>CM067843.1:754614426-755134426 GCA_034509565.1 Triticum monococcum | reverse complement strand
GGACCCTCATATTCAAGAGCTGCTTCTCAAGCAGACGGATAACACAAGAGCTGCCGTCCGAGAGAAAGCCAAGATGGATCAACTTGAGTTAGACGCGGTCACTCCATTGTATGAAGGATGCAGGCCCGAGGATACCCGCCTGAAAGTAACGCTCATGGCTCTGGAGATGAAGGTAAAACACAAAATGACCGACGCATGCTTCGACGAGAACATGTCATTCTGGCACGAACGTCTTCCCAAGGGAAACAAGTGCCCGACCAGTTTGGAGGAGGCGAAGAAAATCGTGTGTCCTCTGGATTTACCGCACGTGAAATACCATGTGTGCATGAACAATTGCATCATTTATCGGGACGAGCACGCGGAGTCTACCATATGTCCGATGTGCGGCGTCACTCGATACAAGAAGAGGAAGAAAGCTCCTCGAAAAGTGGTGTGGTACTTTCCGATCACTCCTCATCTGCAGCGGTATTTCGCGGACCCTAAGGTAGCAAAGCTCCTGCGTTGGCACGCGGATAGGGAGGAGAAGAAGCGAGAAGATGACGCAAATGATCCGGAGATAGATAAAAAAGACAAGATGCTGAGTCACCCTAAGGATGCGAGCCAGTGGCAAGCATTGAACTTCGAAGACCCAGAATTTGGGAACGATCCAAGGAACATCGTGCTGGGCGCGAGCACTGATGGAGTCAATCCGTTTGGCAGCCAGAGAAGCACACATAGCACCTAGCCTGTGTTTGTGTGGATGTACAACCTTCCCAAGTGGACCAATGCTTCTTCATTCCCAAGCGCTACAACACATAGACGTGGTCGATCCTTGGGTGGTAGAGCACAAAACCTTTATTAAGAAGACGTACAATGACCGAGGCCAACAGAGGACGGACGGAGATATACTCAAAGAGCACAACTCATGTTTCACGCGTTGGTTCAAGCAGAAGCTTCTGTCGTACCCTTTACATGAGGATTCTTCCGCTGAAGAACAACTCATATTCGCCTTGTCACAGGGCGCCGAGCACAACCTGATGACCTATGAGGCGTACGATATCAACGGCTACACATTCTACACCGAGGCCAAGGACATGAAGAGCGATGGTTATCAGAACCCCGGGGTAACGATGGAATCCTACACCGGTAACGACAAGGGCAGATACTATGGAAGGATCGAGGAGATCTGGGAGCTGAGCTACGCTGGAGAGAAGGTCCCGATGTTCCGTGTCAGATGGGCCAAGAGCTTCCTAAAAGAAGACCGGTATTTCACCACCATGGTTATACCCGAAGCCAAATCCAAGACCGCAGGCGCAAACGTCACCGCGAAAAATGAGCCATGGGTACTGGCTTCCCAAGTGGACCAATGCTTCTTCATTACCGACCCGTCAAAGCCCAGTCGTGTTGTCGTGAGGAGAGGCAAAAGGAAGATCATCGGAATGGATGGAGTAGCCAATGAGCAAGACTTCGACAAGTACGGCGACCCGAGGATCGAACATGACGACGATGATGAAGTAGCAGCATACACCACAAGAAGAAGCAGGACCATCCTACCTAAAGGACGCCCGTTCCACAGAAGAACTCCATTTGCGAAAAAGAAGGGCAAGAAGATTGTGAATAGATAGCTAGCTAAGATCGATTGTATTTAAATCGTAGCCTTCATTTCTCGATTGTATTTCATGGGCACTTTTTGAACTATCATGAATATTTTTAAATTTCATGGACACTCGACCTCGATCCCCCTCCATCTCGATCACTATCCCACCTCGCCAGATCCGGTCCCCCTCGCTGCCGAGCACCCCCCGGTCCACCGGCCGCCGCCGCCGACCCCCCGCACCCCTCCCCTACTCAACCGCCGCCGCCGACCCCCCGCACCCCGCGCACCCTCCCCCGCTCCACCGGCATTACTGTTTGATTATATTTTTTAAAAAATTATTACTGTCTTATAAAAAAATATTACTGTTATTGTCTTATAAAAAAATATTACTGTTATGATTTAAACTAGTTTAAAAAATTATTACTGTCTTATAAAAAAATACTAATGGCGCACCACGGTGAGGTGCGCCATTAGTATGGATGTACTTATGACGCACCGAGGGGTGGTGCGCCATTAGTATTGTGCCATTGCTATAAGAAAAAAAATACTAATGGCGCACCACGGTGAGGTGCGCCATTAGTATGGATGTACTTATGGCGCACTGAGGGGTGGTGCGCCATTAGTATTGTGCCCGGCCCCATCCATATTCCCTCCCCGGCCCCTCCCTATCCCCTCTCTCTCCCTCGCCCTCGCCCTCGATCCCCTTCCCCTCTCCTCTCCCGACGCCGCTGCCCCGCCGCCTCGACGCTGCCCCGCCGCCCCGATGCCGCCTCGACGCTGCCCCGGCGCCCCGACGCCGCCCCGACGCCGCCTCAACCCCGCCCCGACGCCGCTGCCCCGCCACCTCGACGCTGCCCCGCCGCCTCGACGCCGCCCCGTCCACACCACCATCGCCGGAGCACCACCACCACCCGGACCTCGTCCCCGACATCCTCCCCGCGCCCCACTCCCCGGCCCCCGTGAGCTCCCCCTCCTCCTCTCCCCCTCTCCCCCTCTTGACTGGTTACCCATGATTTTTTTTGCTTCTCCAGCCATGTTTGTGTCTAGAACTCTAGATCATGGAGGAATCGCCCTCTCCAGCAGTGTAATTCTTTTGTGTGTTTTAAGTGGTATTTACAGTGTACTTTTAGTGTAATTACCGTGCATTTTCAGTGAAATTTACACTGTAATTGTTAGTGGAATTTACACTATAAATGTTAGTGGGTTTACAGTGTACTTCTAGTGGATTTTTGCTCTGTATTTGCAAGTGGCATTTTTAGTGGAATTACTGTGTATTTCCATGGTTTTTACACTGTAATTATTAGTGTAATTTTGGGCCTTTGTACAGTTGATTCACAGCAGCAGCAACTATAATTGATCCAAAAACCAGGTCAATTGATGTCAAATTGATTAACTAAATCATCCAGAAACAAGAATGATAAGTCCATATGCTACTGTTGATCCCAAGACCGGAATGACAAGTCCAGGTGTTCCTCAATTGAGGAATTTGATTAACTAAATCATCCAAAAACCAGAATGTGTTTCAGACTTTTAGTAAAAGTTGTTGAATCAAATCAGTTCTTTGATGCTATTATGGACAGATTTAAAATCCACACTAAACCTTGATATGGGAACTATTCGTTTTGATGCTACTGTGCTTTAATACGATATGCTGCTAGTGGAAGACTTTGGAATTTGAAAACCCAAATCAGTTCAGTCTGCCTAGTTCAGCTTCACATAAGTACCTAAAAAAGTTTAACATCAAGCATGCACTCTGCTCTTTTGTGTGATATGGGAATTGGGAATTGGTTCTTTCTTACTACAGTCTTGCTGCTATAGTATGGCTCTGTTCTTGGTGGAGTACAATTTTGTATAAAATGAAATGCAAGGTTGCTGATACTGTAACCCAGATCACACAGATCAAATTTTTTTCAATTTATGCAACTGTAAGAGTACCAACCAGATTACACAAATCATTTTTGATCTGCAAGGTTGTTGTTGCTGTGATGGAGTAACTCTGTAAGATGGAGTATATGAGTACTGTAGTAGTAACTCTTGATTAATTATGGCATTGTGTGTCATAATTTGCTAGGTTGCATGGCATGTGCTGGATGAAGCTTATGGTGTAGTATCTTAATTGACTGATGTTGATGAACCTTTCCTGTACATATTTGGTTTGGTTGATTGCCTGGCATGAGCTAGATGAAATGATCTATTTCTCCTGATGTGAAATGATCCCTTTCTCCTGAAATGTTGATTAATTTCCGTTTCGGTTGAGAATGGGGCACTCCTAGGTCAAGAAAATTAGCAAAGTCATGCCCAATTTTCTTGACCTAGAAGGTGCCTGATTCTCAACCGAAACTTTTATTTGTGAGCCTTGAGAAGATTAATTGGTTCCACAATGAAGCCAACTTTTATTTCTCTTGCCTGGTTCCACTAAGATGTGTTATTGCAAGCTATTAATTATTTTTCAGTTGTGAGCCTCGAGAAGATTAATTTTTTCCTATATTGTAGCTTTAACAGTTTTCAGTGTTCCATGTTTCTAGTCTCCTATGTTGAATAGAGACATACAATTTTCAGTGTTAAATCAATTGTGTGATCTCTTTTTCTATGTTTCAAGGACTGCCCAATACAAGTAAAGAAGTTTGTTCTGATCAGTCAACTGTGAGTGAATTAGGATGTTGATTAATGTGAGGGATTCACTTGCTGCTCCACTATTATAATTTGGCAGCTCAAAACTATACGTAGTATGCTTTGTGTGGAGTTTTTTCTTCAGCTTTGGCCACTATTGATGTTTAATACTTCATACAAAACACATGATAAAAAAATGACTCGATTTACTATAAAAACTACCTTTTGGCCACTATTTTTTATTTTTACTAGCATGTTACCATTAAAATAGTGGTGAAAGTTTTGCTTGTTACTTAGAGTAGTATAAAAGACATTTTGGACCAAAACAAGTTTCTGGTATAGTTAGAAGACGCCTGACCCATTGCTTGAGCCTTGTATTGCAAGTTGATGAAATTCGATTTGTTAGTGACTAGCTAGCTCATTCATTTCTAAAAAGCATGCGATGAGCTAGAACCCAGACATCTATGCTATCTTACTCCATGAGCCTCTGCGCAGACCAAATGTAGCCCAACTTAGAATTCTCCTCGGTGTCGACAAACCCTAAATGATGAGACCATGATCTTGTTCCTTGACAATAACCAACTTTTTGACCAAACTTTGTTCCTATTTAGAGAGAAACATGGCCAACAACGATGAGGCCAGGGGTTCGGGCATCAAGGCATTCTGGGAGCTGTCCCAGGAGATGGAGGAACAACCTTAATTGTATGAGGCCGCCGCCTTCCCCACCGATCCTGAGACCACTGATGGTACCGCCGAGGATGACCCCACTGATTGAAGGAAATATGCCCTAGAGGCAATAATAAAGTTATTATTTATTTCCTTATATCATGATAAATGTTTATTATTCATGCTAGAATTGTATTAACCGGAAACATAATACATGTGTGAATACATAGACCAACAGAGTGTCACTAGTATGCCTCTACTTGACTAGCTCGTTAATTAAAGATGGTTATGTTTCCTAACCATGAACAAAGAGTTGTTGTTTGATTAACGAGGTCACATCATTAGTAGAATGATCTGATTGACATGACCCATTCCATTAGCTTAGCACCCGATCGTTTAGTATGTTGCTATTGCTTTCTTCATGACTTATACATGTTCCTATAACTATGAGATTATGCAACTCCCGTTTACCGGAGGAACACTTTGGGTACTACCAAACGTCACAACGTAACTGGGTGATTATAAAGGAGTACTACAGGTGTCTCCAATGGTAGATGTTGGGTTGGCGTATTTCGAGATTAGGGTTTGTCACTCCGATTGTCGGAGAGGTATCTCTGGGCCCTCTCGGTAATGCACATCACATAAGCCTTGCAAGCACTGCAACTAATATGTTAGTTGTGAGATGATGTATTACGGAACGAGTAAAGAGACTTGCCGGTAACGAGATTGAACTAGGTATTGGATACCGACGATCGAATCTCGGGAAAGTAACATACCGATGACAAAGGGAACAACGTATGTTGTTATGCGGTCTGACCGATAAAGATCTTCGTAGAATATGTAGGAGCCAATATGGGCATCCAGGTCCCGCTATTGGTTATTGACCGGAGACGTGTCTTGGTCATGTCTACATTGTTCTCGAACCGTAGGGTCCGCACGCTTAACGTTACGATGACAGTTATTATGAGTTTATGCATTTTGATGTACCGAAGGTTGTTCGGAGTCCCGGATGAGATCACGGACATGACGAGGAGTCTCGAAATGGTCGAGACGTAAAGATTGATATATTGGAAGCCTATGTTTGGACATAGGAAGTGTTCCGGGTGAAATCGGGATTTTACCGGAATACCGGGAGGGTTACCGGAACCCCCCGGGAGACTAATGGGCCTATTGGGCCTTAGTGGAAAAAGAGAAAAGGGGCAGCCCATAAGCTGGCCGGCGCCCCCCCTTTCCCCAAGTCCTAGTAGGACTAGGAGAAGGGGCCGGCCCCCCCTCTTTCTCCTTTCCCCCCGAGAGTCCTAATTGGATTAGGATTGGAGGGAGGAGTCCTACTCCCGGTGGGAGTAGGACTCCCCTGCGCCTCCCTCTCCCTGGCCGGCCGGCCCCCGTCCTCCAACCTTTATATACGGGGGCAGGGGACACCCCAAGACACACAAGTTGATCCTTGAGATCGTTCCTTAGCCGTGTGCGGTGCCCCCTGCCACCAAATTCCACCTCGATCGTACCGTTACAGTGCTTAGGCGAAGCCCTGCGTCGGTAGTACATCAAGATCGTCATCACGCCATCGTGCTGACGGAACTCTTCCTCGACGCTTTGCTGGATCGGAGCCCGAGGAACGTCATCGAGCTGAACGTGTGCTAAGAACTCGGAGGTGCCGGAGTAACGGTGCTTGGATCGGTCGGATCGGGAAGAAGACGTACGACTACTTCCTCTATGTTGTGTGATCGCTTCCGCAGTCGGTCTGCGTTGGTACGTAGAAAACACTCTCCCCTCTCGTTGCTGTGCATCACCATGATCTTGCGTGTGCATAGGAAATTTTTCGAAATTACTGCGTTCCCCAACAGTGGCATCCGAGCCTAGGTTTTATGGTTTGATTTTATTTGCACGAGTAGAACACAAGTGAGTTGTGGGCGATACAAGTCATACTGCCTACCAGCATGTCATACTTTGGTTCGGCGGTATTGTTGGGTGAGACGATCCGGACCAACCTTACGCGTACTCTTACGCGAGACCGGTTCCCTCGACGTGCTTTGCACACAGATGGCTTGCGGAAGACTGTCTCTCCAACTTTAGTTGAACCAAGTGTGACTACGCCCGGTCCTTGAGAAGGTTAAAACGGAGTCTATTTGACGAACTATCGTTGTGGTTTTGATGCGTAGGTGAGATGAGTTCTTACTTAAGCCCGTAGCAGCCACGTAAAACTTGCAACAACAAAGTAGAGGACGTCTAACTTGTTTTTGCAGGGTATGTTGTGATGTGATATGGTCAAGACATGATGCTGATTTTATTGTATGAGATGATCATGTTTTGTAACCGAGTTATCGGCAACTGGCAGGAGCCATATGGTTGTCGCTTTATTGTATGCAATGCAATAGCGATGTAATGCTTTACTTTATTACTAAACGGTAGTGATAGTCGTGGAAGCATAAGATTGGTGAGACGACAACGATGCTACGATGGAGATCAAGGTGTCGCGCCGGTGACGATGGTGATCATGACGGTGCTTCGGAGATGGAGATCACAAGCACAAGATGATGATGGCCATATCATATCACTTATATTGATTGCATGTGATGTTTATCCTTTTATGCATCTTATCTTGCTTTGATTGACGGTAGCATTATAAGATGATCTCTCACTAAATTATCAAGAAGTGTTCTCCCTGAGTATGCACCGTTGCCAAAGTTCGTCGTGCCCAGACACCACGTGATGATCGGGTGTGATAAGCTCTATGTCCAAATACAACGGGTGCAAAACAGTTGCACATGCAGAATACTCAGGTTATACTTGACGAGCCAAGCATATACAGATATGGCCTCGGAACACGGAGACCGAAAGGTCGAGCGTGAATCATATAGTAGATATGATCAACATAACGATGTTCACCATTGAAAACTACTCCATCTCACGTGATGATCGGTTATGGTTTAGTTGATTTGGATCACGTGATCACTTAGAAGATTAGAGGGATGTCTATCTAAGTGGGAGTTCCTAAGTAATTTGATTAACTGAACTTAAACTTATCATGAACTTAGTACCTGATAGTATCTTGCTTGTTTATGTTGATTGTAGATAGATGGCTCGTGCTATTGTTCCGTTGAATTTTAATGCATTCCTTGAGAAAGCAAAGTTGAAAGATGATGGTAGCAATTACACGGACTGGGTCCGTAACCTGAGGATTATCCTCATTGCTGCACAGAAGAATTACGTCCTGGAAGCACCGCTGGGTGACAGGCCTGCTGCTGGAGCAACGCCAGATGTTATGAACGTCTGGCAGAGCAAAGCTGATGACTACTCGATAGTTCAGTGTGCCATGCTTTACGGCTTAGAATCGGGACTTCAACGACGTTTTGAACGTCATGGTGCATATGAGATGTTCCAGGAGTTGAAGTTAATATTTCAAGCAAATGCCCAAATTGAGAGATATGAAGTCTCCAATAAGTTCTATAGCTGCAAGATGGAGGAGAACAGTTCTGTCAGTGAGCATATACTCAAAATGTCTGGGTATAATAATCACTTGATTCAGATGGGAGTTAATCTTCCAGATGATTGCGTCATTGACAGAATTCTCCAATCACTGCCACCAAGCTACAAGAGCTTCGTGATGAACTATAATATGCAAGGGATGAACAAGACTATTCCCGAGCTCTTCGCAATGCTGAAAGCTGCGGAGGTAGAAATCAAGAAGGAGCATCAAGTGTTGATGGTTAGCAAAACCACTAGTTTCAAGAAAAAAGGCAAAGGAAAGAAGAAGGGAAACTTCAAGAGGAACAGCAAACAAGTTGCTGCTCAGGAGAAGAAACCCAAGTCTGGACCTAAGCCTGAAACTGAGTGCTTCTACTACAAGCAGACTGGTCACTGGAAGCGGAACTGCCCCAAGTATTTGGCGGATAAGAAGGATGGCAAAGTGAGCAAAGGTATATGTGATATACATGTTATTGATGTGTACCTTACTAGAGCTCGCAGTAGCACCTGGGTATTTGATACTGGTTCTGTTGCTAATATTTGCAACTCGAAACAGGGACTACGGAATAAGCGGACGCTAGCAAAGGACGAGGTGACGATGCGCGTGGGAAACGGTTCCAAAGTCGATGTGATCGCGGTCGGCACGCTACCTCTACATCTACCTTCGGGATTAATATTAGACCTAAATAATTGTTATTTGGTGCCAGCGTTGAGCATGAACATTATATCTGGATCTTGTTTAATGCGAGACGGTTATTCATTTAAATCAGAGAATAATGGTTGTTCTATTTATATGAATAATATCTTTTATGGTCATGCACCTTTGAAGAGTGGTCTATTCTTGTTGAATCTCGAAGATAGTGATACACATATTCATAATGTAGAAGCCAAAAGATGCAAAGTTAATAATGATAGTGCAACTTATTTGTGGCACTGCCGTTTAGGTCATATCGGTGTAAAGCGCATGAAGAAACTCCATACTGATGGGCTTTTGGAACCACTTGATTATGAATCACTTGGTACTTGCGAACCGTGCCTCATAGGCAAGATGACTAAAACACCGTTCTCCGGTACTATGGAGAGAGCAACAGATCTATTGGAAATCATACATACCGATGTATGTGGTCCGATGAATATTGAGGCTCGTGGCGGATATCGTTATTTTCTCACCTTCACAGATGATTTAAGCAGATATGGGTATATCTACTTAATGAAACATAAGTCTGAAACATTTGAAAAGTTCAAAGAATTTCAGAGTGAAGTTGAAAATCATCGTAACAAGAAAATAAAGTTTCTATGATCTGATCGTGGAGGAGAATATTTGAGTTACGAGTTTGGTGTACATTTGAAAAATTGTGGAATAGTTTCACAACTCACGCCACCCGGAACACCACAACGTAATGGTGTGTCCGAACGTCGTAATCGTACTTTACTAGATATGGTGCGATCTATGATGTCTCTTACTGATTTACCGCTATCGTTTTGGGGTTATGCTTTAGAGACGGCCGCATTCACGTTAAACAGGGCACCATCAAAATCCGTTGAGACGACACCTTATGAACTATGGTTTGGCAAGAAACCAAAGTTGTCGTTTCTTAAAGTTTGGGGCTGCGATGCTTATGTGAAAAAGCTTCAACCTGATAAGCTCGAACCCAAATCGGAGAAATGTGTCTTCATAGGATATCCAAAGGAAACTATTGGATACACCTTCTATCACAGATCCGAAGGCAAGACTTTTGTTGCTAAATTCGGAAACTTTCTAGAGAAGGAGTTTCTCTCGAAAGAAGTGAGTGGGAGGAAAGTAGAACTTGACGAGGTAACTGTACCTGCTCCCTTATTGGAAAATAGTACATCACAGAAAACTGTTTCTGCGACACCTATACCAATCAGTGAGGAAGCTAATGATGATGATCATGAAGCTTCAGAACAAGATACTACTGAACCACGTAGATCAACCAGAGTGAGATCCGCACCAGAGTGGTACGGTAATCCAGTTCTGGAAGTCATGATGCTAGATCATGATGAACCTATGAACTATGAAGAAGCGATGGTGAGCCCAGATTCCGCAAAGTGGCTTGAGGCCATGAAATCTGAGATGGGATCCATGTATGAAAACAAAGTATGGACTTTGGTTGACTTGCCCGATGATCGGCAAGCAATTGAGAATAAATGGATCTTCAAGAAAAAGACTGACGCTGACAGTAATATTACTGTCTATAAAGCTCGACTTGTTGCGAAAGGTTTTCGACAAGTTCAAGGAGTTGACTACGATGAGACCTTCTCACCCGTAGCGATGCTCAAGTCCGTCAGAATTATGTTAGCAATTGCCGCATTTTATGATTATGAAATATGGCAGATGGATGTCAAAACTGCATTCCTGAATGGATTTCTGGAAGAAGAGTTGTATATGATACAACCAGAAGGTTTTATCGATCCAAAGGGAGCTAACAAAGTATGCAAACTCCAGTGATCCATTTATGGACTGGTGCAAGCATCTCGGAGTTGGAATAAACGCTTTGATAGTGTGATCAAAGCATTTGGCTTTATACAGACTTTTGGAGAAGCCTGTATTTACAAGAAAGTGAGTGGGAGCTCTGTAGCATTTCTAATATTATATGTGGATGACATATTGCTGATTGGAAATGATATAGAATTTTTGGATAGCATAAAGGGATACTTGAATAAAAGTTTTTCGATGAAAGACCTCGGGGAAGCTGCTTACATATTAGGCATAAAGATCTATAGAGATAGATCAAAACGCTTAATTGGACTTTCACAAAGCACATACCTTGACAAGATTTTGAAGATGTTCAAAATGGATCAAGCAAAGAAAGGGTTCTTGCCTGTGTTACAAGGTATGAAGTTGAGTCAGACTCAATGCCTGACCACTGCAGAAGATAGAGAGAAGATGAAAGATGTTCCCTATGCTTCAGCCATAGGCTCTATCATGTATGCAATGCTGTGTACCAGACCTGATGTGTGCCTTGCTATAAGTTTAGCAGGGAGGTACCAAAGTAATCCAGGAATGGATCACTGGACAGCGGTCAAGAACATCCTGAAATACCTGAAAAGGACTAAGGATATGTTTCTCGTATATGGAGGTGACAAAGAGCTCACCGTAAGAGGTTACATTGATGCAAGCTTTGACACTGATCCGGACGATTCTAAATCGCAAACCGGATACGTGTTTACTTTAAACGGTGGAGCTGTCAGTTGGTGCAGTTCTGAACAAAGCGTCGTAGCGGGATCTACATGTGAAGCAGAGTACATAGCTGCTTCGGAAGCAGCGAACGAAGGAGTCTGGATGAAGGAGTTCATATCCGATCTAGGCGTCATACCTAGTGCATCGGGTCCAATGAAAATCTTCTGTGACAATACTGGTGCAACGGAAGGACCGGCGCCCGACCATGCTCCGCACCCTCAAGGAGGAAGTTACTGAAGTGGACTCCGACGGGAATCCAACGGCGCCCGAACAAATAGTCAAGGGGTACTCGCTTCAGATCGGGTGCATTCTCCAGAGCACCGCCTCGATCAACACCGAGAACCTCAGGCATCCTGACCGAGGGAATTTGCGCAACCTCCTCTTCACGAAGCTGCACGAACGATACAAGTTCCCCGCTGAATTTGAAAACACAAGCCTCAAAGGGAATAAAGTGAACAATTCTGCCCTCACGAAGATGAGCACGGCCCTGTCTACTTGGAAAAGCAATGTGAAGAGAATGATCCAGAAAGGTGAGAGTTATGAGAAGATCAAGGAGAAAAATCCTTCGATCACCGAAGATGACTACAACGACTTCAAGATCAATTGATCGAGCACCGCAAGCTCCGATTCAAGTAAGTGGGGGAAAGAAATGCGGGAGCTGAACTTAGGGGAACACACACTCGGTCCCGGCGGTTACAGAGTGGCGGAGCCTATATGGGACAAGGAGGATGCGGACCGTGCCGAGCAAGGCCTACCGCCCCTCTTCGATAAATACGGTGACAAGCAGACCAGGAACTTTGTCAGGGCCCGGTACAAGAAGGACCCGAAAACAAAGGAGCTTAGCACGGATCCGAAGACCAGGGAGCCTGAGCTTGTTCTGGTAATGAATACACCCCCGCGTAATTAGCTTCATATGGTTGCATTCTAATTAATGAAGCCAAATTTCTAAATGGTTCACATTCCTTCCGCAGGCGACTGAAATTAGTAGCGCGGGGTCAACTAAGAGCAACCCTTGGGACACCACTCTAAATAGGGCGTTGAATGTAATGAAGAACAAGGATAAGCTCAGTAAGCCGACGTCAGCTGGTCGTGTGGCCGGCAAAGGCTTGTCGACAAAATGGTCGTCATACTATAACACTGGTGGGCAAAAGGAGAAAAAGACCAGCTCGGAAAGCCAGGCGCGCGAGGTTCAAGAACTCAGGGCACAGGTGGCGCGGATTCCGGAGATGGTCCAAGAGCAAGTGGAACAACAACTCGGAAGGACGATCATCGCCATTGTGCCTACCTTGATCCAGGGGATTAGTGCGTGGATTACGGGCGGCCAACAGGGGCCACCTCCGATTCCTAGCTTCACGTTCAGCAACTCGCAGAACGCGATGGCGGGGCCATTGGTGTCTCCAACGGAGGCGGCATTGGTGTCTCCGACGCCGGCACGGGAGCTTAATGCACCCGGGTGTACGCCGGCCGGCACCTCTGCAGCAAGCGGCCCCTCCGTCAACTGCACGCCCGCCGTTGGCGGTGCCTCGACATTAGCCGAGCTCGACGCCATCATCACGGTAACTAATTAAGCCTCTCTCGGCCGAGGACTTCATCTTCTTGCCTTTGACTGGCATCCCTGACGCCCTACATGTTTTCGCAGGGCGCCGCCGATGTTCCGTGCACTCTCCTGCACTTCGTGAACAACGAGTTGGTCGATGTCGCCAAGGGCAAAATCGTTCAACCGGGCAACCCCTTGTTCCACGGTACCCAGATGCCACCCAACTTGTTCACGGTTCAACTGGTTCGGGTGCTGCCAGGCTGCGACGAGTTGTTTCCTCCGATTCGACCCATCGGGGCCGACGATGATGACGTGATGACCCTCAGCGTCTGCCTGAGCTGGCCCCTGCTTTGGCTGAAGAGCCAGATTCGTTTGGGGGCGGGGGACACCACCCCAAAGACAACACCGCCAGTTGTGCCGGCGCCAAGTCGGCCCCATGGCAAGACCGCCGCAACGGTGTCGGACATCCCTATGCCACTGGATCCAAACATGCATATGGCACAGGATCAGAACGACGACGACGACGATACATTTACCAACGTCGATCAGTACTTTGCCGATCATGGGTACGGTGGCGACTTCATGGGGCCTCCTTCTCAAGAACCCAACGCAACAAAAGACGTGCGCGATCTAGCTGGTACCGCGGAGAAGCCAAGTTGCAACAGGCGTCGTCTAGCATTTAGCTCTTAGGAGACGCCTCCAGCTGCCGACTTCACCGAGCCTCAGATAGGCGAGGAGCAAAATATTATCAGCCCCAACACACTCAAGAAGGCGCTCTGTGAGCAGAACTCGGTCCCATTACAGGAGAAGAAGAAGGCATGCAAAAGAAAGACTAACAAGGGTGTGCTCAGGACGGGCCACCTGCACCTGAGGATATCTCGAGGAGGGTGCATGTGGCGGGTAGGCCGATGCTACCGAGAAATATGCTCGATGCTGCAACCGGTGCTATGCGGAGTCTGCATGACAGTGTTCTTTCTTTGGAGAAGCGGCGTCTCGGAGAGAAGGATGTGGCATACCCGGTTTTCGCGGCCAAGGTGCCAGAGGGCAAGGGCTTTGTGGATAACTCCATCGGGGGTACGATCGTCCTGCGGTTTGATGACATCCACGCTATGTTGAACCTTCATCCACTGCACTACACCTTCGTTCGGCTATTTTCGCTGAGTATGGAGATGCGGATCATTCGCGACAAGACCCCAGACATCGTGATAGTCGACCCCTTCTACATGCGTGCCAAGATCTTGGGCAGCGCTGGGGACCGGCAAGTCGGGAGTTCTTACCTCGAAGGTGTCATTCTGGCAAACCAAGATAAGGATAACTTCCTCGTGCCTTACTTTCCCGAGTAAGTCCTCCCCTCAACCGCCCCGTAACATATGAATTCTTAGATTTCGATCGTTTTTCTTTTAACATTCTGTGTTTTCTGCAATGACACACGTTGCACGCTCATCCTCCTAAGCCCCAAATATTTCATGGCCACATATTTCGACCCGGACCGTAAGTCGAACGTAGACTACACAAATGTCAAGAAGGTTCTTGATGATGTTCTCCTCAGCTACGTCAAATCTGGAGGCACCTTCACCAGGCCTATTCGTAAGTATGGCAAGCACGTGTTCTCCCACAATACGATGTTCTGCTGCGTCAAGCAGCCAACTGGCGGTCAGAAGGGTGCTTGCTACGCCATCCATCACATGCGGGCGATCGTACGGGACCATCATCAACTTCTGCTACCGAGTAGACTCAAAGATTGGGCCGCGAGCGTGTCGGCAATCCAGGACGCGGACATCAGACAAGAATTCTTTCGCATCCAGTCGGAGTTTGCGGAAATCATCCATCAAGATGTCCTTCGTACCTTGGGGCAGTTCTACCTCAGAAATCAACCGTCCAACAGTGACATCGACACAATCCTACAAATGCAGGCTGACAACGCCCGTTGTTTCATGACTCCCACGACAGACGGTGGCTTCATCCACGCTCCGGTCCCTTGAGTCGAGTCGAAAACAATGATGCTGTGTCTAGTTCTGAAACATTGATTGGCTCATGTTGTAATTAAACTTTAATGAACTTGTAGTATGTCTCTTTGGTTTCGAGAGTCGTTCAACTTAGATGTAATCGATGCTATGAATGTTTTGCTTTTCTCTTTCGATCGTTCTGTTGCATACTTATATGTTGCTTATGTATTGTCTATGAATTGGTACTAACGTTTCATTTGGCTACGGCATAGCGATGCCGTGGTATGTCGTGTACAAGGGTAAGGTTCCTGGAGTCTACAACGGCTGGGAGGAGTGTCGGAGACAGGTTCACCGATTCAGCGGTAATAGTTACAAAGGGTACACCACTAGGGCTGAGGCCGAATCTAGATACGCCCGCTATCTAGCGGGAGAAGGGACGGAGCATTGGAGGAACCGGATGAAGACGAGTTTCATCGTGATGATGCTCATCGTGATGACCGCAGCTCTCTTCTATGTGATGGTAGTTTAGATGATCGATATCGACTTGTAATGTGAAGACAAACTCACGGTCTCGAGACTTGTAATATAATGTTCTATCTTTATTCGGTCTTTTCAATTCGGAGACTAATATGATGAATTGTATTCGGAGACTAAATGATGAATTGTATTCAGAGACTAATCTTCTATTTTATTCGATCAATCTATTATTGATGTGTGCTGTCTATATTTTGTCTAATTATACATTTTGTAACCTGTGCAAAAAACAGAAAATAAAAAAATAAAAAAACCCTAATATTCATACTAATGGCGCATCACATCATAGTGCGCCACTAGTATGCCAAAGGATACTAATGGCGCATCATTAAACAGTGCGCCATTAGTATGCCGAAGTTACTAATGGCGCATCCTGTTGTTGTGCGCCATTAGTATGCCAAAGCACCTGGGTATACATGGCCCCCTGGGAGGCATACTAATGGCGCACCGTGGGCTATACCAATGGCGCACCGCGTGGTGCGCCATTAGTATACCAGATACTAATGACGCACCAGTGGTGCGCCATTAGTAAAATATACTAATGGCGTGGTACTAATGGCGCACCACTAATGCACCATTAATGGCCAAATTAGGTGCGCCATTAGTAGGCCTTTTCCTATTAGTGTACGTTGGCAACCGTTGACCACCCTCTTAGGTGTGGAATTGTTTCCTACCTAGTGAACCTTTGTCATGTGTTTCACTCCATCCCTCTGGACGTATGCTTCGTGTCTCAGATCGAGAGTTGTTTCAGCGTCACGCTCCATCAGTTGATCCTGAGTTGTTCGATCTTCGATAAGATCGATCCTGATAGAGTTTTCCCTTTCCTCTCATTATCATGTTAGTTGGAGTTCACAGAGCAAGACATCGAGACAATGATGGTGATCGAATCAACGTTCTTATGAAGTGCCACCTGGATCGTGAAGGTTGTGTTAGTTATGCATTCCGCTTCCATCTTACCCTACGCTTGAATCTCGGGACGAGATTCTTGTTTAGTGGGGGTGAGTTGTCACATCCCTAGTTCTGGTAATGCCTAGTGCTAGCATCTGGTGTTGCATCATGTCTACTTTTCTCAGAAAGTTGAAATGGGGATGAAAGAACCCCCAGCACCCCCTTAATCCAACTAGGATTTACTAAAATGTTTTTCAATGTACCTGAAATGCCTTTCTAAAATGTTCATCATGTTTGCCTTGGTCTAGAACCTATGAAAAAAATGGTGCACACTTTTCTAGGACATCATAAGGGTCACTGGATTACATCATATGTTATTTGCATTTGGACATTTAAATGTTATACATTATTTTAAATGTCCAAATAATCATAAACTAAAATGTTTACTGTTGGAAATATTCCATACAGTGGGCATGAGAAGTTTCATGATTTTTGAGTTAGTTTTTGTATTTTAATTAAAACCACAAAGTTATAGAAGAAATAGAAAAACATAAAATAAAGGAGAGAGAGAAACTTACCTGGCTTACCTGGCACCCCCAGACGGCCTAACACTGTGCGGCCCAGCCCGCCTGGCCACCTCCCCTGTCGTCTTCCTCCTTGCCAGGAGAAAGAGCACGTGGCCAACGCACGCCGGCGCACACCCGACCACCTCCTGCTTGCCGCTTCGCCCTGGGCCTCTCCAGATGAAGCCACGCAACCCCTGGAACCCCCTCGGCCTCTCCCTCATGCTCCTCTCCCCTCCTCTGCCTCGCTCTCTCTCGCACAGCTGAGCGCCATCGTCGCCGCCATTCGCCGTTGGCGCGGCCACTCCTCGCCCTGCCGCTGAGCACAGAAGAACCGCCACGACTTCCTCGTCCTCTCCACTGAGCTACGCAACACCGGGTGCCCTGGAACGCCGTCAACATTGTCATCTTCTACCCACGGCCACCGGGATCACAGACGCCCGTTTCTCACGTCCAGCGCCTGCCCGAGCTCGATGACCTCTTCCCCGACACCGCTGTGAGCTCCTGCTCCCAACCCCTCTCTCTCTGCGGTCGTTTCCCTCCTTTAGCCCCACTGACCACCGCGGCCGAAGCTCGCCGGCGCCGTGGCTGGAGCCGTCGTAGCTCGAAGCGGAGCACACCACCGCACTCAACGCGTCTCCAGGAGCCCGTAGCCAGCACCAGCTTCTCCCCACGTGCCCCCTAGCTCCAACCCGATTACGCCCGTAGCTCCGGCAGCCGCTCGGCTCATCGCCGACGTCGATTCCGGTGACCCCGTGACCTTCTGTTGCCTCCGCTAGATGCGCGGGAGCAAGGGCTATCGTCTGGTGCCCTCGGCACGTCCAGTCGACGCCCACAGCACGATTCCGGCGAGCCGCCGCCGCACTATGAGGTCGTCGAAGTCCAACTCTAGTGGCTGGTGACGTGGCACGTCATTAGCCGCTAACAACCAGTTAATTAACATCTAGCGACACTAACTGCTGGGCCCCGTTGCCTTATTAAGCACGGTTTAGTGCCTGGTTAGTTTTAACTAACCACAGTGGCCCCACGCGTCAGCTTTGACCTTGCTGACGTGGCCCTAGACCGACCCCACCCGTCAGTGACCTAAGCCAGCAATGTGACACTGACTAATGTGCCACACGGGTCAGGTTTGACCTGGACCGGCCCTGTTGACAGCTGACACCATAGTGATGTCATGCTGTCACAGAATTTCTTTTCTAGAATTTAAATAAATCTTAAATGGTTTATTTATTCCAGAAAATGCTCTAAAATTCAAAAAATCATAGAAATTAATCTGTAACTCCAAATGAAAAGATTTATATACGAAAACTGGTCAGAAAAATCCAATCTTTCAATCTGTACCGGTTTCATGCATGTTTAAGCAACTTAACCTTGCTGTTCAGTGCAAAACATGATAAGGCACTATTTAAATTCATAATTTGAGTTTGGGATTGAGTCTTTGGTTCAAAATGACCCAAACCCATTTGGTTGTAGTTGCATTAGGCCAACACACTCATATTGCCATGTCATGATCATGCATCATATTGTGCATTGCATTGATTGTGTTCTTCCTTGTTTGCCGGTATTTGTCCACTCTCGATAGATGTGTCCTGACGATGAGTTCGATGACACCGATGAAGAGCTATATTATCTTCAGAAGTGCCAGACAAGCAAAACCCCCTTGTTCATTCCGATACAACCCCAATCTCTCGCTCCTGCTCTCTTTTACTGCATTAGGACAACAATGATTCAACTGTTACATGCTACGGTAGTTGAACCCCTTTCCTCTGCATGACCTGTCATTAAGACAGTAAATAGATGAAACCCACTAGCATGAGTAGGAGTTGTTTGAGCCCTGATGTGCCTACTCATTCATGCTTTTTGTCATGCCTGCTACTGCTTAGAGTTGAGTCAGGTCTGATTAGTCAGGGATGGATTGGAATGTGGTGAACATGTCCTACTGTTGACAGCTAAGTGTGTGAACACGATTTGGTAAATGTAGCAGCGAGAGGCCATGTAGGAGTACATGGTGGGTTGTCTCATTGCAGCCGTCCTCAGGAACTGAGTTCTGTGTTTGTGATCCATGATCAGCTACTACCACGCATTGGAATGCTTAAGTGCCCCTCTTGACTTATTAATCGCCTTGATGTCTGTCCAGGAGTTGCAACTAGTTTCTGGTGTTTGTAGGATATGTGTTGGGGGCCGTGCGTAGCGCTGACCCTAGGGGTGGGCTATGATGCGGTAGAGACACGAGGCACGGTGTACCGGGACGCCCGTTTGGTGCCTCGGGAACCCTGCTCTCATCGTTTGGGGCCGTGAGCGAAACCCCGGCCGGATCTCCTTGCGGATGGAACCCGAATAGGTGATAAACCTGAACTAGAGACTTGTGTGGTTAGTCAGGTCGTGGCCGACTGCCTCGCCAGGCTTCCGCTAGAAGGTTGCCGAGATACACGACATGTACATGATGGTAAGTGACGAGAGCGTTTGTGAAGAAGTACAACCCTGCAAGGTTAACATCGTTTATTCGAATAGCCGTGTCCGCGGTAAAGGACTTCTGGGTTGCCTATACAGATCATAGACAAGTGAAAGTGAATACTCTAAAATGCGCAAGATAAGCGCGTGAGTGCTATGGATGGCGTTCTCGTAGGGAGACGGGAGCGTATCCATAGTGGTGTATTGATATGGTGAATATGTGGACTCTTGTGCGCCACCTCAAAAGAGTTACCAGCAGTCGTAGTTTAGGATAGCCACCGAGTCAAAGCTGGCTTGCTGCAGTTAAACCCCACCACCCCCTTTGTTGATACTGATGCATATGTAGATAGTTCTGATGTAAGTCTTGATGTGTACATTTGTACTCACGCTTTCTTAATTTATGTTTTTGCAGAGAGACTTCAGTCTCGCTAGTAGTTTCGCGTGGACTTCGACATTTAGCTTGTTACCTCAGCTACGATCTTGTACCCCTGGGAGGGTCTTGTAGATAGTCAGGCTTCTCAACCTTTTTCATTTGTAGTTGTCTGTACTCAGACATGTTTAAGCTTCCGCTTGTTCTATTGCTTGTATGACTTGATTGCTGGGTCATGAGGCTCATGTTTGTAATATCTCGCTCCTCGGAGCCTATTGAATAAATACTTGAGTTGTAGAGTCATGTTGTGATGCCATGTTGTATTTACACATATCGGTCATGTTGTGTGTATGATTAAAATGCTTGATATGTGTGGGATCCGACAACCTAGTTGTCTATCCTTATTAGCCTCTCTTATGGGGAAATGTAGTCTGGTGCTTCCACTGAGCCATGGTAGTCTGCTATAGCCCGGTTTAATGGAGTCCTGTTAGCCTAGTTGCTACTGCTCCGGAACACTTAGACTGGCTGGTATGTGTCCTTCTTTGATCCTGTGTTTGTCCATTCGGAGAAATGTCACGCGGTGTCTTTCGGAGTCCTGTTAGCCTGCTACAGCCCGGATTCCCGGAGTCCTGCTAGCCCAGTTGCTACAGGCCGAATTCACTCGCTGATGACCGACACGTTCGTTGCTTGGTCATGTATGCTTGTCCCTGTAAGTTAGCGCCACTTTGGGTTTACGACTAGTCATGTCGGCCCGAATTCTTTGTGATATGGATGCTAGCGACACTGTCATGTACGTGAGCCAAAAGGTGCAAACGGTATCGGGCCAGGTAAGGTAGCACCCGTGAAAATACCGTACGTGAGGCACAAAGTGATATGATGTGTTACATGCTAGATCGGTGTGACTTAGGATCGGGGTCCTGACACCGAGGCTGCCGCGACCGGCCGAAAGCGCAGCCGTGAGTCCAACGAGTCGTGCGCCATCTGCTTGGCGGAAGCGGATACTCGCGACGAGGATGTTAGATCGCCGGCCGGAGTACACACGCGAGCACGGTGGAGACAGATGAGAGAGGGAGGAAGACGAACACACAGGATTTTGCGAGCCGCAACTGCCGTCCTCTTTTCTTGTTTTCTTCTCTTATTCTTTCGGATAGCACGCACAACTGAACGTGGCCGATTACAATGCAAAGCCTCCGCATGATCCTTTTTACCCGCGCCATCCCACGGAGAATCGTTGGAGAATCGTTCGGGAGCTGACCAAACTAGCTACGACTTGATCTATACCTGTAGGTGCACATACGACGCGACAGGTCCTAGTTATTTGCTACATGTGAAACTAATTAAGCAGAAAGCCAATGCATGCACGCTACAAACACATGCACGTACCTATACTGAACTAATGCATAGAGTTAAAGTATAATCCAATATCTGACAGACCTTGTAACAAGATTAGCACCAACAATCACTTCCCTAATCTTGTTACTCCATTTATTTCTTTGCGTATCGAGCACCCTCATGCCGGCTCGACGTTTGCACCGCCACGAGCAAAACCTCCGCTTTTTGCTGCTGTCATTGTAGCTGAATCGAATACGTCTGCCGCTTTCTTCAGATTCAGCACATAGAGTCGATTCTTGGTTTTTCTTGCTCTGGCTAGCAGCTTCCCGGAGCGATCAAATACACTCATGAACCCACAGCGTTGCACTGATTTGCACCCTTCCTCATCTAGCTGCCCAAGACTCAGTATACTGCTTGTGAGCTTGGACACAAAATACACATTATGAAGAACTATTTGCTGCCCGCTTACACTCTGGAGGAACACTGTGCTTTTGCCAAGAATTTTCACCACTGAATCATCACCAAACTTCACACTTCCCTTTATGGACTCATCCAGCATAACAAAATTTTCTCGACTGCCGGTCATGTGGTTACTAGCACCACTATCCAAATACCAAGTGCTGTTCTTATGATTCACATCACTAGAGCCCAGTTTTGGCTTCACTTTCATGCAGAAAAAATCCTCTCTACTTGATCTGCTACAGGATGCACCTCCACTTTGCATAACTGAGATATTGATGATACTAGCTCTTGGGCTTTACCTTGTTTTGCAGAAGAATGAACCCTCTCTTGGTCCGGCGCTGGACACTCCAAGCCAGTACGAGTCACTGTTGTTGCGGCTTAGGGTGGACGACACGAGCGGGCTTTTTGGCCCGCTCGTGGCCCGCTCGGTCTCGCCCAGCTCGGTCCTGGCCCGCTCAAAAAAATGGCCGGTCCGGTCTGTGAAATATGGACCGAAAATTCTTCGGTCCGGTCCGGTTAAAGCACGGTCCGCTCGGTCGGACCGAAGAAAAAGCCCAGGCGGATGAGGCAGCACCCGCAGATCGTGCATTCGTGCTCATGCAGTCATCCTCCTCCTCCGATCCACCCGCGAGATGGCCGTTGGGAAGAGATAGATGAAGACCCACGTTGCGCTGCCTTTCTTTTTTCCTTTTATTCAGTTGAGAGAAATAGAAAGAACGAGAGAAACGGGGATATCAGGTAATCACGGCTCCATCCCACGATTATTTGTTACCACCTATGGGAATAACTGCCGCCCGATTCTACGGAAATCTCTTCCTTTTATTCACGTTGTTGTTTACTTTTTCAATCTAAATCTCGCCCTTTGTTCTGGATGGACTACACACCGTTCTTTCCTTTTAATCGCGACTAACCAAAGAAACAGGTTCGATCCGAGAATCACGGTGCCATCTCACAATTAACTCCACGTCCAATTTGACCCACTCATCAGGGCAAGGCTGTACATGGATAATCGTGGGCTCATGCACGTGGTAGATTGCTTGCATGCAGCAGAGAAAATTGCTAAGTAATAAACATGCGATAGGCTCACGGCTAACATCACTGTCCACGGCACGTCGTCTACCTCTCGCCACCAGCTCCCGCCCACGTCTTCCACCTCGCCACAGCAACCCTCTCTGCCTCGCGCCTCTCTCTCCCATGCGTGCCCGCGCCGCTCCTTCTCTCCCCCGCGCCTCTCCATCCCTACGCGGCCTCGCCGCTATCTCTCTCCCCCGCGCCTCTCCCTCGCGGCGCTGCGCATCAGGTGCGTCTTCTCCATCTCCGGCCACCGTCCTGCTTCTGCGACCATCTCTCCGGCATCCTGGGCCCACATGGCAGTGACTGGACATCGCCGGGACCGTGGGGACCGTCGGTCCGCACCGAGCTTCACGTCCGTCGGTCCGGTCCCTGAAATCAGGACCGCTGGACTGCTCGGTCCGGTCCGGACCGGACCGCCGGCGGCCGGTCCAAACAACGGCTCGGACCGGGACTGGACCGGCCCAGACCGTGTCCACCCTGAGTTGCGGCCGGGGTTGTTGCCGCCGGCGTCGTCGCAAACATTACTGGGCCAGCTTTTGCCATTGCCTTTTTCACCATAAGATGCAGCAAGGCATTCTCTTCACGGAGCAGACGCTGTGATTCTTGCATCTCAGCCTTCTCTTTGTTTGCTCGCTGAACATCCTCCTTGTCAGCATGCACGGACTCCAGGAGCAACATATACTTGTCATCAGCACTTGCAGCCGCTACATCCTTTGCATATGTCCTGTACTCGTGGGACACAGCATACAGCTTCGCATTGGCTTCGGCCAGCTCACCGCTTAACTGCTCAGCCTCGGCCCTAGCCGCTTCCAACTCGGCCTCGATGGCCAAGGGGCGAAGCACCTCCTTCACCTCCATATCTTCTGGTTGGACGACGTCCGTGACCTGCTTCTCCGCCCCCGGTGCAAGTTCACATGCCAACGCCATCAGCAGCCCCGGTTCGTAGTCAACGTCGGCAGCTGCAAGAAGCGCCTTCTCCTTCTTCAACGCCTCACACTCGGACTTGAAATGACCTTTCTCCCCGCACTCGAAGCAGGTAATCTTCGACTTGTCGAACTTGCCACGGGTCTTTTTCTTGTGGCCACGCCCATCGCCATTCCTGCTGCCGCTGCTGGAACCCTCTCCTTTCTTCTTTTCCTCCTGGACCAGTGCCTCCAACTGCGCACGGGAGACCAACATCAACTTCTCGCCGTCGTCGCCGCGGTCTTGGCGCCGTCCGGACTGGTTCTCCTCGAACGCCCGCAGCCGCCCAATGGCCTCAGCAACAGACATCTTCTTGACGTCGCCCCATTGCTCGATTGTCCCGATTATCGGCAGGAAGCGATCTGGGACCGCCGCGAACAGCCGCTTGACAACGGCGTGCTCCTGCAAGTTCTCGCCAAGTGCTCGAATTTCTCCGACGAGCGCGGTGAGTCGGCGCCCGAACGCGCCAACTTCTTCGCCATCTTCCATGGTCAGCCTCTCGAAGCATCTTGTCAAGTGGCTGATGCGCGCCTGCACGACACGCTCGTCGCCGATGCGCATGGTGCGGATAGCCTCCCACGCCTCCTTTGCCGACTCGTACTCCACGATCGACATCATCACGTCGTCGGGAACCGACTGCGAGATAGCAGCCATGGCTCCCTGATCTTTGGCCTCATCGACGTCTTCTCCGGTGATTGCCGACCACACACCCATTGGCTTGAGGATGATCTTCATCTTCGCCGCCCACAATTGATAATTACCTTCTGTCAGCTGCGGGTATTGGATCGGCACTCCGACGCTCCTCGCCGGCGCGGCCATGACGATCGTCCCATCGCCGGAGCCGCTGGTACCGAGCCTCTTGCTCGGCGGCGTGTACTTTTCGCCGCCACCAGCGTCGCTCTTCTTCGGTGACTGATCCCCCATCGCCACCGCCCCAAACACCTCCGGCCACAACCTAGCTCTGTATACCAAATGTTAGATCGCCGGCCGGAGTACACACGCGAGCACGGTGGAGACAGATGAGAGAGGGAGGAAGACGAACACACAGGATTTTGCAAGGCGCAACTGCCGTCCTCTTTTCTTGTTTTCTTCTCTTATTCTTTCGGATAGCACGCACAACTGAACGTGGCCGATTACAATGCAAAGCCTCCGCATGATCCTTTTTACCCGCGCCATCCCACGGAGAATCGTTCGGGAGCTGACCAAACTAGCTACGACTTGATCTATACCTGTAGGTGCACATACGACGTGACAGGTCCTAGTTATTTGCTACATGTGAAACTAATTAAGCAGAAAGCCAATGCATGCACGCTACAAACACATGCACGTGCCTATACTGAACTAATGCATAGAGTTGAAGTATAATCCAATATCTGACAGACCTTGTAACAAGATTAGCACCAACAGAGGAGAACGTCACGCTGCCGTGCTCCCATGGCTTCCACAGTGGGTGCATCCTCACCGTCGGCCGAGCAGTTCACGGATGACGTAGACGAAGATGAGCCATGGCTATTTGTAGACCAAGCTTCCAATACTGAGGGGATAGATGAATTCTTTGATGCAACAGATGGATTCAGGGACGACGTAGACGAAGATGTGCCAGACACCGATGAGCCATGGCTATATCTAGATGAATTCGTCGATCCGATAGATTTCTCAGATCCCGAATTGATTGAAGGTGAGGAATTTTTTCGCAGATTGTGAAGCTGAAAGTGAGCCGCTCCTGTAGACTCTCGCCGAAGATAAGCAATTTGTAGATACTATAGCCCTAGATCAGCTGAGCACATCATGATATGGACTAGACGTGAACATTTCACGAAATTTCGGTGAAGCAATTCATCATTTGTATATTCAACAACTGGGTGTGGTAGCCCAAGGATAAGCAACGCATATGCCATATCAGATGCGGAAGATAGCCAGATTTAGCGCCAAATTTTAGTGGGTGAATTCTTGTATTGAACAACTGCATTTGTCTTTTGTGCAGATAATATAAGAATTTATTTTAGAAAATTAGGTGGATGGATGCATGCATTACCGACCATCCCTTCATGCTGATATATGATTAATCTAGAGATGATGCCTCGTGTGTTGTAGTAGGAATTAGCTGCAATTATTTTAAGGATATTTGGTTGTATGAAACTTTAGTATTTGGAACCACAATATGATAATTAAAACTAAAAAATAGATCTCCGCAAGAAAGAAAACTTAAACTAAGTATACTTTATCATATTTTATCATTGTATAATTGTAGAATCTTTATTAAATATGAGTAGAATGCCTTTCGCAAAAAAAAATGTGTAGAATGCATGATGCATGTTAAGGTGTGTCTTTCCCATGCATGATGTGGTGAGTTGTTATTGTTGAATGTGGGGAGAAGCACATGTTAAGGCGGGGTTTTTTTTTCAACGAACGATGACATGGTAAGTTGGCATAGTTGCATTTGTTAAAAAAATATAGAGTTAGCATAGATCAATTACTCCTATTTAGGTATATAGCATTACGTATATAAATATACAATATGAGTCATGCAAATCTTCTAAAACACATGTACCCTGCAGTGTGTACTACGTATGAACCCGAGGGAAAGAATGAAAATAACATGAAAAGAAATCATGCCGAACGAGACTTTCCCTAAGGTCGAGACCATGCATGAGCACAACACAGTAGCTAGATATGGACCCCTTTGTAATCCTTGAGGGAGAGAAAAGACATCTCGGTGAAGTCAATCTTGGGGTCCCCTCAAACCTCCACCCCTGGCACGGGTGGCATACATCCATCATCGATAATTATCCTTGCACTCACAGCTTCCCTGAAAAGCTCCTTCAACAGCCAGAGAAACTCAAATCTTTTGTTGTTGACCGCTCACATGTTCTCTCTAGCTATTCCCCCGCGTCAAGTTGAGCGGGTCTCATACTCTCATATATGTAGTTGTAGCTAGGTTATGATCAGTAGAACTTGTTGGTTTACTTCTGAACTCGGCCTAGAATTCAACACAACAAATAGAGAAAGAAAACCAAAAACCAACAGAGGAAACCCCAATAGAAACCATGCAAAAAACGAGAAAAAGAAGCTAGAATGGAAAAGCAGAACCCAAGCCTCACGGCCTTATGAGTTTTCTTTTGCGGGTCAACAAGTGTATATATTAATTAAGCAACAGTCTTACGCTCGTTTTGACAGAGATTACACAAATCAACTGGTCCTGAGCCTAGCCAGGTAGCAGTACGCCGCGACGTGCGACCTAGCTGAGCCATCAAGTGAGCAGCAGCATTCAGACTACGCTTTACATGTACTAAGCAAAACTCACGACCTTCATGCAAGAGGTTCTTTGTCTCCTTGACTAGCGTTGCCACCGGCGAGCGATTAGTGCCTGTTTCCTGAATTTGGATGGCCAGCAAGCAATCGGACTCCACTATCAGGGGCTTGTCCGTCCGTTCCAACGCCAAAGAAATCCCCTCCCTACATGCAGCGACTTCCGCCTCCAAAGGTGATGTACATGACAACAGAAAGCGATAAGAAGCAAAGATAATCCTGCCGGTGTCATCACGCAGTACCATTCCAGCACCACCAGTGTTCTCACCCTGAATATACGACCCATCTATGTTCAGCTTTGCCCATCCTACTGGTGGTTTCTACCAACGATCAGTGGTTGTAGTACTAGTACCTACAGGCTGGGTAACATGCTTCAGCTGGGGGCTCTGGTTGCCAACATTGACCACCATTTCCCCCTTCACAGAGTCGCCACGAGGATGCTGCTTAATGCATAGAAGAGAATTGATATAGCTATCAAGAAAACGCCTGGAACTTTCAACTGGAGGCGCTGGTTTTTGGTGCATGACTTCATTCCGACAGTGCCACGCACGCCAGAACGTCATGAGAATGACCAGCCTCTCCGTCTCGGTACACCTATCCAGTAGGTGCAACAGCCATTCGTCGCCCGTGTTCTTGATGCTTCGGAGATCTGGAATAAGCCATGATTCTCGCATAGCTGTCCAGAGGGCCGTAGCCATCGGACACCTGCACATAGCATGGAAGCTATCCTCCCGTTCAATACCACATAAAGCACAAATGTCAGAAGTTCCAATATGTCGTCTCAGTTTATTTTCCGTAGTAGCCAAAGCATTTGTTGCAAGAAGCCAACCGAAGATCCATACCTTTGGAGGAGCCAAAGCATTTGTTGCACGGCCTTATGAGTTAATGCTAAAAAGAACCACAATTGTTGCTAGGTTAGAATAAACGACCATTGTACGGCTTTTTGTCTGCCCAAGAAATTGGCCTAATGTATTCTCTTTGCAAATATCACTGATCGGCAGCTTAGCACGTTTTGATGCTGACCAGGTTTTTCGCCAACTTCGCCACATGGAAACATCTAGCGGCCGAGGGCCGTTAGCAAATAACCATTGCCTGCATTGAACCGTTGGTTCACTCGGTGGCCAATCCAAGTATCGTCCTAGTCGTCCTGCATGTGAAGGCAAAGCAGCAGACACGAGCGCGGCCACCCCTGGCTCCGCCTCAGCGTCTACCTGACACCAAAGGCGTCGGCACGCACGCGGTAGCTGCTATTGCATCCGACCGGGCCCCCGGCCCCGCCAACACGTCCACCACACCTACTTCTCTGGCTTAAGATGAGTCGTCGGTAAGTAGTGAGCAAACATAATTTTCTCATCTAGAAAGTGATATAGTTTCTGAAATAAAGCTTCTGATCATGCTTTGTGTGATCTAGCAATTGATGCATTTGAGTGTATAAGCTATCGAAAAGTGAGTATATAGTTCCATATGCCCATGTTATGCCCCTATTTATTGAGTGCATATTCATTGAACTTTGGATGTATGCATATGTCTGAATATTATTGACATTGATCATGCCACTTGTTGTATACTTTTTCATGTCTCGGTGTACAAGAGCACTAGTTAGCACTTAGTAGTAGACTATAAGTAGCAGTAGCTAGATCACTGTGAAGGAGTTGGTTGTAAAAATGGTGGTTTTCCATAACTACTCATTCAGGATGGTGGAAAATGAGTGGTTCAACATTGTGATGAAGTACTCGAACCCACTATATCAAGCCATTGGCAGGAAGGCAATCAGAGTTGAGCGCTCAAGGCTTTTCAAAAAAGAGAAACAAATCCTTAAGGCAGCCTTGAAGAATGTGGACCACATTAGTCTCACTACTGATATGTGGATAAGTAACCAAACAATATCTTATATGTTTGTAGTGGAACACTATATAGATAATTGGAGAATGCAGACTCATGTGTTCGCCTTCATTGAGTTATATCCCCCTAACAACGGAAATGTCACTGCTGTTGCGTTATTTGACTGCGTGACTGAATGGAAGATACAAAACAAGATAGTGTCCATCACACTAGACAATGCATCAAACAATGATGGGGTTTTTGAAGATTTGAAGGCAATATTTTATGTTCGAATAGGGACAGACCACTAGTAGAAAACAGGGCTTTGGTCCAGGCCGGGTCAGCCCATTAGTCCCGGTTCAGTCTAGAACAGGGACCAATGTGGGCATTGGTCTCGGTTCGTGAGCCCAGGGGGCCGGCCGGGCCACGTGGGCCATTGGTCCCGGTTCATCTAGACCTTTTGGTCCCGGTTGGTGGGACGAACCGGGACCAATGGGCCTCGCTCCTGGCCCACCACCATTGGTCCCGGTTGGTGGCTTGAACCAGGACCAAAGGCTCCCCTTTAGTCCCGGTTCATGCCACCAACCGGGACCAATGAGGTGCCTATATATACCCCCTCGCGCAAGAGCAGAGCACAGTGCTCTGTTTTTTCTGGCCGAGGGGGAGAGGGCTTTGTGGTGCTCTAGCTCACCTCCTATGCACATGAGGTGTTCGATGGAATGCCCGAGCCACACTACTTGAGCTTTCTCCTCTCGAAGCTCGACCTCCAAACTCCATTTTCCTCGAGATTTGTCTAGATTTAGCGGTCCGTCACGCCCCGTCCCCGTCTTCACCGCCGTCGATCACCCGCGCCGATCTCATCACCGACACCACCGTGGTGAGCCTCTTGTTCTTATCTTCTTTTTAAAAGGAAAAATATTCTTACTTGTATGTTTAGATAGATACTTGTATCATTTTCTTACATTTATTATTGCATCTTATATAGTGCGATGGTTTTGGTATCCGCCCCCGTCGGCCCTCGTCCTGTCTATGATTCGGATGTGGTATGTATATTATCTTTATAACTATTGGTTCATTTATTGTTTATGAAAATTATGCCGACCAACGTGACATAGATTTTATTTATCTATTATGTATGTGAATCGGAAATGCCAACCGACCCTATTGTCGAGAGGTTAAATTTAGTTGAAGAAGAAAATAATTTATTGAAGGAAAAAATAAAAAAAATTGAGGAGGAGAAGATGATATTGGAGTTGCATGTTGCGGATGTCGTTGATGATCACAAGATCAAGATGGATGCAATGCGCTTGAAGATTAGAAAGATTAGAAAATATGCCATTCATACCGAGGCTTGGTATCATTATGCCGTTGGATCAATTGTTACCTTGGTTGCGATTATGATCGCATTTGTTTTCGCATTGAAATGTTTTACATAGTTTCAATGTATGGTTTAATTAATTAGATGCTCTGGAGAGCTATATGTTGTTAGATGAGAACTATGTATGCACTTTGGTTTTAATGTGATGATGAACTTCTATTAATTTGGACACTTAATTATATATAATGCACGCAGATGAACCGGCAATGGATGTACGGTGATAGACACACCCGTGAGTACATTAAGGGCGTGCATGAGTTTCTTGATGCGGCTGAGGCAAACAAGCATAGTGGTTTTATGTGTTGTCCATGCACTGAATGTGGGAATACGAGGTCTTACTCTAACCGAAAAATCCTTCACTCCCACCTGCTTTACAAGGGTTTCATGCCACACTATAATGTTTGGACGAGGCACGGAGAAGTAGGGGTTATGATGGAAGACGGCGAAGAAGAAGAGTACGATGACAACTATGTGCCCCCTGAATACGGTGATGCTGCAACGGGGGGAGCTGGTGAAGATCAAGAGGAACCAGACGATGTGCCCAATGATGCTGCCACGGGTGAAGCTGCTGAAGATCAGGAGGAACCAGACGATGTGCCCGATGATGATGATCTCTGCCGGGTCATTGTCGATGCAAGGACGCAATGCATTAGTCAAAAGGAGAAGCTGAAGTTCGATCGCATGTTAGAGGATCACAAAAAAGGGTTATACCCCAATTGCAAAGATGGCAACACAAAGCTCGGTACCGTACTGGAATTGCTGCAGTGGAAGGCAGAGAATGCTGTGGCTGACAAAGGATTTGAGAAGCTACTGAAAATATTGAAGAAGAAGCTTCCAAAGGATAACGAATTGCCCGACAGTACATACGCAGCAAAGAAGGTCGTATGCCCTCTAGGATTGGAGGTGGAGAAGATACATGCATGCCCTAATGACTGCATCCTCTACCGCGGTGCATACAAGGATCTGAACGCATGCCCGGTATGCGGTGCATTGCGGTATAAGATCAGACGAGATGACCCTGGTGATGTTGACGGCGAGCCCCCTAGGAAGAGGGTTCCTGCGAAGGTGATGTGGTATGCTCCTATAATACCACGGTTGAAACGTCTGTTAAAAAATGAAGAGCATGCCAAGTTGATGCGATGGCACATTGAGAACCGAAAAAAAGATGGGAAGTTGAGAGCACCCGCTGACGGGTCGCAGTGGAGAAAAATCGAGAGAAAGTACTGGGATGAGTTTGCAAAGGACCCAAGGAATGTATGGTTTGCTTTAAGCGCGGATGGCATTAATCCTTTCGGGGAGCAGAGCAGCAATCACAGCACCTGGCCCGTGACTCTATGTATGTATAACCTTCCTCCTTGGATGTGCATGAAGCGGAAGTTCATTATGATGCCAGTTCTCATCCAAGGCCCTAAGCAACCCGGCAACGACATTGATGTGTACCTAAGGCCATTAGTTGAAGAACTTTTACAGCTTTGGAATGGAAACGGTGTACGTACGTGGGATGAGCATAGACAGGAGGAATTTAACCTTAAGGCTTTGTTGTTCGTGACCATCAATGATTGGCCCGCTCTCAGTAACCTTTCAGGACAGACAAATAAAGGATACCACGCATGCACGCACTGTTTAGATGACACTGAAAGTATATACTTGGACAAATGCAGGAAGAATGTGTACCTGGGCCATCGTCGATTTCTTCCGACCAACCATCAATGTCGAAAGAAAGGCAATCATTTCAAAGGCGAGACAGATCACCGGAAGAAGCCCGCCATGCGCACCGGTGATCACGTGCTTACTATGGTCAATGATTTACACTACGTAATCTTTGGAAAGGGTCCCGGTGGACTAGCTGTTCCGAATGACGCTGAGGGACACGCACCCATGTGGAAGAAGAAATCTATATTTTGGGACCTACCCTACTGGAAAGACCTAGAGGTCCGCTCCTCAATCGACGTGATGCACATGACGAAGAACCTTTGCGTGAACCTGCTAGGCTTCTTGGGCGTGTATGTGAAGACAAAAGATACACCTGAGGCACGGGAGGACCTGCAACGTTTGCACGAAAAATACGGCATGCCTCCGAAGCAGTATAAAGGTCCTGCCAGCTACGCTCTTACGAAAGAAGAGAAAGAAATCTTCTTTGAATGCCTGCTCAGTATGAAGGTCACGACTGGCTTCTCGCTGAATATAAAGGGAATAATAAATATGCCAGAGAAAAAGTTTCAGAACCTAAAGTCTCATGACTGCCACGTGATTATGACGCAACTGCTTCCGGTTGCATTGAGGGGGCTTCTACCGGAAAACGTCCGATTAGCCATTGTGAAGCTATGTGCATTCCTCAATGCAATCTCTCAAAAGGTGATCAATCTAGAAATCGTACCAAGGCTAAGGAGTGATGTGGCGCAATGTCTTGTCAGTTTCGAGCTGGTGTTCCCACCATCCTTCTTCAATATCATGACGCACGTCCTAGTTCATCTAGTCGATGAGATTGTCATCCTGGGGCCCGTATTTCTACACAATGTGTTCCCCTTTGAGAGGGTCATGGGAGTCCTAAAGAAATATGTCCGTAACCGTGCTAGGCCAGAAGGAAGCATCTCCATGGGCCATCAAACAGAGGATGTTATCGGGTTTTGTGTTGACTTCATTCCTGGCCTTAACAAGATAGGTCTCCCTAAATCGCGGTATGAGGGGAAACTGACTAGAAAAGGCACTCTTGGAAGAGACTCAATAATATGCAGGGACGGATATTCTTGGTCTCAAGCACACTACATAGTTCTACAGAACTCTACCTTGGTGACCCCGTATGTCAATGAACACAACAACAGTCTACGCTCCAAACACCCGGAGCAGTGCGACGACTGGATTACATGTGAACACATCAGGACTTTCAGCAGTTGGTTGGAAACACGTCTCAGAGGTGACAACACTGTTTGTGATGAGTTGTACTTGTTGTCCAGGGGACCATCTTTGACTGTATTGACTTACAAAGGATACGAGATAAATGGGAATACATTTTACACGATCGCCCAAGATCAAAAGAGCACCAACCAAAACAGCGGTGTCCGCTTTGATGCAGCAACCGAGAGCGGAAAGGATACATATTATGGTTACATAGTGGACATATGGGAACTTGACTACAGACCTGATTTTAAGGTCCCTTTGTTTAAGTGCAAGTGGGTCAATCTGTTAGGCGGCGGGGTACAGGTAGACCCACAGTACGGAATGACAACAGTGGATCTGAAGAATCTTGGGTACACTGACGAACCGTTCGTCCTAGCCAATGATGTGGCACATGTTATCTATGTGAAGGACATGTCTACCAAACCGAGAAAAAGAAAAGATAAGGAAGCGAATACATCATACGATGAGCCAAAGCGCCACATAGTTCTTTCAGGAAAAAGGGACATCCTGGGAGTGGACGGCAAGACAGACATGTCTGAAGATTATGAAAAGTTTCATGAAATTCCTCCCTTCAATGTCAAGGCTGACCCAAGCATCCTGATAAACAATGAAGATTATCCATGGTTACGGCGCAATAAGCAAATGACACAAGCGAAGAAAAAGTAAAGACTTTCTCCCGCAACTATTATGATGATATCATGCCAAATTTGCAACAGACGAACATGCTACCATTGTCCGTTTTGTACATGCACATGCTATGTGGGTGAAATTATTATACCATCCCAACTTTCAACTTTTTCAGAGTTCATTTGAAATGCTTTCATGTCTTATGGTTCAAGGTTTTATGTGTTGAGGCAAATGGATCAATATGTCAGGAGGCGGGGTACAGGTAGACCCACAGTACGGTATGACAACAGTGGATCTAAACAATCTTGGTTACACAGATGAACCATTCATCCTAGCCAATGATGTGGCGCAGTTATTGTCCGAAACTTTGATACTTCGAAAGTGATTGTCCATTTTGTACACGAAGTGCATCAAGTTTTTGTCGTAACCCTCTCTACTTTTTGGAACATGCTATGTGGGTGAAATGATGATATCATGCCAACTTTCAACCTTTTCAGAGTTCATTTTTAAATGCTTTCCAATTTCAGAGTCATTTAGCTCAAAGAATGAATTAATAGCAAACAGAATGAACTACAAAACTTTTATGAAAATAAAAACAATCAATTAAAATATTATGTTATGATCAACTAAAATAAAACTATAATATTCTTCAATAGCAAAAAGAATATAATTTTTGTGACTTTAAATCAAACTATAATTATTTAATTGTAAGTATAAATAAAAAATAAATAGCAAAAAATAAAAAAAATCTATTTTTATAGTAAAGTTATTCATAAACTAGTGATTCACACAAATTTTAAAAAATACAAATTTAAACTATTCAAAATTTTAAAACTAATGGCACTAACAGAAAGTTTATAATTTTTGTGACCTAAAATCAAAAAGAAATCAATAAAAAACTATAAGTATTTACTTGTAAGTATAAAGAAAAAATAAATAGGAAAACATTCTATTTTTATAGTAAAGTTATTCATAAACTAGTGATTCACACAAATTTTTCAAAATTCAAATTTAAACTATTCAAAATTTAAAACTAATGGCACTAACAGAAAGTTTATAATTTTTGTGACCTAAAAGCAAAAAGAAATCACTAAAAAACTGCAAGTATTTAGTTTTAAGTAGAAATAAAAGAATAAAAAACCAAAAAAATGTAGAAATAAAAAAGAAAAAAGAAAAAAAAATGCCACCTACTGGGCCTTCACGGCCTGAATATGACTAGAAACCCTACATGGGCCAGGATTCAGGCCCGCAGAAGGCCCAATAGGCCCACAGACAGTAGCAAGTTTAGGCCCGAAAGCCTGCATTAGAGAGGAGCTCGAATGGGGAGGCACACCAGGGCTTATAAACAAGTGTCGGCGCCCTTCAGCTAGCGATGTGGGACTAAACTTTTGGGCGCGGGGCAGCACAAGGCCATTGGTCCCGGTTGGTGGCACCAACCGGGACTACAGGGGGCATTGGTCATGGTTCGTGGCACCAACCGGGACCAATGCCCCCCTTTAGTCCCAGTTGGTGCCACCAACTGGGACCAAAGGCCGCCGCTTCCCGCCCTTTGGGCTGCTGAAAATTGGCCTTTGGTCCCGGTTCGTGGCACCGACCGGGACCAAAGGGGGGCATTGGTCACGGTTCGTGCCACGAACCGGGACCATTGATCTGGGTATATAAGGTAGCACATGTGAAAATTTCGCCAACCGCTCCCATTCGCCCCCGACGCCCCCAGGCCGTTCGTCGTCGTCGTCGCCGCCCCGATCGAGCCCGTCGTCGCCCGCTCCCCATCACCGTCGCCCCACGCCGCCGCAGGCCTTGTCCCCGTCGCTGCTTGCGCCGTCGCCGGCCTCCTCCTCGTCGCTGCGTGCGCCATCTCCGCCCCCCTCCCCATCGCCCCGCGCCGCGTCGCCGGCCTCCCCCGCGCCGTCGCCCCTGCCCCGCGCGTCACCGTCGCCCCTGCCCCGCCCGTCGTCATCGCCCCGCCGTGCCCGTCGCCGTCGCCCCGCCCCGCCCGTCACCGTCGCCGCGGCCCGCCCGTCACCTTCGCCGTCGCCCTGCCCGTTGGTCCAGCCGGTGCCCCTCCCCTGTTTTTTATATATTATATATGCTTGTGTATATTGCCTCTTTGTGTATATTATGCATATATGTATTGTGTATGTTGCTTCTTTTCAGATTTTTTTTCATATATATGTTTGTATTTTGTATTTTTCTTTTTTATAAAAATGTATATATTTTTTTATGTTCTCTGTGTATATATGTTCATATATGCAAAAGTTAGGTTAAAATATTTAGAAAGGGATTATCTATATATGTTCTCTGATTTAGTACATTTTAGGTTACTTTCATTTTTAGAAAAGTTTTATATATTTAGGAGAGGAAAAAGGAAAATAAGAAGAGGAAAAAGGAGAAGAAGAGGAGAGGAAGAAAAGGAAGAGGAGTAGAAGAAAGGAATAAAGGAGAAGAAGAAAAAATAGAAAAGTTTTATATAGAAAGTTTTATATAGAAAGTTCTTTCTTCTTCTCCTCTTTTTTTTCTTCTTTTTTTCTTCGATCTTCTCCCCCTCCCGATAGGAAAGTTTTATATAGAAAGTTACAATTTTAGAAATGTTTTATATATGCAAAAGTTACAATTTTAGAAAAAGAAGGATAGGAAAGAAGAAAATAAGAAGAGGAAAGAAAGAAGAAGAAGAGGAGAGGAAAAGAAGAGGAGAAATAAATAAGAAGAAGACAAAAGAAGAAAAAGAAGAGGAGAAGAAGAAAGGAATAGTGGAGAAGAAGAGAAAATCTTCTTCTCCACTATTCCTTTCCTCTTCTCCTCTTTTTTTTCTTCTTTTTTTCTTCGATCTTCTCCTCTAGCTATTCCTTTCTTCTTCTCCTCTATTTTCTTGTTCTTCTTCTTCTTCTTCTTCTTCTTCTTCTTCTTCTTCTTCTTCTTCTTCTTCTTCTTCTTCTTCTTCTTCTTCTTCTTCTTAATTTTTATCGGGAACGAGGGTGTCGAGGATCGCCGAGGGGTCGAGGGTCGGGAACTAGGGTAGAGGGTCGAGGGTCGTTAAGGGGTCAAGGGTCGAGGGTTTCAGGGTCGAGGGTTCGAGGGTTCTATAGGGTCGAGGGTCGAGGGTTCCAGCAGGGTCATCTAGGGGTCGAGGGTTCCATGGTCGTCGAGGGTTCGAGGGGTCGAGGATCGCCGAGGGGTCAAGAGAGGTTTCCTAGTGTCAAAGTATTGAAGAAATCCATGCCTTCATCATTAGCCGGAAGTAACCAGGGCATGTTGGTACGAAGTTCTGCAAAGTTGTTCTGGAATGGAGTCCCGGATAGAATAATCCGCCTTTTGGTACGAATTCAGCAAAGGCCTTCCAAATAGCGATATTCGGAAGGCTCTTGCTGAACTTTGTACCAAAAAGCAATTTATCCTATCTGGGACTCCGTTCCAGAACAACTTTGAAGAGCTTCGTACCATCATGCACATGTTACTTTCGCCTAATGATGAAGACATGGTTTTGTTGAATCCTTTGACACTACGCAACCTCCCGACCCCTTGGCGATCCTCTCGAACATGAGAGGAAGAAGAGGATAAAAAAAGAAGAGGAAGAAGAAAAAAGAGAGGAGAAGAAAGAATAGAGGAGTTCTTCTCCTCTATTCTTTCTTCTCCTCCTTTTCTTTTTCTTCTTCCTCTTTTTTTTTATCGGGAACGAGGGTCGTCGAGGGACATCGATGTAGTGCCGTCGTTGTCGATATATACCCCCTCCCGGTAGCTTGCTATGATTAGGTGGCTAGTTCTATGTTTGACACTAATATATCCATCTGTCATGTTTGAATAATAATTGCCATGTTGTAAATATTTGTAGAAACTATGGACACCGCCCGAGACGAAGCAAAAGAAGCGTTGTTGAGGGACATAATCGCAGAAGGAAGTGATGCCGTCTCGTTGTTTCTCAACGACACCGATGGTTTGGAAGGAGAGGGTGAACAAGCTGGCTACGGTGACCTAATGGCGGTGCAAGAAGAAGAACATGAGGACGGCTCCGGTGACCCAATGCCGGTGCAAGAAGGAGACCGTGATGACGGCTCCGGTGAATGAACCGAGTCCGGCCAGGTATATATATTAGTTAAGCCTGTGCTGACTAGCTGATTGATGCATTCATTGTTTTGGTATGTACACATATTAATTAAGTCTTTGTTCTTTTTTCTAGCCCTCCGGATCGAGCACAACTTCGGTAAAGAGACGAGGCCCGAAGAAAAAGTTGAGCTCGGATGAAAAGTTAGAAATCATAGCAATCCCGCCCGACGGCCAACCGATTGAACCCCTCCGGACAAAGAGCGCATTTGTTGCTCAGTGCTGGGTTCTGGTTAGGGACAAGATCTCGATAAGCATCCAGCAATGGTTTAAGCCGGCTACAGAAGACCCTGAGGTGTCTTATGTCAATGATATGCAGAAAAATGATCTTTGGACTGAGCTGAAGTCAAATTTCACCCTACCCCCAGAGGATGATCCGGAGAAGCCAGTTAAAGAGCAATTAGTCAAGTCTTTTGCTCTTAAGAGGATGGAAGATCTATTCAGGAGGTGGAAGAAAGAGCTGAATAGGTTTGTCGATAAAAAAGAGACACCAGAATTCAAGGGCAGATATGAGAAGATCAGAGATCACTGGCCCGCATTTGTGGCCCACAAGACATCGGAAAAGTGTAAGAAGATGTCGGCGACAAACAAGCAAAATGCTGTGAAGAAGATGTTTCACCATCGCACGGGGTCAGGTGGCTACCTCGTAGCCCGGCCTAAGTGGGCCAAGACTGAGAATGATCTGGTTGCTAAAGGGATCGAACCAGAGGCAATTAGCTAGCCAGACCGTTGCCGGACTTGGTTCTTCGGGGCTGGCGGAACCTTGGACCCTGTAACAGGGAAGTGCATTTGGACGAACGATCAAATGGACATACCAGTCAGGAAGCTTAAGCAGTATATCGAAGCAGCGCAGCAAGGGAAGTTCTTTCCAGACAGAGAGAACGACGAGCTCACAATGGCCCTCGGGAATCCTGAGCACCCTGGACGGACACGAGGCACGCCAGGCTCCATTCCATGGAAGGTTGGGTTTCCGGATGCAGGCGGTTACAAATCCCATGAGAGGAGGAAAAAAGTGCAGCAGACCTAAATGCAGGCGCTGCAAGCAAGGGTAGACGCGATAGAGGAAGGAGAAGCAAATCGCAGCAAACGTACTGCCGAAGCTTCCCCCGAAGCTACCCCGCCATCTCAGCGCAGAAGCAGCGTGGCTTCCACCGAGCTGCTTCAGCTGGAGCATGCCTTGACAGCTCCTGCCAGCTATCCTGTGGATGCTATAACGGAGTCTCAAAATTGGCACCTTATGACGCAATGGATGAATTTGAAGGTCAAGGCGGCTGTTGGCTCTGTTTATCCTACTGAACCTGACGCAACTTTTCACTTCCGGCCGATTCCAGAAGGATATGCTAGGGTGATGGTCGATGAAATTACGGAGGGATTTGAGGACCTCCAGCTTGACCACCCTACCGGTGAAGGGGAGACTCGGCTGGGGTCTTCTCTGAAGACTCCATGCCTATGGCGGAAGGAGCTCATAAACCTTCTGAACTGGACGCCTCCGCCTCCTCCTCCTCCTCCAGCAAGTCAGGGCACTCCGCCTCCTCCACCGCCTCCTCCTCCAGCGAGTGACGATCAGGGCCCTCGGCCGGCTCCTTCTCCGGCGCGTGGTGGCACTCCGCCTCCTTCTTCGCTTGCGCCGACGCGCCCGAGCAGCCAGCCTCCTCCTTCTCTGCCTCGTCAGCAAAGGCGGAAGAGACCTGCCGCCGCTCCAGCTGCTCCGGTGCGTCGTAGTCCTTCTCCTCCGCCTCTTAAGCAAGTAAAGAAGACAACCGCTCCGTCTGCTCGGTCGGCGTCTAGCAGTACAACCAGAGGCGGGAGGACATACAGATTCGGTCCTTCTCTGAAGACTCCAGAGAAGTTACCATACGAGAGGACCCCGGAGGAGAACGCGAAGATCGCGCGAACCGAAGTGGATGACTGGTTTCAAGGGTTGAAAGCAAAGAGACATCCACCTCCGGAGGAGAAGGTAGATCCGGTGAAAGTGAAGCGCACTCTGGCTGCCCTGGCAAAACCACCCAAGTCTCCGCCGAAAGGCAACTATGAGCGCATTATTGCAAAGACATGGGCCGAAGCGGAGCGGTCGGGAAGTACAGTCAGTGATCAAAGGCTGAAAGAACGACGAGCAGCTGGGAAACAAATTGCCCAGCTCGGCGAACAAGCAAAGCAATTGTGCCCCCCGCTCAAGGTGCCTAGCGACATCGTCGATCCGAGGATGGTGCACGGTTATTGCAATGTTGATGATTACCTGCCCGACGATGTACATTATGATCCCATGGAGGTGCAGATACACAGATACGAGTACGGGAAGCCTCTCGTCAAAGATGAAAAATCTTTAACAACGATGATGCGAAGATTACATGATTGGTACTTGAAAATCTGCAGAGAGTCTGAGGGGAGGAATACTTTGTATGCGAGAGTTAAACCGGAGCATGACCTCGTTGGAATTGAACTGTTGCCTATTCCATTTGAGGAGTTCTATCAGTTTTTCAATCAATTGGCCCTCGATAATACAACGGTCACCTGCTACTGTCTGTAAGTACTACTACTTCTGTCATTAAGTCTCTCTATATAGCTCATCTCTTTCATTGCATGTATTTATAATTATCCTCACTATATTATGCAGATTGAAGATCGCCGAATTGAAGAAAAGACAAATCGGTGATATTGGGTTCGTTAACACATATCTCATAGATGCAACTGAGGTTGAACATCGTCCTGAAGATACCGAGGCCAACTTGCTACGATCATTAAAAAAAATTGAAAACAAAGATATAATACTCTTTCCTTACAACTTCAAGTGAGTGTTACTGTCTTGTGCATATTCGGTGTGCCTTATATATTAGTCCAGGTTATAGTAATGTAATTGATGAGTTATGCATGCGTGCGCAGGTACCACTATATTCTCCTAGAGATTAGGCTTGAGCGGGGAGTAGTAACTGTCTTGGACTCTAAACGAAAAGATCCCCAGGAGTATGCGGACATGACTGAAATCCTCAAGAAGTAAGTTAAATCGATCATTATCCACCATATCAGCAACTTTGTTCATTTCCTGATATCAAGTAATTGTTTTCTTTGTCCGGCAGGGTTTGGAGAAAATTCACCAGAAAAGTTCCGGGACTGCCGAAGGAGCTGGAATTTAGACACCCAAAAGTAAGTACTATAGTAGCATGTTCTGCGCATCTCCTAGCTAGTGATTCAAGCGCTAGTTTCATCAATACCATTTAGCATTCTTGCTTATCAGTTTGATTGACCTCTATTTCTTGTAAAGTGGTTGTGGCAGGAACAAGGGAATGATTTCTGTGGATACTACGTCTGCGAGTCCATCCGCCACACGACCTGTGAGCGGGGCGGGTACTCTGACGAACAATATGAAGTACGTAAATAACAACATTCACAATTTTATTTTATTACCATCATCTGTGTTGAGTTTCATTCATTCAGATATATATGTATTGACCCCCTTCTTCAAATTAGATGTTTCGTAAGCGGGATGAACTCCTAGCACCAGCTCGCATGCGAGCAATTCAAGAGGAATTGGCAGCATTCTTTCTTGACCACGTGATCGCTGAAGACGGAGAATACTATGTGAACCATGAGTCCGTATGATTATATTTGTAAGAGATAATTATTGTATATATGTAGCCGGTAGTGTCGGATAGATATACGAGAACTTGTTGTTCGACCAATCTCTCAGAGAAGGAGAGGTGGTCGATATCACTTCTCTCTGTATGCATATATGTTCATGACGATCTTCTGTTTCCTTCGTTTGCTTACTAGCTAGCTAGCGTGTCTAGTCCTCTCTATACGTATGTATAGTACGTAGCGTCAACCAAGCACGGACATAAGAGAGGACACTTCTCTCTATTAATTATAGCTAGCTAACACAATATATGAAACACCTAAATTAACCCCCCAAAACCCCCAACCCCCCCCCCCCCCTTAAAAAAACCCCAGCCACAGAAATGCTGACGCGTGGATGCCAATTGGTCCTGGTTGGTGCCACCAACCGGGACCAAAGGGTCTCCTGCCTGGGCTCTGCGCACTGCCCACGTGGAGGCCCATCAGTCCCGGTTCTGGATTGAACCGGGACTAAAGGGTCGGGGCATTAGTACCGACACTTTAGTCCCGGTTTAGGAACCGGGACTAAAGGCCCTTACGAACCGGGACTATAGGCCCTTTTTCTACTAGTGGACTTTGAAGCCAAATATTTTCATGTCCGCTATTGTGCTCACATTGTTAAATTGGTAGTGCAAGATGTACAACATGCATGAGCACTTTGGTAACGAATCTAAGAGAGATAATGAAGTACTTCAAGAAGTCCCCTGCCCGACTGCACAAATTTATTGAGATTTACGGGAGTTTAGGCCTCGAAATTGGATAGGATTTGACCCTAAATGTTTGCAGAAAGTGGAGTTCTACTTACAAGATGCTAGAAACTGGTCGACCATATAGGCAAGCCTTGGTTTCTTATGCTAATTCGGATGCCAACTACAAGTGAAAGTACAAGAGCAATTTCCTCAACTCAAAAAGATACCACCGTGCTCAAACAAATATAAGTGAAGTGCAAGAGCAATTGCCTCAACTCAAAAAGATATAAGTGAAGAACAAATGAGCATTTTATAAATATAAGATGAATGTATATCTCTCTTAATAGGCATGATCTGGAAACAATGATTATACAAATAATTAACAAGCCAAAAAAAATAAAAGACGCTCCAAGAAAAACACATATCGTTTGAAGAATAAAAATATAGCTCCAAGTAGGATCACCGATAGATTGAAGACGAATAAGGGCGTCCCCAAACTTAGGTGTTTGAGTATTCCTTATATATTACCTTGGGGTGCCTTGGGCATCCCCAAGCTTACAGTCTTGCCACTCCTTATTCTCCTTGCATCGTCATCTCACCCAAAATATGAAAACTTCATTCACAAAAAACTTAATGGAACTCATGAGAGGAGTTAGTATAAAAATGAATCATTCAATTGTGTACTGTCAAGGCAAGATTCATAATCATTCCCACATAATGTCTACTGTATTCTATCATTTCCACAATTTATATCCCCCAATATAAGGCATGGAAACTAAAAAACAAGCAAACTATGAAATCAAAATATAATCTATCAAAAATATAATCTATGCATAGGTTCATGGGCGGAACCCGCAAGTTGATCACCAAAACATACATCAAGTGAATCACGTGATATTCCATTGTCACCACAGATATCCACGGCAAGACATACATCAAGTGTTTTCAAATCTTTAAAGACTCAATCCGATAAGATTACTTCAAAGGGGAAACTCAATTCATTACAAGAGAGAAGAGGGGGAGGAGAAACATAAGATCCAACTATAATAGCAAAGCTCGCGATACATCAAGATCGAGCCAAATCAAGAACACGAGAGAGAGAGAGAGATCAAACACATAGCTACTGGTACATACCCTCAGCCCCGAGGGAGAACCACTCCCTCCTCATCATGGAGAGCACCAGGATGATGAAGATGGCCACCGGAGAAGGATTCCCCCTCCGGCAGGGTGCCGGTACGGGTCTAGATTGGTTTTTGGTGGCTACGGAGGCTTCTGGCAGCGGAACTCCCGATCTAATCTCCGTTCTGGAAGTTTTACGATACATAGGTATATATGGGTGAAAGGAGTACGTCAAGGGAGCCACGAGTGCCCCACGAGGCAGGGGGGCGAGCCCTAGGGGGGTGGGCGCGCCCCCCACCCTCGTGGCTTCCTCGTTCCTTCCTTGACGTGGGGTCCAAGTCTATCGGGTGGCTTTCATTCCAAAAATAACTTCTCCAGTTGATTTCGTTCCGTTTCGACTCCGTCTGATATTCCTTTTCTTCAAAACACTGAAATAGGCATAAAACAACAAATCTGGGTTGGGCCTCCGGTTAATAGGTTAGTCCCAAAAATAATATAAAAGTGGATAATAAAGCCCAATATTTCCCAAAACAGTAAATAATATAGCATGGAACAATCAAAAATCGGACACGGTCAATGGGCCACTTTAGTTGGAAAGGCCCATGACCGTGTCCGATTCATAGACTAAGCTGTGCCCGTGCCTTCATAAATTTAGACGCGCAAGTGCCTCGATTACACGGACTCTTTCATCAGTTGCCGCTATCCTCCGCATACAGATTTGTCGGTTGCCATGGCAGCAGTAGTGCAACCGTGGCCGCACGCCGCGGCGGCGACAGAGACCCTCGTTCGTTTCTACGGTGAATGCACCATGAAGGTCGACGACAAGCCGCATGACCACCCGTGCTCCATGCGCCTCCACGGCAACCTGATCCTATCCCATAGGTTCGCGCAAGGTCGACGCCAAAGGGCTCGACTACAGGCTCGAGATCGCCGACCCCGCCGTCCTCGAGAGCGACGAGGCCTGCTGCAATCTCATTCACGAGATGCTTGCCGATGCGCCGGCGACGGTCGGGTACGACCTCATTGCGGACAACTAGACGTATTTCCCCCCTGCCCTCACACCCTTCGACATAGCCATGATGATCGTTAGGCGCTTTCGCGAGGAGATCGGAAAGAAGGTCGCCGCCACGGGTATGGAGTTTGACATCAAGCTTCCCAAACTCTGGGTAACCTTGGTCTACAACGAGCCCAAGGCGCTGCTCCTCGCGTGCAAAGAAGCAGCCGCAAAGACCGAGTGTCACATCCCTAGTTCTTGTAATGCCTAGTGCTAGCATATGGTGTTGCATCATGTCTACTTTTATTAGAAAGTTGAAATGGGGATGACAGAACCCCCAACACCCCCTTAATCCAACTAGGATTTACTAAAATCTTTTTCAATGAATCTGAAATGCCCTTATAAAATGTTCACCATCTTTGCCTTGGTCTAAAACCTGTGACAAAAATGGTGCACACTTTTCTAGGACATCATAAGGTCACCGGATTAAATCATATGTTATTTGCATTTGGACTTTTAAATGCTATAAATTATTTTAAATGTCCAAATAATCATAAACTGAAATGTTTACTGTTGAAAACATTTCATACAGTGGGCATGAGAAGTTTCATGATTTTTGAGTTAGTTTTAGAATTTTAATTAAAGCCACAAAGTTACAGAAGAAATGGAAAAACAAAAAATAAAGGAGAGAGAGAGAAACTTACCTGGCTTACCTGCCACCCCCAGCCGGCCCAACACTGTGCGGCCCAGCCAGCCTAGCCCCCTCCCCTGTCGTCTTCCTCCTTGCCAGGAGGACGAGCGCGTGGCCGACGCACGCCGGCGCATGCCCGGCCACCTCCTGCTTGCCGCTTCGCCCTGGGCCTCTCCGAATGAAGCCACACAACCCCTGGAACCCCCTCGGCCTCTCCCTCATGATCCTCTCCTCCTATGTCTCGCTCTCTCTCGCACACCCAAGCGCCATCATCACCGCCGTTCGCCATTGCCACGGCCACCCCTCGGCCTGCCGCTGAGCACAGAAGAACCGCCGCGACTTCCTCGTCCTCTCCACTAAGCTACACAACGCCGGGTGCCCTGGAACTCCGTCAACATCGTCATCTTCGACGCACAGCCACCGAGATCGCCGGCGCCCGTTCCTCATCTCCAGCGCCTCCCGAGCTTGATTACCTCTTCTCCGACACCGCTGTGAGCTCCTGCTCCCAGCCCCTCTCTCTCCGCGGTCGTTTCCCTCCTCTAGCCCCACTGACCACCGCGGCCGAAGCTCGCCGCCGCTGTGCCTCGTCGCCGCCGTGGCTGGAGCCGTTGTAGCACGAAGCCGAGCACACCACCGCGCTCAACGCATCTCCAGGAGCCCGTAGCCAGCACCAGCTTCTCCCCACGTGCCCCCTAGCTCCAACCCGATTACGCCCGTAGCTCCGGCCGCCACTCGGCCCATCGCCGGCATCGGTTCCGGTGACCCCGTGACCTTCTGCTGCCTCCGCTAGATACGCGGGAGCAAGGGCTATCGCCTGGTGCACTCGGCACGTCCAGCCGATGCTCACAACACGATTCCGGCGAGCCGCCGCCACACTGTGAGGTTGTCGGAGTCCAACTTCGGTGGCTGGTGACATGGCACATCATTAGCCGCTAACAACCAGTTAATTAACATCTAGCGACATTGACAGCTGGGCCCCGTTGCCTAATTAAACACGGTTTAGTGCCTGCTTAGTTTTAACTAACCACTATGGCCCCACGCGTCAGCTTTGACCTTGCTCACGTGGCCCTTGACCGACCCCACCCATCAGTGACCTAAGCCAGCAATGTGACACCGACTAATGTGCTCCACCGGTCAGGTTTGACCTGGACCGGCCCTGTTGACAGCTGACACCACAGTGACGTCATGTTGACGCAGTATTCTTTTTCTGGAATTTAAATAAGTAATATTCCAGGCAAACAATATCTAGCATATGGATGGAAGAAAAATGGAACATTAATGATTCTAACACAAAGAGAGGTAATTGAGTAACGTGAAAATTTCTATGACCATATTTTTTGATCTCAAAGTAATTATATGTAGGACCATAATTAAATTCAATAATATATCTATCATGTAAAACATTCTCTTTATGATCAACATGCATACAAATGTCGTAATATTCCAAGATTGTAGGATTAATATCAACTAAAGTCATGACCTCTCCAAACCCACTTTCAATAGTATTGCAAATTTTATCAATAATATATTCATTATGAGGCTCGACTAAACTTTCAAGATCAAAAGAAGCATCGTAATTATTTCCACAATAATGATAATTGTAATAAGTAGGACGGATAAGAAAATCATCATCAATAGTGCCAACAGACATAGTGTCACCATAAAAAACAATATTTTCATCAAGTGTGTCACCTTCATCACTTGAATAATAAAGATCACCATGTATATCCCAAACATATTTTTCATCCAATGAGCATATTCCAATAGAATTTTATTTTATAACTTCTTCATTAGTAGGTGGACAAATAATATCTCGCTCATCAAACTCATCATCCCCAAGCTTGTAGCTTCGCATATCATTATCATAATTGGTGTTCATGAAATTCATACTAACATCATTGCAATCATGCTTTTCATTCAAGGAACTATGATGAATCAATTTATAATATTCTTCTTTTAACACTTCATAACAATTTTAGGTTTATGATTTTCAAGAAAAACATCATAAAGATAACGAAGCACATTCAACTTCATCTTCTCTTTCAAAGAACTTATCGTGATAGCATTTTCATCACTAGCAATTGATTTATCATAATTAGGATTTTTGAAAAGTCCCACTAGTGGAAAAGGATCCATAGATATCTTATTTTTCTTTATGTTTTAGTGAGTCAAAGATAAAGATAGCATAACTGGGAAAGAAATAACCCAAGAAAATAAGATGTTTGTGTGCAGTTACCCTATTTGGTAGATAATGACTCCTCGACAATAGCACCAGAAATTCTTCTGCTATTCACGATGGACTTGTTGGATTTCCCCGAAGAGCAAGTGTGATGTAGCACAACATAAGAAAGTATTTCCCTCAGTTAAGAACCAAGGTTATCGAACAAGTAGGAGTTACCAAGCTGACAACTTTGGCAGTACCTGCACACAAACTAACAATTTGCTTGCACCCAACAAAGGCAAGGGGGTTGTCAATCCCCTTGTTCTTGCTAGCCACAAGATTATAAGCAAGTAGTGATAGGGCAAAGCAATGAGAAAGTAAAGCAAAGTAAAAGTGCAATTGTGAGAGGTTTTGTTTTCATGAAAATAGACCCGAGGGCCATAGGTTCACTAGAGGCATATTTCTCGAAAGCATGCAATGGCATAGTAGAAAATTACTATTGGGCAATTGACAGAATAACGTAAATTTAACTATGATCATTCATGGCATAATATCACATAGGCATTACGTCGATGATAAGAACCACATCTCCTACTATTACTCCACCCCAAGGATGCTCAGCTTGCATCTCAAAGTATTAAGTTCACAAGAAACCGAGTAACAGAATAATCAAGGTGACATAATGTAGACATAAGAATCTAACAATAAGATTGACCCCACTACTAGGGAAAAGCCTTGCAGTAGCGCGAGTCAGATGTCTATCAGTAGCGCGGATGGGCGCTATAGCTACCTGTTAGCAGTAGCGCATTTGGACACGCGCTACTGCTAAGTTTACTTAGTAATAGCGTTCCTCATGAAACATGCTACTGCTAATAGCAACAACGCCTCTATAACCGTGCTATTGTCTGCAATTTGTTTCCTAAACCCTAGAAAAATGCCTAAATGAGGATAATATAGCAGTCCAATTCTATAATTCAAAATGTTCTATACCTAAAAGTTTCTATTACTATTTTTTTACTAAACCCTAAAAATATGCCCTAAGTTCAGAATATAACAAGTACATGACATTTTCTCAAATTCTACCAACTAAAAATTTCTATTACTAAAATTGCTAATCAAAAGACCTAAAATTTCGCATTCTATTAAAAACACCGAAAATAGTAAAAAAAACCTACATTTCCTCAAATGACCTAACAAATCATTCTATTAAAAAACCTACATTCTACAATGTCTACATTCTAAATCCTACATTTAAATTACCTACATTCTAAAAGAACAGAGAGAAGGGAGGGAGGGAGGAGGGGTAGGAAGGAGGGAGGGAGGAGGGGGAGGTAGGAGGAGTTACCTCGGTGGCGGTAGGAAGGAGGGAGGAAGGGAGGGGGGAGGAAGGGAGGGGGGAGGGCACGCCGGAGGTGGGAGGGGATGGAGGACGGTCGGAGGGAGGGAGCCATACCAGGGGGGCAACGGCAGTAGCAGCAGGTGGCAATGTGGTGGCGGTGACGGGCCAACAGTGACAGCGACGATGGGCGGGATGGAGATGGTAGAGTGAGTGCCGCGTGCGGTGAATGTAAGTTAGACTTACCAGTAGCGCGGTATAGGAAAACGCGCTACAGATACTACCTTAGCAGTAGCATGTTTTTAGACAGCGCTACTACTATGCTTACCTTGACAGCAACGGTGATGGCCAAAATATTAGTAGCACGCGAGGTGAACAAGCGCTACTGTTAAATAGCAGTAGCGCCCCGTTCTAACTAGCGCTACTGATAAGCTTCTGTGTATGAGGTTTTCCCTAGTAGTGCCTCATCGTTTTATCCTTAGTGGCAACAACACAGTACGTGCCTTTACCCCTTCCACTACAAGAAATATGTCAACTAGTGACCTTCTGTCAGTGACCCTGGAAGAATTGGTCATGGATCTATGACCATTTCAGACCAATTAGTCAAAAGCTGTTCGCGGGGCTCCAAACCCTAAACTATAACGACCATTTTGGTCAGAAAGGTCGTAATTTACTTACACGAAATGGTCATAAAGCAGATAACACTAGTCTGCTGCCTTATTTCTAGCTGATCATGACCAATATAGATGGTCATAACCTTGTAAATTGTGGTGGGTTGCTATGACTAGGCGCCACCTCATTAGTTTTGCCTATGTGTCATGTCCATGTGGCAGTTTTTGCCCTAGGTTGTGAAGCAACCTATATTTCTGTCATTCCCAAAATTCCCAAAAAAATCTCATAAATTATTTGGGTCATATCTTCATCAAATATGTAAAAATCCTTCCTTGCCTAGTTCAAAACTAATTCAACAATATTCATTTTCTATTCTGTTCACAACAACACTTTATGAAGGAAGTGCTATTTATATATTCTTGATTGCCCTCGGAATTTTTGGGCACTCTTCCTATCCAAATAATTACCGCATGACAAAATTCAGCTCCATTTGCCTAGCAAATCTTCCTCAGCAAATTTCCAAAGTTTTTGTCCACCTAGAAGCATTGTTAAGGAAGTACCTTTTTTATATCTCTAAATGACATGAAATTTATACAGTTCCTTCATATGCCCAAATTATCACCCTCCTCCAAATTGCAGCTCAGTCAAATCATCTATGTGAGCCCATGTTCAATTTATATTTTACGACCAAATTGGCACATTGCAAAGCAAGTGTTATATAGACCCCTCCTATTACCCTCAAACTTTTCGGGCACTCTTCCATACCCAAATCATTGCCACATGATAATATTCAGCTCAATTTTCCTAGTAAATCTTTCTCAGGAAATTTCCAAAGTTTCTACCTCAAGAGAAGCTTTGTGAAGTAAGTACTAGCTAGGCTTACCCAAATGATCTGAAAATTTACCAGCGCATGACCCTATGTAACTTACCTACATGAATTTTTAGCTCATTTCATTCATCCAATCTCTCTCACTAGTTCTCCAAGTTTTTGTCCATAGAAGAGCATTGTGAAGGAAGTACTACTTTGGCATGTCGAAATGATATCAATTTTCTACAATGCTTCTATGTCCAAATAACCATCCTCCACCAAATTTCAGCTCAATCCATTCATTATTTTGAGCCCAGCTTCAACATTCATATTTTTGTCTAGTGTGGTACTTTGCAAAGCAAGTACCACCTAGGGTCCTCCTTTTGAGCTAAAAATTTGTGAAGACATTCTCCTTAGTAGATGATCATCCTTAGCCAAAACTCACGCCAATTGGCCATGTGCATTTCCTGTACCGCTAATCAAACACTTGGCTGCTTATTCATGTTTGAGCATCGATCGGTCTCCTCATGAGAATCTTATGTTGTGATTTTCTTCCTAGCACCTACCTGGGGAGTGCCCAACCCACTAGACATGCCTAGGCTGCCCAGAACACATGGCAACGCAACAGTCACGCGGTGACCACGCGGCGGGCATGCGAGTTTACGCGCTCTAGAGTTGGGGGCCTCGGCCACTGCCAAATCACGACGTATCGCCACCAAACCATGTATTTATGATTAAATAGGTACTTATGTAACTAGAAATGATTTTTGGAAAAAATAAATAACAAACTATGAGGCAGCTGCAGTTCAAATTTGACCCGCTTCCTATTGAATCGGCGGGAATTTTCTTTTTCACCAGAGGTGGATCAAAACTTTTGACACCCAACCATTTTGTCAATTGTGCATTATATATGGCCTAGTATTTTATAAAATTGATTAGGTCCAATTTTGCAACAAATATATGGTAGGTCCTTCACAAAAAAACTCATTTTGGGCACTCGGAAAAATGGAAAATGAATTTTTCGTGCAAAGAAAATGAAAACTTCCTTAGGCAACATTGTTTGGAATTCCAAGATGCACCCTTTTGCACAATATGAGATCATTTGAACAAACTATGCCATGAATGTGGCCATAAGATTGATCATTTCAGTATTACAAGTTTATTATTTTTCCTGGAAACTTGGCCATATATAATGACACAATGCGAAGGTTTCGCAATTTTTTGATTTTTTTGAACTTTTTATGCCCGTTTCAAAATGCGGTCAAAACGGCGAGAATGACCATTCCTAGCTAGTGGTTGAATCTTGAATTTTTTTGGTGTTTCTCTGATTAAATAGATACTTATGTACCTAGAAATGATTTTTGGAAAAAATAAAGAGCAAACTACGAGGTAGCTACAGTTCAAATTTGACCCGCGTCCTACTAAATCGGCAGGAATTTGTCTTTTTCACGAGAGGTGGATCAAAAAATTTGACACCCAACCATTTGGTCAATTGTGCACTAAATATGGCCTGATATTTTAGAAAATTTATTTGGTGCAAGCTTGCAACAATTATTTGGTAGGCCTTCACAAAAAAACCTCATCTCGGGCACTCGAAAAATGGAAAATGAATTTTCCGTGGAAAGAAAATGAAAACTCCCTTAGGCAACATTGTTTGGAATTCCAAGATGCACCCTTGTGCAAAATATGAGATCATTTGAACAAACTATGCCATGAATGTGGCCATAAGATTGATCATTTAGCTTGAAAGCCATGAATCATCACGCATGATAGCTCATTTCTGAGAACAATTTTTAAAAATAATTGTCGTATTACAAGTTTATATTTTTTGCTGGTAACTTGGCCACATATGATGAAACAATGCGAAGGTTTTCCAATTTTTTGATTTTTTTGAATTTTTTATGCCCGTTTCAAAATGCGGTCAAAACGGCGGGAATGACCATTCCTAGCTAGTGGTTGAATCTTGATTTTTTTGGTATTTCTATGATTAAGTAGATACTTATGTACCTAGAAATGATTTTTGGAAAAAATAAAGAGCAAACTACGAGGTAGCTACAGTTCAAATTTGACCCGCTTCCTTATGAATCGGCAAGAATTTGTCTTTTTCACGAGAGGTGGACCAAAACTTTTGACACCACACCATTTGGTCAATTGTGCACTAAATATGGCCTAATATTTTAGAAAATTTATTTGGTGCAATTTTGCAACAATTATTTGGTAGGCCCTTCACAAAAAAACCTCATTTCGGGCACTCGAAAAATGGAAAATGAATTTTCCGTGCAAAGAAAATGAAAACTCCCTTAGGCAACATTGTTTGGAATTCCAAGATGCACCATTGTGCATAATATGAGATCATTTGAACAAACTATGCCATGAATGTGGCCATAAGATTGATCATTTGGCTTGAAAGCCATGAATCTTCACGCATGATAGCTCATTTCTGAGAACACTTTTTTAAAATAATTGCTGTATTACAAGTTTATAATTTTTGCCGGTAACTTGGCCACATATGATGAAACAATGCGAAGGTTTTCCAATTTTTTGATTTTTTTGAATTTTGTATGCCCGTTTCAAAATGCGGTCAAAACGGCGGGAATGACCGTTCCTAGCTAGTGGTTGAATCTTAGAATTTTTTTGGTGTTTCTCTGATTAAATAGATACTTTCGTACCTAAAAATGATTTTTTGAAAAATAAAGAGCAAACTATGAGGCAACTGCAGTTCAAATTGGACCCGCTTCCAACTGAACTAGCAGAAATTTGTCTTTTTCACGAGAGGTGGATGAAAACTTTTGACATCCAACCATTTTGTCAATTGTGCATTAAATATGGCCTAATATTTTAGAAAATTTATTTTCTGCAATTTTGCAACAATTATTTGGTAGGTTTCTTCACAAAAAACATTTTTGCCACTCAAAAAATGATTAAAAATAGGTAGAAATATGAAAAATGCATACAAATTGGTCCTAATCCATAAAATGTGGTCTAACTCTAGTGAAAGTTTGTGTGGTGCCCTTTTACAAAATATTTTTGATAGCTTCTTCATTAATTCCCTCTATTTTTAGTATTTGAAAACTATTTTACATCACTGATTTTCTGAACCAATCATAACTCTATACATGGATCGATGACATGGCGTCCATCCACCCATCTCTCCATCCCACATCCATCCATCCATCTATCTACAGAAAAGAAGAAAAAAAGAAAGAAAAGGAGATACCCCTCACCCGCAGCCCACACCCTAGCTCAGATCCCCTCCCCCCGTCGCCCCCTTCCTCCCTCGTCCCCATCTCCTCGCCGCCATCTCCTCCTCCCTTCCAGATCGCCGCCGCCACCTCCTCCTTTCCAGATCGACGCTTCCACCTCCCTCCGTCCGAGCTCCCCGATGGCCATGGCCTCCCCCATGCCCTCCTCCTCTCTCCCATTCCCTTCCCTCACCGCGATCCCTTCTCCCCCGCGATCCCTCTCTCTCTCCCTCCCGCGACTCCTCTGCTCCACCCGATTCCTGCGAGTTGAGGCGGCTCTCACTGGCGCGCAGCACACCCCCGGACTCCCCTCGTGTAGCCCTTTCTTCCCCTCCCGTAAGATTCGTCTCTTGCACCCTCTAGTGCAAGCACGGAACCTCACCCGTGGCTAGGGTTTCGCCCCCTGTCGATTTTCTGGAGGTCGGGCATGACGCGGGCGGGCCAGGCGCCGGCGACGAGGGAGGTGGGCGGTGCTGCTACCTCCTTTGCCAGCAGCCGCTGCCGCTACCCGGCTCGTCCACGACCTCCACCTCACCGCCACCCAGATCCAACTCGCCGACGAGCCCAACCGCCTCCGTCGTCCCCATACGCGCCGTCGTCGCACAGCGGGTCTTGCCGACGGCCTCGTCGTCCTCCGCCTCCAGCGCCTCCAGCGCATCCCTCCACACCTGCTCCGTCCGTCCCCAGCTCACCTCGCCCTGCACCACCTGCCACCGGAGTCGCCCCTCCAGGTATCTTCCCCCACCACTTCTAGCGCCCCCTTTTGGATTCCAGTATGCGTATCTTTAGTACTATCTGAGAAATTGATGCCTCTATCTATGTTGCAAATCTGGGCTGCTCCTGAACTTGGATGGGCGCTTCAGATTTCATTGGTGCTTGAATTTGAGTGTCCCTCATTTCGGATGATTAATGACTGACTATGAAGAGTATTATGGTTGCATTTTTAGTGTTTTTTGCTGTTTGCTAAAGAATTCAATGTATACAACCATTTGTACTCTAGTATAGCTTCCTGTAGTACTGGAGTACTCTAGCAAATTGCATCATGTTGTACTCTAGCAAATTGCATCATGCCCAACAATGACACTCCAACAAGGATTACTGCTCAAGGATTAGTGGTTGCTGTAGTATCTTGGAGGACTACAGCAAATTGTTTAAATAAACTTATTTGCATGCTTCTGAATGCTCTGATGAAAGTACAAAGAAAAACATACAGTAAAATAACAGTAGCTACAGGTCTGACAAATGGTGCAAATGCTTTGCTCTAGACACTAAGTTTTTACTACTCCAAGTAAATTAACTGAAACTTGTTGTTCAATCATTTGCTTGTTGTTCTTGTCAGTAAAATAACAGTAGGTTCAATCATTTGCTTGCTGTTCTTGTCAACATAGATAGTCACACAAAAGGAGTACAGTACGAAATTAACATTACTCTAGTGAGTACTGTTAATTAACTGAAATATTGAAGAACTTTGCAAATTTACTCAGATTGTTTATTCAGATTGCTTGCTCAACATTGGATCATGCTAGTTGCTTATTCAGATTGTTTATTCAGATTGCTTGCTCAATATTGGATCATCAAAATTGAATCATGCTAATTGCTTGCTGAACATCTATTGTTCTCAGATTGTTTATGATCATCAAATTCTTTTTCTCAGATGAGCAAGTCTTAGTTTATGATCAGATTGTTTATAATCATCAAATTGATGCAGAGTGAGTACTGCGCAAGGAGATGTAGCAGCACCTATGTACGGGCGAGGAGCAGAACACCAGCTCCTGGGCGGCTGCAGAACACCAGCTCGCCTCCACCTGCAGCAGCACATGTGCTCTAGTTCCTAGGTGGCAGCAGAGCACCAGTTTGCATTTGTTGCAGCAGATCACCTGTAGAGCACCTCCACCTACATGATGTATAGCATAGTGACACATTTCTATTTAGAGTATTACGGTTGCAATTTCAGTGCTTGCTGCTTGTTTAGGAATTCCTTGTATGAATTCTAGTTCTTGTGAAGCTGGCAATATTACTAATGTGTTAAGTTTTCTAAACATGCTTGCTACTAGCTTTATATTGACATTTCATGCAGGCCGGGTTACCCAATGTTGTTAAATCAACTTTCTTTAACATAGTAACAGAGGTGGGCTCCCATGCCGGCGACTCCAGGTCAGTGCCCCGACCCCTCCCTCCCTCGTCTTCCCATCTCGTTTTTGTTTCCCGTGGTGGCTGCTGTTGTTTCTTGTCGGGTTCTAACTCGGTTTGGTTTGCTGTTGTTGTTTATGTTGTGGTGGCGCAGGCTCACGGTGAAGAAGAGCAAGGCCGAGAAGGACCCCAACAAGCTGAAGCTCCCCCGAGTGCCTTCTTCATCATCATTTGAGTCCCAGTCTTGGTTCCTGGTTCTATTGATGTTGCTTCTGTGGTGTGGAGTCGCGTCCTGACCAAGGATTTGGTGCGTGTTTCGTCTTCGCAGGAAAAACATCAGGAAGGAGTACAAGGAGAAGCACCCCGACGCAGGCAGGTCTCCGTGGTAAGCGCCTTGGTCCCGTTCCGCCACCTGTCCGCCTCTGTCTTGTGCTGTTTGTTCGAATTGTTGCTACGATGAGTTTCCTTGTGAATTCCGTGTCCTAATCTGGTTTGGGTTTAATTCTCTAGCTCGTTCAAACCAAGAGGACCTTGTTCTCAGATTGTTGCTAGAATTGCAACTGCTCATTTTGTATTAAGCTAGGATAAATATCTTTTTTAGAACATGGGTTGAAGCAGACTGTACTTGCTTATTGAGAATATGAAAATGAGATATTCTGTTTGCTAATATGAAGATAACATTGTGTTTAATCCAGTACTGATGATTGTCTTCATTCCCATATAAACTTGTTAATGATGGTGATTTTGTACTAGCATATAAACTTGTTAAATATATATTTTCTAGTTTGTCTATACACTAAACCTGGAGGTTTGAATATCTACTCCAGGAATGAAGATGGTACTCTAATGCCTTTGTGTTCACCCTTTTATAGGAGCTCTAGTCCTAGGAAATTTCAATTTCGAAGCGGCGTGTAGCCCTAGCAGCAAAGATTTGTTCTGTTTGACTGTAATAAACTGTAAATATTATAGTACTGTAATAGTAGGCATATCTGGGTTGTAATAGACTATGCACAGATTGTAATAGACTATGTACAGGAGCTCAAGGCCTATGAAATTCTACATTTTTTCTGTTCTATTTAAAATATTGATTATTTGTGTGATTTGAAGATGTGTGAAATGGAAACCTAATTAGTGGGCCCATTTGTGAAAATAATCTAAACAATGCTCACATTTTTGACATGTGGGACCAATATCGGAGATTATGACAAGTGGGACCCATCTGACTTGTGGGATCAGATTAGAAAAATATACTAAAAAACTAAAAAGGCCATGGCCCAAAATATAAAAAAGGCCAAATTATTGGGCCAGGCCCATGTAGCTAGAGAAAATTCATAGAGAAAATATACAGTAAAAAGGCTGAATTGTTGGGCTAGGCCCATGTAGAAAATCGAATTGGACCGGGCTGAATCTTGTGCCACATCAGATTGCCACGCTGGATGCCTACGTGGCCTGGGGAGGTTGCTAGTGACCAAAACGCCACAGTAGACGTATTTTGGTTATAAACGTCTACGACCATTCCAGAAGAAATGTCGCTATAGTCAGTTTACGACCGCCAGCTTTTGACCTTATGTTTTTGGTCACAAAAAGGTCACAAATTGAAAACAGTGACCATTCAGTGACCAATAGTGCTGGTCACAAGTTGACATATTTCTTGTAGTGTTCTGTCATTGGAAAAGATCACCATAGACTGAACCCACTACTATGCACCACTCCATCTGAAGAACTACTCATCTATCTTGGCCAAAGAAGACTCATAGGTAGAAAAGCATACATAGCTATAAAATCACACATCAAAGAAACTTCAAGAGATTCATATAAATTCAATGCACAATCTGATCATAAGTACACAATTTATCAGATCCCAACAAACATGCCACACGAATTACATGGATGGATCTCCGAAGATCTGTATATGGCCTTCAGTTTAATGTTTTTATTCAGCGGCCTTGGTTATTAGCAAGAACTCATTGAATCTATCGTTTGGGCTCATAACAAATTAAAAGTTGCTCTTGCTACTCAGCCTAGAGCCTTGAGCATTATATAAGGACGTGATGTAGGAGTAACCCATTACCTTCTGGGTGGAATTGCCACGACATGGGCATTCTTCTTAGCGAGAATTATTGTAGTCGGATAGTGGCTAGGAGGATTTGAGAGGCATTATGAAAATCATTGTATTGAAGAGAGAGAGAGAGAGAGAGAGATACTACTATGGACCCATGGGCCCTAAAAGAACTACTCACACATCATCATGGAGCCAGCAAGGTTGATGAAGATGGCCTCCCCAATGATTCCCACTCTGGCAAAGAGCCAACACATAGCTCCAGATGGGATCAGTTCGGAACATAGGCTTGTGGAGGCAATAAAATTGTTTCGGGTCTCGCTCTAAGGGTATTGGAATATCTGTGAATGCATAGGCCAAGAATTAGAGCAAATGGAGGTACGAGGGGCCCACATGCGACGGTGGCGCACCTATGCCCTAGGGCACCCCTAGTCTTGCGGCCTTCTCATGGGTCTTCTCGTCCTTCCCTGAAGCCTCTAGGGTCTCTTATTCCAGAAAATTTTGTCAAAAAGTTTCGTCGTGTTTGGAACTTCGTAGGTATCGATTTTCTGTAAAACCATAAACAAGCAGAAAATAGCAACTGGCATTGGGCATTGGATTAATATATTAATTAGTGCAAAAATATATAAAATGATGGCTATAATATGTAAGAATGGTAATAATAGAATTTAGCAATAAAAAATTATAGATATGTTTGAGATGTATCATCCCGCATGTGAAGGCAAAGCAGGAGGCGCGAGCGCAGCCACACCCGGCTCCGCCTCGGCGTCTAGCTAACACTAAGGCACCGATGCGTGCGAAAGCTGCTGTTGCATCTGAGTGGACCCACTGCACCGCAAACACTTCCGCCACAACTACTTCTCTGACTTAAGCTGAGTCGTCGGTAAGCAGTGAGCAACTATAATTGTTTGATCTAGCAAGTGATGTAGTTTCTGAAATAAAGCTTTTGATCTTGCACTAGTAGAAAAAGGTTCAGACGTGAAGCACATTAGTGCTGGTTTGAATTTGAGCCGGCACTAATGTGTGCATTTGTGCCGGTTCCAACGGCTAGCCGGCCGCTCTCATTAGTACCGGTTCGTGGCGAACCTTTAGCACCGGTTCGTGCCACGAACCGGTACTAAAGTGAGTGGTGGAAGGATGTTGTCAGTCTGGGGCCCCTCCAGCACCTTTAGTACCGGGTCGTATCACGAACCGGTACTAAAGGTCGTCCTACTGATTTTTTCAGCTAAATGACCCTGAAATTGAAAAGCATTTCAAATAAACTCAGAAAAGGTTGAAAGTTGGCATGGTATCATAATTTCACCCACATAGCATGTGCAAAAAAGTAGAGAGGGTTACCGCAAAAACTGGATGCACTTCGTGTACAAAATGGACAATCTCTTTCGAAGTGTCATGGTTTCGGACGAAAACTCATCCTTTACAAAGGTATTTCCTTTTTTAAATAACCTAAGCATTACCAAATTGAATATAATGATAAAACACACTAATATTAAACATAAGAAAAAAGAATCACTGGAAAATCTATTTTCAAAGTTAAGTTATTCACAACCTAGTGATTCACACAAATTTCAAATAATTCAAAATTTAAACTATTCAAATTTGTAAACTACCGGTACTAACAGAAAGTTTGTAATTTTTTGTACCTAAAGCAAAAATATTCACAAAGAAACTCTAAATACAGCAAAAAACAACTCTAAAATAAATAAAATAAAAATAAATAAAACAAAAATAAATAAAGCAAAAAAATAAGAAAAAAAGCCCATCTACTGGGCCATGGCGGCCTGCATACGACTAGAAACCCAAATTCTAGTTGGGCTAGGATGCAGGCCTGCTAGCCCAGTAGGCCCAACAGGGCATCGCAAAAGAGGTAGGCCCAGAAGGCCTGCTTAAGAGAGGAGCTCGAGACAGCAGCGATGGCGGGGCTTATCAGCAGGTGCGAGTGCCCCTCGGCTAGCGAGGTGGGACTAAACTTTTGCGCCCCCTGCCTGGCAGCGCACACCCTTTAGTACCGGGTCGTGGCTCCAACCATACTAAAGGGGGGGCCTTTAGTACCAGTTGGTGCCACGACCTGGTACTAAAGGGGGTGCGGTTCCCGCCGCTTCGCCTGGCCAAAACAGACCTTTAGTACCGGTTGGTGGCTCCAACCGGTACTAAAGGTGGGTTCTATATAAGAAAACACTTCAAAAAAATTGTCAGTTTCTCATCTCTCCCTGCTTCTTTCTCCTCTGCCCCGTCGCAGCCGCCCCTTGTCGCCGCCCCCGTCACCGTCCGTCGCCGTCGCCGTCCCCGTCATCCCCGTCGCTGCGCCGCGCCCCATCGCCACGCCGCGCCCCGTCCTCCCGTCGTCCCCGCCCGGCCCGTCCTCCCGTACGTCGTCCCCGCCCGGCCCGTCCCCGTCCCCGTCGTCGCCGCCCCATTCCCGTCGTCACCGCCCCGTCTCTGTCTCCGTCCCCGTCCCCGTCGCCGCCCACCATCGTCGTGCCTCGCCGGTGAGCTCCTGCCCCGGCCGCCAACAACACACACACACACACATTGTTATAAAATTGTTAGCAATCTTTCTATTTTTTAGTTATAGAATTATTAGAAATGTTAGTTTTAGTTATAGAAATGTTAGTTATATAGAAATGTTAGTTATATAGAAATATTAGAAATGTTAGTTGTATAGAAATGTTTTTTAGTTATAGAAATATTAGAAATGTTAGTTTTAGTTATAGAAATATTAGAAATGTTAGTTTTAGTTATAAAATTTAGAATTTGCATATATGAAATCACAATCCATCATTTAAAAATGTTACTTTAATTTTGCGGCATATAGTATTTGTTGTTGACGATGCCCTGCCCGCATCCTCGCCGTCGACCCGTTCGCGACGACGTCCAGCTTCAGAGGATCCATGTCTGGGACTGGGCTCCGCCGGGCTGGCACTAGGAGGTGCTACCTTTAGGGGCGCGACGCTTGGTGAGGAACCCGGCCCCCGGTCCCGTCGTCGACCCTCATCTCCTTTGGTGGCGTTCGCGTGGGCCACGTTTGGTGCGAAGGGAGCCGGCCCCGCCGGAGGTGGTACGTCGCCGTGTCAAGGAGGAGGACGAGCACGTCCATCGCTACATGGCTGCTATGGACGTCAGGTTCTCCAATACCTGGCAGGTTCTTTTGGGAGATCACCCGAGCTATGATCCAGTGATGGTTCCTTCTCTTTGGGTGTCCACCGCCCACACCTCAGGAACCGCGAGTGGCCTAGATTACTCTATAGTATTCAATCTTTATTAGCTTGCTAGCTAGCTAGCTAGTGATGTATTCGATATTATATCTATTATTCGAGACGATGTATTCGAGATTATATCTATTATTCGAGACGATGTATTCGAGATTATATCTATTATTCAAGACGATGTATTCGAGATTATATTCGATGATGCTTATTATGTACTATGATTGATTCAGTTTTTCCTTATTAATTGATTGCATCCATGCATTGTAATTCTGTTTTTTCCTACTAGCTAGCTACATGTTTTTGCTTACATATGCCCGCTTAATTAAGACATGCAAACGTGTGTGCATGCAAATTTCACTGGATCTTGTTAATCATTAAAGTTTATGAAGGAACAGTTGAAGTACTAGACTCACTACTTAAGAAAGCAAGTGACTACACCATCATGAAGGGGATAGTCAACAAGTAATTTCAATCATTATTAACTATATCTCGGCCTATTTAATTAGTTTGTCATTTCTTGATTCATTTTGTTTGTCGGCAGGAAGGGCTTGGGCAAAGTTTATCAGGGCCACTCCAGGCCCATGGAACCAAAATCTGAAATGGTATCGACCCCAGGTAAGTAATTAAGTAGTACTAGCTAGCTACCATCTCTTTAATTATCATCCTTGATTAATTATTATCTGATCAAATTCCATTCTCGTAAAGGCCCTGAAGCAGGCGTCGGGGAATAATCTGTGTGCATACTACGTTTGCGAAAACGTTAGCATGATGGCGTCCGAAAGGAGCAAATCTGGAAGACAGGAGTGGGTACGTTTGTCAGAACACTATTCACAATTTTTACACCATTATCGATATCTGGTCACACAACTAATAAGAATGCATATTGATCTCCTTCTTAACAGTTCAAAGAGGTGCGGGAGAAGCTCCTAACAGAGGAGCGCATACAAGCAATTCAAGAGGAAATAGCGGGATTTTTGCTCGACCGGGTCATAGATCCCAAAGGAGAATACTATTACCCGCTACCGCCCCCATGAACCACTTCCAATTGTTATCGTGCTCCGAAGGCACCATTTAGGCTAATGCCACTGGCTCCGAAGGCACCAATTAGGAGAAATTGTATATATATACATGTGTGAATTAATTAATGGTGGTTGTGAGACATTCGATGATATATATATATATATATATATATTACTAGAAATTCTATTTATATATATGCATAACGTGTACAATATGTAGTATCGTAAAATACCAGCAAATGAAAAAGAATTAAATGGAAAACACAAAATTAAATGAAAAAGAAATCATAAACCCAACCCCCCCCCCCAACCTTTTAATACCGGTTGGTGACACCAACCGGTACTAAAGGGCTCCCTGCCCCCGAAGCTGGCTCGTGCCACGTGGTTGCCCTTTAGCACCGGTTCGTGCTGAACCAGTACTAAGGGGTGGGGGGGTTTAGTGCCTACACTTTAGTGCCGGTTACGAAACCGGCACTAAAGGGCCTTACGAATCGGTGCTATTGCCTGGTTCTGCCCTAGTGTTGCTATGTGATGCATAGAGCAAAGGAAGAGAACAATAAAAGAAGTAAGAATTTTCCTATATTTGTTTACCCTTGTCTTTGTTTGGTCTAGAAATTGATGCATTTGAGTGTATATGTTGTCGAAAAGTGAGTATCTATTGAGTCTATATTCACTGAACCTTGGATGTATTCGTATGTCTGAATATTATTGCCATTGATCAAGTCACTTGCTGCATATTTTTTTCATGTCTCAATGTACTAGAGCTGCTAGTTAGCCCTTAGTAGTCGAAAAGTGGCTGCAGAGGCCGAGCTCCACTGAGCTCTATATACATTTCTCAGCTGAAATACCTTTTCCATAACTCAAAAAAATCTGAAAAAATGTTTTCATGTAGACATATACTTGAAGTATACGTGTACAAATTTTCATAAACATATGTATTCATATGTGATGTATACAAAAAAGACAAATACACAGATTGAAATAGGCTTTTTCTTTGTTGTATTTGTGTCACATATTTGTCTTTTTTGTGTAGCATGCAAATGATCAAATTAGTTACTGAAAATTTACACATACTTAAAGAATATGCATACGTATTTGTACAAAAAAAATTGGCATTTTTTGAAACTTTTAAATTTTTTTTTTGCAAAACGAGCTCCATGGAGCCCGGTCTTTGCAACGCCACACTCCTTAGTAATAGACTATAAGCAGTAGTAGCCAGATTAAAATGAAGGAGTTGATTGCAAAAATGATGGTCATCCATAACTACTCATTTAGGATGGTGGAACATCAGTGGTTCAATATTGTGATGAAGTACTCGAACCCACTATATTAAGCCATTGGTAAGAAGGCAATAATAGTTGACTGCTTGACTGTTTTCAAGAAAGAGAAGGAAATTCTTATATTAAGGCAACCTTGAAGAATGTGGACCACATTAGTATCACCACCGATATGTGGATAGGTAACATATCACTAGTAGAAAAAGGACCTAATGTGAGACACATTAGTGCAGGTTCGATTTTGGCCCGGTACCATTAGTGCCGGTTCGAATGGCTATGCATTAATGCCGGTTTGTGTTGAACCTTTAGTACCGGTTCGTGCCACGAACCGATACTAAAGGGGTGGTGGCAGGCTGGCGTCAGGCCGGGGCCCCACGATCACCTTTAGTACCGGTTCGTGGCACAAACCGGTACTAAAGGGCTATCCTTTAGTACCGGTTCGTGCCACGAACCGGGACTAAAGGGGTCTGACCTATAGTCCCGGTTGGAGACACAAACCGGGACTATAGGGCAATTTTCGAACTCCACCCCCCGGTGTATCGCCATTTCAGTTTAGAAAAAATCAAAAGAAAATGATAAAAACTTCAAAAATTAAAATCCTTCGAGAGGTAGTTATATTACTACATCTACTAGTTAGGAAAATTTAAAAACTTAAATTTGGACATGTTTTGCAAAAAGTGTAGGGAAAATGTAAAACGGCTATAACTTTTGCATACGATGCCGGAAAAAACGTATAATGTATCAAAAAATTCAGCACGAAAATCCACATCCAATGGAGACCGCCTACGGCCTGTTTGCAATTTTTTAGAATCCTCAAATTCCAAAAGGAAAAAAAAGATATGGTCAAATTTCATTTTGTTCTAAAAAAATTTGGTTAAATCTGGTCAAACTACTTATTCAAGAAGTATTAATGTTACTACATAATTGTTCAAGAATATTAGTGTTACTAAATAATTATTTCAATTTTTTGAATTTTGGTCAAATTTGGTCAAACTATGGTCAAACTTTGGTCAAACTATGGTCAAACTTATTCAATAAATATTAGTGTTACTAAATAATTACTATTTTTTAGAATAATAGTTTCAAACTCAAACGGTGAAACATGTGACCTAATGCTCAAACTAAACTGCTGAGGGTTAATAGGATTGACAACTTACATTTGTCAGGAAAACAACAAGTGCAGACTTGGAATGTAGGGGGAATAGAACTCCGAAGATAAGTGTGCTCACGCTGGGGGAGTGAGAGGATGGGTGACCGGCCGGGAAGTTAGGCGATTTGGAATGAGTGATCCACACTTGAGCAGTTAAGAGGAGTGATTAGAGACTAAATCATCAAATAATTCAGAAAAATTAAAAATCGAAAAAAGCACAAATTTTTTCCAAAATTTTCAAAAATAAAATTTTAAAAAACCTTTAGTACTGGTTGGTAACACCAACCGGTACTAAAGGTCCCCCATACCAGGGCGCGAGCTCACGCCACGTGGTGGCACTTTAGCGTTGGTTTGTGCCGAACCGGTACTAAAGGGGGTGGGGCTTTAGCACCCACCCTTTAGTGCCGGTTATGGAACCATCACTAAAGGCCCTTACGAACCGGTTTTAAAGCTCCGTTTTCTACTAGTGTATCTTATATGCGTGCAGTGTGTAGTGGAATACTATATAGATAAACATTGGAGAATACAGACTCATTTGTTCGCCATCAAGCAGTTATATCGCCCTCACAGCGGAAACGTCATTGCTGTTGCGTTGTTTGTTTGTGTGACTGAGTGGAAGATACAAAACAATATAGTGTACATCACACTAGACAATGCATCAAACAATGACGGAGTTGCTAAAGATTTGAAGGCAATGTTTTCTGTTCGAAGAGGGACAAACTTTGAAGCCAAATATTTTCATGTCCGGTGTTGTGCTCACATTGTTAACTTTAGTGCAGGATGGAACAATATGCATGGACACCTTTGATATGAATCGAAGGGATACAATGAAGTACTTCAATAAATCCCCTGCCTGGTTGCACACATTTGTTGAGATTTACAGATGTTTAGGCATTAAAATTGGATGACATTTGACCCTAGTTATTTACATAAGGTGGAGTTCTACTTACAAGATACTGAAAACTGGCCGACCATGTAGGCAAGCATTGGTTTCTTATGCTAATCAGGAGGACAACTACAAGTGGAAGCCTACAAAGAAAGAATGGGAGGTCAATCATATCCCACCACCAACATATTTTATCCCCACATTGTCAGTATCAAAATTGCTTTGAGAAAAGCCATGATTCATAAAGACAAAAACTTACAATGTTATGAGACATGATATGATGGACAAGTTTAACAAATATTGGGAAGAACCAAGCGGTGTCATGGTTCTTGACACTTTCCAGGATCCAAGATACAAGATGGAGTATGTGGAGTGGTGCTTTGGGTAGATCTATGATGGGGATAAGGCTGAAACTGAGTTGTCTTATTTGAAGAAAGATTTGGAAAAGTTGTATGAGAAATTTGATTCCCAAAAGAGGCAAGCTGAACCTCAATGCAAGTATACTTACTTGCATTACAAGTACCTCAATGCCACCCGTGGATTATGAGTTTCTCTCGTACTCATCATCCAGTTTTACAAAATGGTCTAAAAGTGAGTTGAGAAACTATATGGATGATGCAAATGAGGCTATGGGTGCCAACTTCAATCTGCTAGAGTTGTGGCAAACATGGCAAGATGGTTCTTAACTATCCCAGCTAGCTTGGTGTCTTCGGAATCCACTTTTTGCACCAGTGGAAGAATTCTAGATGATTATAGGAGCTCTCTAAAACCTTACCTGGTGAATGCATTGGTTGTGGTGGAAGTTATATCAAGGGTGCCCTCAAAGACTTAAATGTTTGGTATATTTCAATCTATGTTATTGCCATATGATTTCAATATTCATCATGTTATTGTCATAAACTAAAAATTTCATGGCTAACCTAAACAAAACAAGGATGTGGAAGAAGACAAAAACGATGAGGATGTGGGGAAGGTCAAATTTCCTAAAAGTGTGGCACATTGCAACTACTAGTAAGTATATTACTTCAAGGATTTTTTTTAGTTTACTACAACTATTGTTACTTGTAGGCTTATTCATTTACTATAGCTATTGCTCCTTGTAGGCTACATTGGAGGGGGAAGACTATCAAGATGCCATTGTCAACTTTCCAGAGGGAAGTAAATCAAGCAATGGATCTATGTTGGTCGTCACCATTAAATGATGGATAACTCTTGCATTGTTTATGTTGCCATTGAACTTTGGATGTGACATATGTCAACTTCTCAACTTTGGACTATGGATACTTTATGTTTATTTTGTCATTGAACTTTGAACTATGGATGTTACATATGTATGTCATCTTACTTTGCTAAACTCATGAATGGTGTATGTTCATCTTAAGTATTTTAGTGTTTTGCTGACCAAACTTGGGTGCATTTGATGTCTAAAATTTCAGTGTTGGCGCCGTCCAAATTTCAGTGTCCTTGCTATGTACAATTTTTTGGTGTATTTGTTGTCAAAGTTTCAGTGTTGATGGCTTGATGGTGTCTGAATTTTAGTGTACTTGTTGTACAATTTTTTTTGGTGTACTAGCTGTCAAATTTCAGTGTTGATGATGTCAAAATTTCAGTGAGCCATTGATCAAGTCATTTGCTGCATTTTTTTCATCTCTCAGTGAAAAGAGTTGCTTGTAGGACTTAGCAGTAGTTATCTGTAGCTGATGTGCAATGCACTGTCCATGCACATGAGCTGGCCGAGTTGGGCCAAGCCAGCACAAAGCTCGGGCCGAGCCTGGGAATGAGGCTGGCCTGAGCAGTTAGCTCCACCTGGCTTTGCTCGTGAGAGGCGAGCTAATGGCTGGCTCAGCCCGAGTTCTGCCAGCTCGGCTCGGCTCATGTCGAGGTTTAGCTTCCGGCACCATGTTCACCTCTTCTTAGAGTGGTGCCATGTGTTGTACCCTTTTCGTATTCATTCTAATTATTTCTATCATTGAATATACACAAATTTGTGTATTCGCGGAAAGAGTGCGATGAGGTGAAGCTCTGGCTACGGCCCAACTGAGCTCCACCAAACGCCCACCTGGTTGCTTAAAAATCAATGTGGATGTCTCGGGAGCGCTGACAGCAAGGGGAGGTGTTTATCTCAGCGTCCACTAGGCTGAACACACACTTGTGAAGATATGCTGAAGAACAGGAGACTGAAGGGTGTCCTTCTTGGTCTGTCAGTCTGCCCTCGCCTGACGCTAACGATGGGCAGCACATCAGTTTATGACTTCCTCGGGCAGCAAATTAAAGCATACCATTTTTGGTTTGTCTCTACACTGTATCCAGTCTTCACCGACATTAATTATAGGCTAGCAAAAGGGAAAGTCTTGAAGCTCGTCTTTCTGTTTCCATTGGTTTACAGCCTATAAGAATTCGCGTCGCGTCCGATCCGCCATGCTGCAGAGCTCAATTCGTTTCCTGCTGAGAGAGAGAGAGAGAGAGAGAGAGCGAGAGAGAGAGAGAGAGAGAGAGAGAGAGAGAGAGAGAGAGCAGGCGGCGGGGCCATGGTGTTGCCACCGTGGCCGCACGCGGCGGAGGTCACGGAGACGCACGTCTACAGCTCCGGTAGAGTTCTCCATCGCGTCGCCGGCCACCTCTCTCCGAGTAATCTCCCGAGCACCCTTCGCATCCACGGCGACGTGGTTGTGTCGCACGGGACGCGCAGGATCCGTGCCCACGCCAACTCGCCGGTGGGGTGGGGCATCGACGCCTCGTTCGACGACCGGGAGCCGTTCGACCACCAAGTCGAGGTCGAGGACCCTGCCGTCTTCCGGAAGTACGAGGCCTGCCGGGACCTCATCCACGGCATGCTCGCCGACGGGCCAGTGACCGGCGACTACGACCTCGCCCCTGGGAACTGGGGCGACCATCTTCACCCGCAAATGGACTTCGTCGATGAGATCGGCCGCAAGATTGATAGACTTGACCTTGAAGGCGATGTCTCGCGCTTCGACATCGACATCCACGTGCCGTCACTGCTAGTATGTTTGGTTTACAGCCATCCACAGGCCCTAATCCGCGCCTGCAAAGAGGCCGACGCTGCTGCAGGAGCTCTGGCGGCACCCGGTCAGGAATGCGCGATTTGCCATTTGGAGTTGGAGACTGGTGACGAGGAGATCGTGAGGCTGCCGTGCTTCCACACCCACGTCTTCCACATCCCGTGCATCAAAGGGTGGTTCTATCAAGAGTCAAACTGCCCAATTTGCCGGCGTGAGATGGTGGATTACTTCGAATTTTGAAGGTTTGATTCTGAGATGAAATAGATCTCGAGCGGATCCAAAGATAAGCCGCTGTTAATCAATTATTAGGTAGCCAACAAATTCATACTATATTCTTTAGATGAAGATGGATTCAATGAGCAGTAGTGCATATATAGATCTTGCAGTCCTATCAAAGATGAGCTCAAGGCTTTAGATGAAGGTTTTATCAAAGAGGAGCTGTTGATAGATTACATATATAGCTGATGAACAATTCATATATTTTGTATTCTGTAGCTGAACATGGATTCAGTGAGCATGAGGGTTCTGTAGCTGATGTCTGTAGATCGAATATGAACATTTCATGTATGACATATCTGAAAATGAGCAATTGAGTTGGCTTTCGAGCGATACCATGATACGAGATACGAAACCTAACATTTGATATCTGCACGGCACCTATAATTGGTTTTCTTATTCCTCCTATCCTAAAGCTAAAGAGAGTGCAAGCACAAGCCTTTACTGCTAAAAACGGAGTCGTAGTATGAGGTCCCTCTTTCCTTCCCTAATTATATTAACGCTAGCAGGTCTCTTTTCTTACTTCGTTTTGAGTAATCTATCCTTTACAGTAGTTTGTGGGTATGCTAACCAATGTGCTTGAATCTTTCAAATGGATTTGAAAGTCCAAGATAGTGGACGTGTTAAAACAAAGGCACAACGATTTTGGCGTGTCTCCTGTGTGACTCAAGTAACACTTTAGCTTCCACTATCATTTTAGCTATACACATGTGTTTGGCATGGGCACACCTCAACATCTCTTGGTCTCCGAGTCGGAATCGGATTGGTTCGGCTTCTGTGGCTAAAGTGGGACTCCATGCAGATCTATTATGTGGCATACGTGTTTGTATTCCTGCCAGGAATATTTAGAAAGAAATTATAATCTTCTATTTCATTGTGCTGCTAACTAGAGCTGCTTGGAGAGAAAGCAGCAAGACAGATCCTTTGCTTCTAAGATCTAGAGTGTTGCGTTGGTTTGTGAGTGTATGCCAGTTTTCATACTACGGCGTCGTTCTCTCCTTCCCTCATTAGCGCTAGCAGGTGTCCTTTTGTTCCCTCGTTAGAGTTATGTGTGCTACCAAATCTGCTTCAACCCTATAAATGGATTTGGAAATCCAAGATAGTAATGAAGGAAAAGATATTTGTGTCGATCTTATTATCTGACCAGCTAAAATATAGGAATGTGTGGAAAAAGAGAAATTATAATATCAGCAATGTTTTAGCGTGTCGCTTCCGTGACTCAAGTAACATTTTGTTTTCCACTGCCCCTTTAGCATTACTTGATGGGAACGCCTCAACATCTCTTAGTCTCCAAATTGGAATCGGATTGATTTGGTTTCTCTTGCTAAACTGGGCTTCAGTGGAGAACTAGTATGATTAGTGTTTAATAATGCTGCCTGGAACATTTTGACAGAAGGAATAATATATTCTATTTTAAGGTTTGCTGCAAACTAGAGCTGCATGAATTGAACACACCATGGAAGATCTTTTGCTTCTAGGGTGCCGCATTAGTTAGTGAGATTCGGTCACTTTTGTCACTACGATATCGCTCTCTGCTTCGCTCATTAGCATTAGTAGGTCTTATTTCTAGCCTTGTTAGAGTTAAGTGTCCTACCAAATTTGCTTGAACCCTTGTATTTTAGAAATTCAAGATAGTAATGAAGCAAAAGATCAAATGTCTCTTATTAGCTGACCCTATAAACAAAAGTTGTAGGTTAAAACAAAATTGTTATAATATCAGCAATGATATGGTGCGTCTCCTAGGTGACTCAACAAACATTTTATCTGCCATTGCCCGGAACAATCTCTTGGTGTCTTAATCTGAATCAGATTGATTTGGTTTCTCTTGCAAAAGTGGAATTCCAGGGAGATCTATAAGTGGTTACTATTGCTGCCTGGAATATTTGCAAAGAAATAACAACCCTAGAAGGAGGAGCACTGCAACTAGTGCAAGGCATCAGAAGCCTTCTTCGAGGGAGCATGTCCTTTCTTGTTTACTTTTCCCTTCTGAATAGTCATTTGTCATGCTTTGGTCGCAAACCACATATTGGTCATGCTCGACATGTGCATTTGTGTCTTTACATTGATCTGTACACACATTTTTGTCCCCTTACAGTCACAAATATATGTTGTCACAGAGCTCTATCTACCAATGGGTAGATTATTGTTGGTACCATTGATAGGGCAAAACATTGAAATAAGCCCGGTTCCCCACATAGGTTACCATGTAGGATTGTAGGGTCTGCCGGATTTGGTGCCTCCGTCCTCCGATGAGCGTGTTGTGTTGTGCGTGGTGCACGTCTAGCGCATGGCTACAACTAGGAACCGAGGTGGTTCTTGGCCTCAGGTGGCATGTCTCTGGTCCTGCCAGCATGGTTCTCGATATGGCTCGGAGGCTCGGGCTACGTTCGATGTCCCGCTTTCGATCGACGGTCGCGGACTTGGCAGGTGATGCTGGTTGGTAACCACCAGCGACCTCTGCAAGATGTAGTTTTATGCTGCGTCGGTGGGCTTCTATGTTGGCAAGCTGATTCTTGGTGGTGGTGGTGCTTGGTCGACTTATCAAAGTCGGTGTTGGTTGGGTGTGTTGTGAGCTTGCATGAAGACTTTGTCTCAGCCTTGGGCCTATGACCGGTGATGGCAGCCGCTATGGTCGTCGTAGACCTTCTTGGAGGCATCGTTGCTGTGCTGCCGCACCCCTCCTGCATGGATCCATCTCTGGGGAAAACCCCAGTGGAATCGGAAGATGGTGGTGCCTTCGAGTCATTTTCCCTCGTGAGGACTTCGTCCTTAGAGCAAGGCATCGACAAGTGGGACAAGATGAACGTGTCGGTGTTGGTATCGATGCCTCTCTGGCGATGATGGTGGAGACGAGCGATGTCGAAGGCACAACAATGTGTGTGGTATTACCTTGGGTTGTTTTGCTGTGGCAAACTCAGAGCTGGGGAGGCGGGCCCTGATGGTGACGATGACATATAGTAGGAGTTATGTTCGGTGGTCTTCCCCAGGGCCAACCATGCATATTTTTCCTTCTGGGCTAGCTCTCCATCAAAGTCAGAGTTGCACTGCCTTCGATGCGGGTGTATGGGGCTGGCACGGGTCTTCTTATGTTTCCACATAGCCTTATGGTGAGAGCTGGGTCGAGGTTCGTCGTAGTCGAAGTCGGAGTCGCTTGCTCGGAGACTATGGGGCGGGGGGGTGGGGGGGGGGGGGGGTGCCGGCTGTTGGGGAGACGTGATAATGATGCCGTCAGAGTGTACCTTGATGTGGCCCTCTTAGTTGAGTGGTGTGTAGGGTATGATGTGTGTGTTGCTCGGCAGTTTGTGATGGTTTTAGCCCGATTTTCTGGTAAGTAACTTGGCAATTCTCTTTTTCTTAATTAATGGTCGAGACAAAAAAATTGCCTCCGTTTTAAAAGAATGTACCCTTAATTTCAGATACTCCTAATTTACCAGTGGAAAGTTTTACGAAACTGAAAAACATGTTTGTTTTGATGCAAAAAAGATAGATGCGGATTGTCTACCTTACATATGAAATTGATTTATTTTGTTTTACAAATTAAAGGTTGTAATGTTTGAGAATTAGTTTATATGGAGCTTTAACATTTTTTCATCGGTAATATGCAGCTTGCTATACCAGATATACACAGAGCAAATAGTTGCGTGTGATATAAGTTGAACGACTGGTATGAAAGAACAGTAGCTGCGTGCATGTGATATTAGTTGAACGTGGTGCTTTAGTGTGCGTGCATATAGAAAAGTACAGTGCACATAGAAAAATGATAATATAATTTTCCATTCTTTAATAAATGTTAATCATGCACTTAAGAAATGTTAAATGTGCACAAAAAAAGTCTGATGTATAAGATAAATGTATACAAACATATACAATGTGTATGGAACATAAGTAGACATAAAAAATATAAGTTATCAAAAATATTATTATGTATTTCGGCAATGTTAAACTTATGTATAAAAAATGTTCCTGATGTATACAAAAAAGTCTAACCCACTTCCTATACATAGGCGTTTTATAAGTAAACAAATTATCCAGGCAAACAATATCTAGCATATGCATGGAAGAAGAAAGGACCATTAATGATTCTAACACAAAGAGAGGTAATTGAGTAACATGAAAATTTCTATGACTATATTAATTTCTATAAATAAGAGAGGCAAATAAGAGGTTTGTGTGCAGTTATCCTATTTGGTAGATAATGACTCCCCAACAACACCAACAGGAATTCTACAACTACTCACGATGTAGTTGTTGGATTTCCCCGAAGAGCAAGGGTGATGTAGAACAATAGAATAAATTATTTCCCTCAGTTAAGAATCAAGGTTTATCGAGCCAGTAGGAGTCACCAAGCCAACAACTTAGGCAGTACCTGCATACAAACAAATAATTTTCTTGTACTCTGTAGGACCTTGAAGTAGATGTGTCTAGAGGGGGGTGATTAGACACTCAATGCTAAAGTTGCAGTTTTTAAGCCTTTTCGGTTTAAGTGGAGTTTAGGCAGAATTTCAACATTCACAATACATATCAAGCAAGCATGCAAAGAGTATATAGGCAGCGGAAAGTAAAGCATGCAACTTGCAAGAATGTAAAGGGAAGGGTTTGGAGAATTCAAACGCAATTGGAGACACGGATGTTTTTCCCGTGGTTCGGATAGGTGGTGCTATCCTACATCCACGTTGATGGAGACTTCAACCCACGAAGGGTAACGGTTGCGCGAGTACACGGAGGGCTCCACCCACGAAGGGTCCACGAAGAAGCAACCTTGTCTATCCCACCATGGCCATCGCCCACGAAGGACTTGTCTCACTAGCGGTAGATCTTCACGAAGTAGGCGATCTCCTTGCCCTTACAAACTCCTTGGTTCAACTCCACAATCTTGTCGGAGGCTCCCAAGTGACACCTAGCCAATCTAGAAGACACCACTCTCTAAGAAGTAACAAATGGTGTGTTGATGATAAATTCCTTCCTCTTGTGCTTCAAATGATAGTCTCCCCAACACTCAACTCTCTCTCACAGGATTTGGATTTGGTGGAAAGAAGATTTGAGTGGAAAGCAACTTGGGGAAGGCTAGAGATCAAGATTCATATGGTAGGAATGGAAGATCTTGGCCTCAACACATGAGTAGGTGGTTCTCTCTCAGAACATATGAGTTGGAAGTGTAGATGTGTTCTGATGGCTCTCTCCATGAATGAAGAGGAGGTGGAGGGGTATATATAGCCTCCACACAAAATCCAACCGTTACACACAATTTACCAATCTCGGTGGGACCGAATCAACAAACTCGGTCGGACCGAAATAGTAAACCTAGTGACCGTTAGAGATTTTCGGTGGGACTGACATGCAACTCAGTAGGACCGATATGGTTAGGGTTTGGGTAAATCCAAAACTCGGTTTGACCGATTACTCAAACTCGGTGGGACCGATTTGGGTAATAAGTGAAACAGAGAGTTGGCCAAGCAAACTTGGTGGGGCCGATTGCATATCTCGGTGGGACCGAAAATATTGCAGTAGGTAACAGAGAGTTTGCAAGCCCATCTCGGTGAGACCGAGATCCCATCGGTGATTTCGAACTGATTAGGGTTTTGGCAGTGGCTATGACAAGTGAAACTCGGTGGCGCCGGATAGAAATAATCGGTAGGGCCGAGTTTGGCTTTGGATTTAGGTCATATGTGGAAGTGGGAAAGTAGCTGAGAATTTTGGAGCATATCATTAAGCACTTGAAGCAAGAGGCTCATTAAGCAACACCTCATCCCTCCTTGATAGTATTGGCTTTTCCTATGGACTCAATGTGATCTTGGATCACTAAAATGTAAAATGAAGAGTCTTGAGCTTTAAGCTTTAGCCAATCCTTTGTCCTTAGCATCTTGGAGAATTTCCCACAACCTTTAGTCCATGCCACTCCATTGTTGAACTTATCTGAAACATACTAGATAGAAACGTTAGTCCAACAAGAGATATGTTGTCATTAATTACCAAAACTACCTAGGGAGCACTTGTGCTTTCAGTCTCCCCCTTTTTGGTAATTGATGGCAACATACATCAAAGCTTTAGATAAAGATATAAAGAACAGCAAGTAAAGCTTTGGAAGGACATGTAACAAGCATAGGCTCCCCCCTACATGTATGCACTCATGTAAATGTGAAATACAGAGGCATGTGAGAGCATAACCATGACAGAGTAGGCAATGTGTTACATGTATCTTGGCCATATGCATCAGAGCAAAAGATTATCAAGGAACATACCTTCATGCTCATGAGTCCTTCTTGCAAACAGTATGTACATAAGCAAGAATTCCTCATACTCATGATTTTGATGCGTACACTTACCTTGTAGTCTTTAGCTGGCTTAGGATGGAATGAATCTGCACAAACAAGGTTAGATAACACAGGTACTTCCACTAGCCAGAGCAAACCAAAGAAGCCACAAGAGTACCAAGACTGGGATGACATGTAGAGAGTGAGTACAAGGTACCACAATGGATTCAACATGTCCCCAAGAGTAAAGATATGCAATGAATTTCACTGATTTCTTTCCCTTAGGTGTCTTGCTCCCCCTGAATCTTACATGGGATATTGGGAGAAGATAGGGAACAGAAAATCAGAACTGAAAGATACAAATGGATAGAACTTAATGCAAATAAGCACATATGAACATGTGACATCTCTTTCCCCCCAAAAAGACATGTGACATCTCAAGCTTTGATGTGATCTCTCTCTCCCCCTTTGACATCAATTTCCAAGAAGGGCTTTCTGGTATCCGTCGTATAGGTTTGGTCCTTGAGACTCAGCATAAAGCAATGGATAAAACTGTGATGCTTGTAGAGGACAAGATTCATTGAGTAGAGCTGGATCAGAAGAAATATAGACCAAGTGGCAAACTGTTTTTCCTGTTGCGAAGTCGGTGGCACCGAGTGGCATGTTTCGGTGGTACCGAAAAGATTCGTTTGGACCAAAAACTACAAGTCGGTGAAACCGAGTTCAACACAGAGAAAAACACTTGTCACCTCAGCTCACTAAACATGTAGGATCTCGCAAAGATTTGCAATGAATTAACTGAAGGATTTGCAAGGAATTGAATGCAGAAAATGCAGAACAAAAAGAAAAAGAAAAGAGAAGAAACTAAAAGATCTAGATGAAGTTTTTTTTGAAAAAGAGAAAGAAAATAAATATGCATGAGACAAATGCAATAACACAGAAAAGAACACAAGAGAACTTCATCTAGATTTGGGCGGTGACATAGTCACCTATGTTAGAGTATATTGTCCCACTCATCGTTTAAGCTCAAAATGGGGTTACCATTTTTCGTTTAAGCATCTTGATATATTCACATCTTGTTGAGTTGCTTTGACTCATGTCTTGGAGTAAAGCTTCTCTAAGACGGAATAACATACCTTGGGTGGTGGTGCGGTTCTTGCTCATGTAGTTGAACTTGTGTGGGTGCTCAAGGTTGATGTAGCTCATCAAGAGTTGGGAGCACCACTTGGAGTTTGAGTTCATCTACCTACATGGATTAGTTCTTGCAAGGAAGAGCACTTGTGTATCCAAAAATGACAATCATGAAGCTCAACATAGAATTTGTCAAAGGATATGTTTGAATGGTTTTGTGCTTCCTTGTCTTCAACCACCATTGTGTAGAGACTTGGTGATGTAGAGATTGCTCAAGATGTGAGTGAATCGCAATCTCATGGAATTAGATTCAACCAAGCACCTACATGGGTTAGACAACATGCAATGTACAAATATATCCAAGACATAAGATAGTCATCATAAGAGATATATCATGGATTAGTCATAAGTTCATGTCTTGCATGTATCCAATGGAGTTCCTACTCCAAGTTCGAAGCATCAATAATGTTCAATTCACCTCTCAACCTGCAAAATACTTTATCATCAAGAGGTTTAGTAAATATATCCGCTAATTGCTTATCGGTGCGAAGATCAATGTCACCCTTAGCAACATGGTCTCGAATGAAATGATGACGAACTTCAATATGCTTAGTTCGAGAATGTTGTACAGGATTATGACCAATTTTGATAGCACTTTCATTGTCACAAAGCAGTGGAACATGTTTCACATAGATCCCATAATCTTTAAGAGTTTGGGTCATCCAAAGTAATTGAGCACAACATGAACCAGCGGCAATGTATTCCGCTTCGGCGGTGGATAAGGATACCGAGTTTTGTTTCTTGGAAGACCAAGACACAAGAGATCTACCAAGAAATTTACAAGTACCCGAAGTGGACTTTCTATCAACCTTGTCTCCGGCATAATCCGAGTCGGAATAGCCAACAAGATCAAAAGAAGACCTCTTAGGATACCAAATGCCAAAGTTTGGTGTATGAATTAAGTATCTCACTATCCTTTTCACGGCCTTAAGATGACATTCTTTAGGAGCAGCTTGATAACGTGCACACATGCACACACTTAGCATAATGTCGGGACGTGAAGCACATAGGTATAACAAAGAACCAATCATAGAGCGATAAACCTTTTGATCAACCGGTTCACCATCTTGGGTCAAATCAAGATGTCCACTAGTAGGCATGGGTGTAGGCATACCTTTGCATTCTTGCATATTGAACTTCTAGAATAAGTCCTTGGTGTACTTCGTTTGAGAGACAAATGTACCTTCCTTAGTTTGCTTGATTTGCAAACCGAGAAAGAATTTGAGTTCACTCATCATAGACATCTCAAACTTCTCTGACATTAGCTTTCCAAACTTTTCACTAAAGAGAGGGTTAGTTGAACCAAATATGATATCATCAACATAAATTTGGCATACAAATAGTTCTCCATTAACCCTTTTAGTAAAAAGAGTAGAATCAATTTTACCAATTTCAAAATCACTTGCAATAAGGAACTTGGTCAAGCATTTATACCATGCTCTAGAAGCTTGTTTAAGACCATAAAGAGCTTTGTGAAGTTTGTAAACATGATTTGGTTTCTTAGGATTGATAAAGCCAGTAGGTTGTTTGACATAAACTTCCTCCTCTATTTCACCATTTAGAAAAGCACTTTTAATGTCCATTTGGTACAAGGTGATATTATGGTGATTAGCATAGGCAAGTAAGATGCGAATGGACTCAAGTCTAGCAACGGGAGCATATGTCGCACCATAGTCCATACCTTCGACTTGTGTGTACCCTTGGGCGACGAGACGTGCTTTGTTGCGAACCACTAGTCCATCTTCATTTTGCTTGTTGCGAAACACCCATTTGGTACCAATGATGTTGTGGTTGTTGTCGAGCTTCTCAACCAATGTCCAAACTTGGTTTCTCTCAAAGTTGTGTAGCTCTTCATGCATAGCGTTTATCCAATCCGGATCTTCCAATGCTTCTTCAACCTTCATAGGTTCAATGCTAGAGATGAATGAATAGTTTTCACAAAAGTTAGCTAAATGAGTTTTTGAGCGAGTGATTCTCCCGGTTTGAATATCATTGTAGATTTTCTCGACGGGATGATCTTTGGAAATTCTTGCTCGAACTCGTGAGAGCTTTTGCTTGGGTCTTCATTGAACATCTTCTTCATCTTGTTCTTCTTCTTGGCCTTCTTCATTGTTGACGTTGTCGTTCTCTTGTCGTGGTGGAGAAGGAGGTTGTTGATGTTCGTCTTGATGTATTTCCCCGTCTTCTTCATCTTGGTGTGTCCCACTTGTGGATGCTTCCGTATCAATTCTTGGTTCACCTTGTCATGAAGTAGAAGCTTCCACTTGGACGGGCGAGGTACTCTCCTTCACCTCCGTTGGACGAATTTTGCCAATAGACAAGTCTTGGATTGCTTCTGAAGGGTCTTTGTCTCCTCCATCGATTGGCAATTGCTCTACTTGCGAGCCATTAGATTCATCAAACTTCACATCTACCGTCTCTTCAACCTTTCGGGTGAAATTGTTGTAGACACGGTAAGTGTGAGAGTTTGAGCCATAACCAAGTAGAAAACCTTCATGAGATTTAGGAGCAAACTTTGAACGACGATGCTTGTCAAGAATGTAGCACTTTGAGCCGAATAATCGAAAGTATCCAACTTGGGGTTTGTTATCGATGAGGAGCTCGTATGCCGTCTTGCCGAGTAGCTTGTGAAGATACAAGCGATTTGTTGCATGACAAGCTGTCTCAACCGCTTCTGCCCAAAAGTGCTTCGGCGTCTTGTACTCATCAAGCATCGTTCTCGCCATTTCGATGAGCGTCCGGTTCTTCCTCTCAACAACTCCATTTTGTTTAGGTGTGTACGTAGCCGAGAACTCGTGTGAAATCCCTTCTTCGTCCAGAAAGGTATCCACATTTGCGTTCTTGAACTCCGTTCCATTGTCACTCCGAACCTTCTTGATCTTCACGTCAAACTGATTTTGGGCTTTCCTAGCGAAGTTTTTGATGATCTTCTGGACCTGCGACTTGTCATCAAGAAAGAACACCCACGTAAATCTTGAAAAATCATCAACTATAACTTGACCAAAAGAATTTCCACCGAGACTCTTGTAGGCGTTGGGACCAAAAAGATCCATATGAAGTAGCTCGAGTGGCCTCCTTGTGGTCATGATGTTCTTCACGAGATGCCTTCCTCCAACCTGTTTACCTGTTTGACAAGCACTACAAAGTCTATCCTTATCAAATATGACATCGTTAACTCCAAGGATATGATTTCCTTTAATAAGCTTGTCAAGGTTTCTCATACCAACGTGACCTAGTTGTCTATGCCACAACCAACCTTTTGAGGATTTAGCAAAAAAGCAAGTTTTAGGTTGTGCCTTTTTAGAGAAATCGACAATGTAAAGATCACCTCTACGCATCCCAATAAAGACCATTTTATGATTGTCTCGACGAAACACTTGGCAATCTACCTCAATAAATAGGACATTCAAACCGAAATCAGCAAGTCTAGATACTGAAAGTAAGTTGTAGCCGAGAGATTCAACGAGCATGACATTTTGAATGGAACTATCATGTGAGATGGCCACCTTACCAAGGCCAACCACCTTACCCTTTGAATTATCACCAAAGGTGACATATTTCCGAGGGCCGTCATTTTCAGCAAGCTCACGGAACATCTCTTCATCTCCGGTCATATGATCAGTACATCCACTATCAAGAACCCATTCCTTTCCTCCTGACACATATCCTCGAAGATTTGCTGTAAGACCAAAATGTCTCATTGCATCATCAAGATCGAAGTCACTATCATCATCATCAACATAGTATCCATGTTCACCATGATCTTGTGACTCATCATTTCCTAGAGAGGGTAATTCATTATATAAATGATCATCAAAGTGGTCACCTTTATGAATTCTTATAGCTTCGGATATAATATCACTAATGATTCCAACATCTCCTCTAGCACGCTTGAGATTGGAAACCTCAAATAGACAATCACCAAAACTAGGATCACTAGAGTTCATCTTACTCAAGGCAATAGATTTATGGAGAATTTCATCCAAATTTTTCAAGGAATAATCTGGAAATCGTTCCTCGAGAAATTTCCATATAGTATAGGCACAATTAAGAGTAGGCAAACTAGCAATCAAATTTTTGGGCAATCCTCTAATGATGAGCTCAACAGTTCTAAGATTGCGAATTATGTCAATATCTTCATCTAGGGTAGGATGTAAAGGATCAATATGAGGTGCACAAGGGCTAGCAATATACTTGTTCAAATGATATTGATTGAAAATTACAAGCATCTCATTTTTCCACTCATGAAAATACTCTCCATCAAGAATAGGCACTCTATGTCTAAGACTCCCTAAAGTAGACACATCCATCTTCCTCCAATGGTGATTAAACCAAGGCAATGGAGACCAAAGCTCTGATACCACTTGTAGGACCTTGAAGTAGATGTGTCTAGAGGGGGGGGGTGATTAGACACTCAATGCTAAAGTTGCAGTTTTTAAGCCTTTTCGCTTTAAGTGGACTTTAGGCACAATTTCAACATTCACAATACATATCAAGCAAGCATGCAAAGAGTATATAGGTAGAGGAAAGTAAAGCATGCAACTTGCAAGAATGTAAAGGGAAGGGTTTGGAGAATTCAAACGCAATTGGAGACATGGATGTTTTTCCCGTGGTTTGGATAGGTGGTGCTATCCTACATCCACGTTGATGGAGACTTCAACCCATGAAGGGTAACGGTTGCGCGAGTCCACGGAGGGCTCCACCCACGAAGGGTCCACGAAGAAGCAACCTTGTCTATCCCACCATGGCCATCGTCCACGAAGGACTTGCCTCACTAGCGGTAGATCTTCACGAAGTAGGCGATCTCCTTGCCCTCACAAACTCCTTGGTTCAACTCCACAATCTTGTCGGAGGCTCCCAAGTGACACCTAGCCAATCTAGGAGACACCACTCTCCAAGAAGTAACAAATGGTGTGTTGATGATGAACTCCTTGCTCTTGTGCTTCAAATGATAGTCTCCCCAACACTCAACTCTCTCTCACAGGATTTGGATTTGGTGGAAAGAAGATTTGAGTGGAAAGCAACTTGGGGAAGGCTAGAGATCAAGATTCATATGGTAGGAATGGAATATCTTGGCCTCAACACATGAGTAGGTGGTTCTCTCTCAGAACATATGAGTTGGAAGTGTAGATGTGTTCTGATGGCTCTCTCCACGAATGAAGAGGAGGTGGAGGGGTATATATAGCCTCCACACAAAATCCAACCGTTACACACAATTTACCAATCTCGGTGGGACCGAATCAACAAACTCGGTCGGACCGAAATAGTAAACCTAGTGACCGTTAGAGATTTTCGGTGGGACTGACATGCAACTCGGTAGGACCGATATGGTTAGGGTTTGGTAAATCCAAAACTCGATTTAACTGATTACTCAAACTCGGTGGGACCGATTTGGGTAATAAGTGAAACGGAGAGTTGGCCAAGCAAACTCGGTGGGGCCGATTGCATATCTCGGTGGGACCAAAAATATTGCAGTAGGTAACAGAGAGTTTGCAAGCCCATCTCGGTGAGACCAAGATCCCATCGGTGAGACCGAACTGATTAGGGTTTTGGCAGTGGCTATGACAAGTGAAACTCGGTGGCGCCGGATAGAAATAATCGGTAGGGCCGAGTTTGGCTTTGGATTTAGGTCATATGTGGAAGTGGGAAAGTAGCTGAGGATTTTGGAGCATATCATTAAGCACTTGAAGCAAGAGGCTCATTAAGCAACACCTCATCCCTCCTTGATAGTATTGGCTTTTCCTATGGACTCAATGTGATCTTGGATCACTAAAATGTAAAATGAAGAGTCTTGAGCTTTAAGCTTTAGCCAATCCTTTGTCCTTAGCATCTTGGAGAATTTCCCACAACCTTTAGTCCATGCCACTCCATTGTTGAACTTATCTGAAACATACTAGATAGAAACGTTAGTCCAACAAGAGATATGTTGTCATTAATTACCAAAACCACCTAGGGAGCACTTGTGCTTTCACACTCAACAAAGGCAAGGGGGTTTGTCAACCCCCTTGTGCTTGTTAGCCACAAGATTAAAAACAAATAGTGATAGGGCAAAGCGGTGAGATAGTAAAGCAAAGTAAGAGTGCAATTGTAAGAGTTTTTGTATTGATGGAAAATAGACCCGGGGGCCATAGGTTAACTAGAGGCATGCAGTCGCATGGCAGAAAATTATTGCTGGGCAATTGACAGAATAGCGTAAATTATAACTATGATCATTCATGGCATAATATCACATAGGCATTACATCCATGATAAGTAGACAGTTAATTGAACCGCATCTACTACTATTACTCCACCCCAAGAACGCTCTCCAGTTTACATCTCAAAGTATTAAGTTCACTAGAAACAGAGTAACAAAATAAGCAAGGTGACATAAAGTAGACAGAAGAAAACCTAACATTAAGATTAACCCCATCGTTTTATCCTTAGTGGCAAGAAAACAATACGTGCCTTTATCCATTCTATCATTGGAAAAGATCACCGCAAGATTGAACCCACTACTATGCACCACTCCCTTTTTAAGAACTACTCATCTATCTTGCCAGAGAAGACTCATCGATAGAAAAGCATACATGGCTATAAAATTACACATCAAAGAAAAATCAAAAGATTCATATAAATTCAATGAACAATCTGATCATAAATACACAATTTATCGGATCCCAATAAACATGCCACACGAATTAAATTGATGGATCTCCGAAGAGATCATTGTATTGGAGAGAGAGAGAGAGAGAGAGAGAGCCATCTAGATACTACTATGGACCCGTAGGTCCTGAAAGAACTACTCACACATCATCATGGAGGCATCAAGGTTGATGAAGATGTCCTCCCCAATGATTCCCCCTCCGGCAGAGTGCCAAAACATAGCTCCAGATGGGTTCACTTCAGAATAGAGGCTTGCGGTGGCAATAAAATTGTTTCGGGTCTCACTCCACGGGTTTTGGAATATATGTGAATTTATAGGCCAAGAATTGGGGCAAATGGAGCTATGAGGGGCCCACAAGCAAGGGTGGCGTGCCCTACGCCCTAGTTCGCCCCTAGTATTGTGGCCTCCTCATGGGTATTCTCATCCTTCCCTGAAGCCTATAGGGTCTCCTATTCCAGAAAAAAATTCAAAAAGTTTCGTCGTGTTTGGAATTTTGTAGGTATCGATTTTCTGTAAAAGCATAAACAAGCAAAAAACATCAATTCACATTGGGCACTAGATTAATATGTTAATTAGTCCAGAAAAATAATATAAAATGATGGCCAAAATATGTAAGAATAATAATAACATAATTTAACAATAAAAAAGTATAGATATGTTTGAGATGTATCATCCTGCATGGGAAGGAAAAGTAGCACGCGCGAGCGCAGACACACCCGGCTCCGCCTCGGTGTCTAGCTAACACCAAGGCGCCGACGGACGCGACAACTGATGTTGCATTTGACTGGGACCTGATGACCCAGAAGTATAGGGGATCTATCGTTGTCCTTTCGATAAGTAAGAGTGTCAAACCCAACGAGGAGCAGAAGGAAATGATAAGCGGTTTCCAGCAAGGTATTCTCTGCAAGTACGGAAATAAGTGGTAACAGATAGTTTTGTGATAAGATAATTTGTAATGAGCAACAAGTAAAAAATGTAAATAAGGTGCAGCAAGGTGGCCCAATCCTTTTTGTAGCAAAGGACAAGCCTGGACAAACTCTTATAAGATGTAAAGCACTCCCGAGGACACATGGGAATATCGTCAAGCTACTTTTCATCACGTTCATATGATTCACGTTCGGTACTTTGATAATTTGGTATGTGGGTGGACCGGTGCTTGGGTGCTTCCCTTACTTGGACAAGCATCCCACTTATGATTAACCTCTATTGCAAACATCCACAACTACAACAAAAGTATTAAGGTAAACCTAACCATAGCATGAAACATATGGATCCAAATCAGCCCCTTACATAGCAACGCATAAACTAGGGTTTATGCTTCTGTCACTCTAGCAACCCATCATCTACTTATTACTTCCCAATGCCTTCCTCTAGGCCCCAATAATGGTGAAGTGTCATGTAGTCGACGTTCACATAATACCACTAGAGCAGGGACAACATACATCTCATCAAAATATCGAATGAATACCAAATTCACATGACTACTAATAGCAAGATTTCTCCCATGTCCTTAGGAACAAAAGTAACTACTCACAAAGCATAAACATGTTCATAATCAGAGGGGTATTAATATGCGTATAGGATCTAAACATATGATCTTCCACCAATTGAACCAACTAGCATCAACTACAAGGAGTAATTAACACTACTAGTAACCTACTAGCACCAATCCCGGACTTGAAGACAAGAATTGGATACATGAGATGAACTAGGGTTTTGAGATGAGATGGTGGTGATGAAGATGTTGATGGAGATTGCCCTCTCCCGATGAGAGGAGCGTTGGTGATGACGATGGCGATGATTTCCCCCTCCGGGAGGGAAGTTTCCCCGACAGAACATCTCCACCAGAGCCCTAGATTGGTTCCGCCAAGGTTCCGCCTCGTGACAGCGGAGTTTCATCCGAGAAGATGGCTTATGATTTTTTTCCATCGAAAGACTACATATAGCAGAAGATGGCCACCGGAGGGCCACCAGGGGGCCCACGAGGTTGGGGGCGCGCCCCCCACCCTCGTGGGCAGGGTGTGGCCCCCTGGTGAAGTTCTTGCTCTCAATATTTTTTATATATTTGGAAAACATCTTCCGTGAAGTTTTAGGACTTTTGGAGCTGTGCAGAATAGGTCTCAATATTTGCTCATTTTCTAGCCCAGAATCCCAGCTGCCGGCATTCTCCCTCTTTATGTAAACCTTGTAAAATAAGAGAGAATAGGCATAAGTATTGTGACATAATGTGTAATAACAGCCCATAATGCAATAAATATCGATATAAAAGCATGATGCAAAATGGACGTATCAACTCCCCCAAGCTTAGACCACGCTTGTCCTCAAGCGAAAAGCCGAAATTGAAAAATATGTCCACATGTTTAGAGATAGAGGTGTCGATAAAAATAAAATACGGACCTGAGGGCATCATGATCATTCTTAGAACAGCAACTCATATAATTCTTTGTCATATAATCTCTAATGCTAGAGTAATAATTCAATCACAATATCAAGTATGAATCTTAAACTTCATTGAAAACTAACAAACTATAATCTCAGTCATTGAAGTAATTGCAATTTATCATAATATAGGAAAGAGTCAATGTATAAGAGCTTTTTAGCAAGTCCACATACTCAACTATCATATAGTCTTTCACAATTGCTGACACTCACGCAATACTTATGAGTATGGAGTTTTAATTGGACACAGAGAAAGATAGGGGCTTATAGTTTTGCCTCCCAACGTTTTACCTCAAGGGTAATGTCAACAATAATAGTTCATGAAAACTCATATCCAATTAGCCATATATATACCAGGATCTTTCCAACATATTGTGCTTGCCAAAGGATAAAATGTAAAAAGGAAGGGTGAAGATCACCAAGACTCTTATGCAATGTAGGAGATAAAAGTAAAAGATAGGCCCTTCACAGAGGGAAGCAGAGGTTGTCATGCGCTTTTATGGTTGGATGCACAAAATCTTAATGCGAAAGAACGTCACTTTATATTGCCACTTGTGATATGGACCTTTATTATGCAGTCTGTCGCTTTTATTACTTCCATATGACACGATCGTATAAAGCTTATTTCCTCCACACCAATCAATCATACATATTTAGAGAGAAATTTTTATTGCTTGCACCGATGAAAACTTACTTAATGGATCTTACTCAATCCATAGGTAGATATGGGGGACTCTTATGGCAAGACTGGTTTAACGGTATTTGGAAGCACAAGTAGTATCTCTACTTGGTGCAATGAATTTGGCTAGCATGAGGGGGAATGGAAAGCTCATCATGTTGGAAGATCCAAGACAATATAATTCATCTCAGATGTAAGAAAACAGAACCCATTACGTTGTCTTCCTTGTCTAGTGTCAACTCTTTAACATGTCATATTTTAATGAGTGCTCACAATCACAAAAGATGTCCAAGATAGTATATTTATATGTGAAGACCTCTCTTTCTTTATTACTTCCTATTAAATGCAACGATGACCAAAACTATGTTTGTCAACCCTCAACAACTTTTATTCATCATACTTTTCTATGTGATGTCATTACTCTCCATAAGACTCACATGATCTCTTTGTTTCTTTTTATTTCTTTCTCCTTTCTTTTATTCCCTTAGGATCATGGCAAAATAATCAAGCCCTTGACGCAACACTAATCTTTATTATATAGCTCACGGACTCGATTACAAAGAAGGATAATAAAGCAAAACTCATGGCTAGATCATACTAAGAACTTTTATTCTACTAGATCAAGATATTACCGAAAGGATCGAACTAAGAAAAACGGTAAAGATAAAAGTGATGGTGATACGATACCGGGGCAATCCCCCAAGCTTGAAAGTTACCAAGTGGAGTGCCCATACCCAAGTGATCATGTCTCTCTTTTCGGGGATGGTGATGTGTTTTCTTGGCGATGATGCCCCTCAAGATACGGTTCTCCTCCTCAAGCTTATTGACTTGCTGCTTGAGGTCCATTATTTCCTTTCGGAGTTTTCCTGTAACAGCTAGAGCTCCCTGCACCCAAGGGTGCTGCATAGCTGCGGGAGAACCAGTGACACTCTTTTTCATATTCTCATAAGAAAGAAATCTAACATTGGAAGGGATAACCGAGTTTGGAATAGCTGAGCTCTGCAGTTCTCCCATTGTGAATCTAGCTTGGAGGCGGGAAGTGACTTCTTGATCCTCTTCCATGGCATCTATCCTCTTCAAATTAGCCTCCATCTCTTCCTCCATTGCTGGCCCAAAGGGGTCAACATGATTGTTTGTCGTTGATCTCGGTGCCGGATGAGACACCCGGCTCTCTCTGACTGACTCTTGCGAAGACATCCTACTGTAATCTGCAGCAGCAACAGCTCGAAACACAAACAGGAGATAATTGCGTGATACGGGAGTCAAAACCTCCGGGAGATTATATAACGAATTTTTACCGACCAAAATACGTATCGTGTACGAAAACGGAGTCCGGAGAGCACACGAGGTGCCCACTAGGTAGGGCCGCGCCCAGTAGGGTAGGGCGCGCCCTCCACCCTCGTGGAGCCCTCCACTAGTGCAGAACCGGGCAATAGCACCGCTTGCAAGGTCCTTTAGTGCCAGTTTGGTAACCGGCGCTAAAATGTAGGCACTAAAGCCCCCCCCCCCCCCCTTAGTATCGGTTCAGCACGAACCAGTACTAAAGGGCAACCACGTGGCACGACCCAGCTTCAGGGGCAGGGAGCCCTTTAGTACCGGTTGGTGTCACCAACCGGTATTAAAAGGTTGGGGGGGGGGGTTGGGTTGATGATTTCTTTTTCATTTAATTTTGTGTTTTCCATTTAATGATTTTTCATTTGCTGGTATTTTACGATACTACATATTGTACACGTTATGCATATATATAAATAGAATTTCTAGTAGAACCGATCATAATATATATATATATATATATATATATATATATATATATATATATATATATATATATATAGTGATACTATTCATCACCCAGTGTGCAGAATAAGTAATTCTTCACCCGACGTAATTTTACGACCGCTTCATAAATATATTACATTTGAAATACAAATAGTTACATTTATATTGATTCACTACGTAAAGTTTGATATAAGAAATCAAAAAATACATTATAAGACCAGAAATGTCGCATTTTATGTATGTTTTATACTATGTTTTACGTTCGTAATTTTATGTAACATAAAATATTTTTTAAGGCGAGTATATATTTTCTTACGTTCTCTTTTTACGTATGAAATAAGACAAAATATGTGAAACCTAAAAATACGGTGCATTCACGTCAAAATAGAGAGGGGTGAAGAAGAAGTATTCCTCACCCAGGGTGACGAACAGCGCAACCATTAATGCATCGTAATTTTACAGGGTCGCGCTATTCGTCACCCTGGGTGAAGAATAGTTATTCTACACCCCTCTCTATTTTACCATTAATGCACCGTAATTTTACGTTCTGTAAGGTTTGTCTTATTTTCGACGCAAAAAGAGACCGTAAGAAAAAAATAATCGCCGTAAAAAATATTTTATGTTATGTAAAATTACAAACGTAAAAACATAGTCTAAAATACACATAAACTACAAATTTTCTTGTCTTATGACCTATATTTTTATTTTCTTATGAAATTTTTTTACGTAGTGAATAAATAGAAATGTAACTATTTGAATTCCAAACGTAATTAAATTATGAAATGGTCGTAAGATTACCTCGGGTGAAGAATAACTTATGCCGTAAGAAAACACACACACACACACACACACACACACACACACACACACAGATATATATATATATATATATATATATATATATATATATATATATATATATATATATATATATATATCCGAACAGATCAGTTCTGCTCAGGAAGGATTTGAACCAGCATGCCTTAAATGCATTGAGCATGATAATGCTATTTCTGTTGCTGAATGTTCCACTGCTACTGCTGTTGCAATATCTTCAATTGTTGAAGTGGTAACTAACCCCTCTGCTGAGGATACCACTGCTATTGCTGATGAAAATGCTAGGTTGAAGACATTGCTTGAAACAGGGATGTACAAAAGTCTCAAAGGACATCAGACATTATGTGATGTCCTCAAGAAGCAGATTCTGAACCGAAACCCTAGGAAAGAGGGTTATATATATATATATATATATATATATATATATATATATATATATATATAATTTCTCCTAATTGGTGCCTTCAAAGCCAGTGGCATTAGCCTAGCTAATTGGTGCCTTCGGAGCACCATAACAATTTGAAGTGTTTCATGGGGCGGTAGCGGGTAATAGTATTCTCCTTTGGGATCTATGACCTGGTCGAGCAAAAATCCCGCTATTTCCTCTTGAATTGCTTCTATGCGGTCCTGTGCTAGGAGCTTGTCCTGCACCTCTTTGAACTGTTAAGAAGGAGATCAATATGCATGTGTATTAGTTGTGTGACTAGATATCAATAATGGTGTAAAAATTGTGAATAGTATTCTGACAGTCGATATCGTACCCACTCCTGTCTTTGAGATTTGTGACTTTCGGACGCCATCATGCGAATGTTCTTGCAAACGTAGTATGCACATAGATCATTCCCCGGCGCCTGCTTCAGGGCCTTTACGAGAATGGAATTTGATCAGATAATAATTAATCAAGCATGATAATTAAAGAGTTGGCAGCTAGCTAGTACTACTTAATTACTTACCTTGGGTCGATACCATTTCAGATTTTGTTTCCAAGGGCCTGGAGTGGCCCTGATGAACTTTGCCCAAGCCCTGCCCGCCGACAAAGAAAATGAATAAATGGGTTATTAAATAGTTGTTATCAGGAAATGACGAACTAATTAAATAGGCCGAGCTATAGTTAATAATGATTGAAATTACCTGTTGACTATCCCCTTCACGATGGTGTAGTCACTTGCTTTCTTAAGTAGTGAGTCTAGTACTTCAACTGTTCCTTCATCAACTTTAATGATTAACAAGATCTAGTGAAATCTGCATGCACACACGTTTGCATGTCTTAATTAAGCGGGCATATGTAAGCAAAAACGTGTAGCTATAGCTAGTAGGGAAAAACAGAATTTGTCTTACAAGACAGTGTGACTCACTGGAAGTTGTAAGGAAGTAGTATATCTTCATTGTATTTGAGTTCCTTGAAGAACTGTAGCATGCTTTCCTCTACACTTTTTTTGTGATATGGATCTATTTTCCATGTGTATTCATTAATGGTATTTGGGTCAACGAACCCAATGCCATAGCGTCCACCTTTTTTCATTTCATAAATCTTCATCCTGCATAATATCACAGAAAAGAATATAGTGAGGATAATTACAGGTAATGATTGATCAAAATGATCACTACAGCTAGCTTGAGACTTAAATGACAGAAAGAAATCACTTACAGACAATAGCAACTGACGATAGATTTGTTGAGTGCGTCTTTATTGTATAGCTGAAATAGTTCTGAATACTCAACGGTCACAGCTTTCTCATGGTAGTAATGCTCCTTGTTGACATTCACCATAAGGGACTCTCGATTGGAAATCTTGGTAATGTCCATGTACCATTGATGCAATTCATACATTCTCATTGGGAGCTTATTGACCTCCTCTGGCTCGACCAAAGGTTGGCCCCGGGCATATTTCCGTTTTATTTCCTCCTCTCTAGTCGTAGACATGGGCTCAATATTGAGGAGTTGTCCAACAGTGATAACGATCGATTCAGCCTGCGCAATATGCTCCTCGGTTATTACCACATCGCCCACCCCGGGAACGTTAACGGTTTGCCCACAATAATATTGGGCGCTCCTACTCTCATGTGTTGTTGGCACAACAAGCGGGGGGATTGATTGCGCCGCCTGTTCTCCCAGCTGGGGAACGGTTTTACCGCTCCTTTTGCTAGCTGATCTGCTCGAGCTCGAGCTCGCCTCTTTCTGTAGACGTGCTCGATTTAACTTCTTGATGTGGCTCTCATAGTCTATGTCAACAGGCTTGGGAGCTGGTGCTCTACTCAATCTTTTCCACAGGCACTTTCTCCCTTGGCGGCGGTGGCGGTTTCGGTGCAAATGGGCTTCCACCTCGGCCTTCGATATGGCTACGTTTTCCTCCTCGGACTTGTCGTAAGGCCTCTGTGGAAGAGGCGTGAGGCTTGGACCATATTGAAATCGCTTGCCTCCGCCTGTACCTCCAGTACTACCTCGACTTGTACTGCTACGCACCATAGCTAAGGCAGCTCTCTTCCGTGATTGCTGAGGCGGCGAAGACGGCTGACGTGGCTGAGTTGGAGGAGGAGGAGTGGCCTGAAGCTGTGCCAGACTTGGAGGAGGAGTGGCCTGAAGCTGTGCCGGACTTGGAGGAGGAGTGGCCTGACGCTTTGCCAGACTTGGAGGAGGAGGAGTGGCCTGAAGCTGTGCCGGACTTGGAGGAGGAGTGGCCTGACGCGTTGGTGGACTTGGAGGAGCGGGAGTCTGCTGACTCCGTGGCGGACTGCGACGAGGAGTCGGATGACGCGGTGTCGGTGGCCTTCGAAAGATGATGCAATCCTTTCTCCATAGGATGATACGATGGTTGGCCTCTCCTAGTGTGTGCTCATCGTCACCTCCAGGAATGTCAAGCTCTAGCCCCGAATATTGGTCCACCACCTCATCAATCAAGACACGAGCATAGCCCGCTGGAATCGGGTTGCAATGGAAGGTTGCCTCGGGGGGATTTGTAAATGCAAGGGCATCCGCCACCTTCATGGATATGTCCTTCATTTTGAAGTGTAGCTCACAGTTAGTGTTCTCCATGATGTCATCCACTAGTAGCTATCCAGCAATGCGTAGCCCGGGGCGGAACCCACGCTGCTTCTCGGCATGGATGGGACGGTGCTATCCAATGGTGGATCATCCGCTAGCTGCTGAGACCCCCTTTGCTGGCTAAGTGAGTCGATCTGCTCCTGCTGCCGCTGGAATTTGACTGCCAAGTCCGCGTGCGCTGATTCTAGGCCTTGAAGGCGTTCATAGTCTAGCTTCCTCTGCTCCTCCTCCATCTTCCTCTTCTTCTCCTCCGCAATCTTCTTTCTCGCACGGGTTCTGTAGTCGGCGTTCTAGTCCGAAAACCCCTCATACCACGGAATAGTGCCCATGCCTCGTGTTCTTCCTGGGTGTTCAGGATTTCCCAGGCCACGCGTAAGCTCGTCGTTGTCTCTGTTGGGCTCGAACAACCCCGATCGAGCCTCTTCTATTGCAACAAGTAGCTTGACTTTGGCTCCGTCCAGACATGCCTTCTTCGAAACTTTGCCTATCTTCGGGTCCAACTCCCCCCCCATGCGCATAGAACCAAGTCCTGCACCTGGGGGCCAGCTCAATGTTTCTGGAGTGACACCTGCATCCAGCATCTCTTTCTCAGACTTATCCCACTTAGGCATTCCCACCGCATAGCCACCTGGCCCCAGCTTATGGAACTTATCCTTTTTTGCGGCATTGGCCTTGTTTATTCTCGACCGTTCCTTAGATAATTCTGAATCCTTGAATTTCATGAAATCATCCCAATGAGCACTTTGGTTCTCTAGTGTTCCCTCGAATACTGGAGTCTTCCTTCCTCCGTGGACGTACTTGGCGCATTCACGAATCTTGTGGTTCTTGAATGCAACCGCCATCTTCCTAAGAGCAGCCTCCTTGACTTTCTCCACATCTGCATCTGTGAAATGATCTGGTAGGGTGTAATGTTCCATGAGCGTTTCCCAAAGCAAATGTTTTTGTCTGTCGTCGACAAAAGTAACTCCTGGACGTGGCTTTGCTGGCTCTCTCCATTCTTGAAGGGAGATCGGGAGTTGGTCCTTCACAAGAACTCCGCACTGACGAACGAACTTGTCCGCAATATTCTTAGGCGCTAATGGTTCGCCATTAGGTCTGACTGCCTCGATATTGTACTTTACGCCCTCCTTCAACTTTTTGTTCGGGCCTCGTTTCGTCCTGTTGCCTGAAGATTTGCTCGATCCGGATGGCTGAAAGAAGAAAGATCGATTCATTAATATATCTTCAAGTCATTTAAAACATGTGATGATCACCAGATGCCTGCTTATATAAATATATATACCACGCGGGTCTTTGTTGTTTCAAGATCAACATTTTCTTCATCATGTTCATAGTTCATGACTTCATCAATTCCGTCGTCGCGATCGAATATCATATCACCCTCCCCGGTGTTGTTTAGATATTTGGAGCCGTCATAATCTTCTTCATTCTGATCATCATCTGGCCCGCGAGGATTGCGTATGATATTGAACAGGGCCTCTTCTCCCTCTCTGCCGGTATTGTCCGCCATAGGTTTTGTTTACCTAATCCAAAAGAAATATATTCAAATTACAATGCATGGATACAATCAATTAATAAGGAAAAACTGAATCAATCATAGTACATAATAAGCATCATCGAATATAATCTCGAATACGTCGTCTTGAATAATAGATATAATCTCGAATACATCGTCTCGAATAATAGATATAATCTCGAATACATCGTCTCGAATAATAGATATAATCTCGAATACATCGTCTCGAATAATAGATATAATCTCGAATACATCGTCTTGAATAATATATAATCTCGAATACATCGTCTCGAATATTATATATCGAATACATCACTGGCTAGGTAGCTAATAAAGATCGAATACTACAGAAGAATCTAGGACACTCGCGGTTCCTGCGGCGCGGGCGGTGGACACCCAAAGAGAAGGAACCCTCACATGATCACAGCTGAAGTGAGATCCCTGAAGTGTGTGCATGCAGATTTCACTGAATCTTGTTAATCATTAAAGTTTATGAAGGAACAGTTGAAGTACTAGACTCACTACTTAAGAAAGCAAGTGACTACACCATCGTGAAGGGTATAGTCAACAAGTAATTTCAATCATTATTAACTATATCTCGGCCTATTTAATTAGTTTGTCATTTCTTGATTCATTTTCTTTGTCGGCAGGCAGGGCTTGGGCAAAGTTCATCAGGGCCACTCCAGGCCCATGGAACCAAAATTTGAAATGGTATCGACCCCAGGTAAGTAATTAAGTAGTACTAGCTAGCTACCATCTCTTTAATTATCATGCTTGATTAATTATTATCTGATCAAATTCCATTCTCGTAAAGGCCCTGAAGCAGGCGTCGGGGAATAATCTGTGTGCATACTACGTTTGCGAGAACATTCGCATGATGGCGTCCGAAAGGAGCAAATCTGGAAGACAAGAGTGGGTACGTTTGTCAGAACACTATTCACAATTTTTACACCATTATCGATATCTAGTCACACAACTAATAAGCATGCATATTGATCTCCTTCTTAACAGTTCAAAGAGGTGCGGTAGAAGCTCCTAACAGAGGAGCGCATACAAGCAATTCAAGAGGAAATAGCGGGATTTTTACTCGACCAGGTCATAGATCCCAAAGGAGAATACTATTACCCGCTACCGCCCCTATGAACCACTTCCAATTGTTATCGTGCTCCGAAGGCACCAATTAGGCTAATGCCACTGGCTCCGAAGGCACCAATTAGGAGAAATTATATATATATACATATGTGTGAATTAATTAATGGTGGTTGTGAGACATTCGATGATATATATATATATATATATATATATATATATATATATATATATATATGCATAACGTGTATAATATGTAGTATCGTAAAATACCAGCAAACGAAAAAGAATTAAATGGAAAACACAAAATTAAATGAAAAAGAAATCATAAACCCAAAACCCCCCCCCCCCCAACCTTTTAATACCGGTTGGTGACACCAACCGGTACTAAAGGGCTCCCTGCCCCCGAAGCTGGCTCGTGCCACGTGGTTGCCCTTTAGCACCAGTTCGTGCTGAACCGGTACTAAGGGGGGGGGGGGGCTTTAGTGCCTACACTTTAGCACCGGTTACGAAACCGGCACTAAAGGGCCTTACGAATCGGTGCTATTGCCTTGTTCTGCACTAGTGTTGCTATGTGATGCATAGAGCAAAGGAAGAGAACAATAAAAGAAGTAAGAATTTTCCTATATTTGTTTACCCTTGTCTTTGTTTGGTCTAGAAATTGATGCATTTGAGTGTATATGTTGTTGAAAAGTGAGTATCTATTGAGTCTATATTCACTGAACCTTGGATGTATTCGTATGTCTGAATATTATTGCCATTGATCAAGTCACTTGCTGCATATTTTTTCATGTCTCAATGTACTAGAGCTGCTAGTTAGCCCTTAGTAGTCGAAAAGTGGCTACAGAGGCCGAGCTCCACTGAGCTCTATATACATTTCTCAGCCAAAATACCTTTTCCATAACTCAAAAAAATCTGAAAAAATGTTTTCATGTAGACATATAGTTGAAGTATACGTGTACAAATTTTCATAAACATATGTATTCATATGTGATGTATACAAAAAAAGACAAATACACAGATTGAAATAGGCTTTTTCTTTGTTGTATTTGTGTCACATATTTGTCTTTTTTGTGTAGCATGCAAATGATCAAATTAGTTACTGAAAATTTACACATACTTAAAGAATATGCATATGTATTTGTAAAAAAATGGTATTTTTTGAAACTTTTAAATATATTTTAATTTTTTTTTTTGCAAAACGAGCTCCATGGAGCCCGGTCTTTGCAACGCCACACTCCTTAGTAGTAGACTATAAGCAGTAGTAGTCAGATTGAAATGAAGGAGTTGGTTGCAAAAATGGTGGTCGTCCATAACTACTCATTTAGGATGGTGGAACATCAGTGGTTCAATATTGTGATGAAGTACTCGAACCCACTATATTAAGCCATTGGTAAGAAGGCAATAATAGTTGACTGCTTGACTGTTTTCAAGAAAGAGAAGGAAATTCTTATATTAAGGCAACCTTGAAGAATGTGGACCACATTAGTATCACCACCGATATGTGGATAGGTAACATATCACTAGTAGAAAAAGGACCTAATGTGAGACACATTAGTGCCGGTTCGATTTTGGCCCGGTACCATTAGTGCCGGTTCGAATGGCTATGCATTAATGTCGGTTTGTGTTGAACCTTTAGTACCGGTTCGTGCCACGAACCGATACTAAAGGGGTGGTGGCAGGCTGGCGTCAGGCCGGGGCCCCACGATCACCTTTAGTACCGGTTCGTGGCACAAACCGGTACTAAAGGGCTATCCTTTAGTACCGGTTCGTGCCACGAACCGGGACTAAAGGGGTCTGACCTATAGTCCCGGTTGGAGACACAAACCGGGACTATAGGGCAATTTTCGAACTCTACCACCCCCCCCTCCCCCCCGTGTATCGCCATTTCAGTTAGAAAAAATCAAAAGAAAATGATAAAAACTTCAAAAAAATAAAATCCTTCAAGAGGTAGTTATATTACTACATCTACTAGTTAGGAAAATTTAAAAACTTAAATTTGGACATATTTTGCAAAAAGTGTAGGGAAAATGTAAAACGGCTATAACTTTTGCATACGATGCCGGAAAAAAACGTATAATGTATCAAAAAATTCAGCACGAAAATCAGCATCCGATGGAGACCGCCTACGGCCTGTTTGCAATGTTTTAGAATCCTCAGATTCCAAAAGGAAAAAAAGATATGGTCAAATTTCAGTTTTTTTTAAAAAATTTGGTTAAATCTGGTCAAACTACTTATTCAAGAAGTATTAATGTTACTACATAATTGTTCAAGAATATTAGTGTTACTAAATAATTATTTCAATTTTTTGAATTTTGGTCAAATCTGGCCAAACTATGGTCAAACTGTGGTCAAACTATGGTCAAACTTATTCAAGAAATATTAGTGTTACTAAATAATTACTATTTTTTAGAATAATAGTTTCAAACTCAAATGGTGAAACTTGTGACCTAATGCTCAAGCTAAACTGCTGAGGGTTAATAGGATTGACAACTTACATTTGTCAGGAAAACAACAAGTGCAGACTTGGAATGTAGGGGGAATAGAACTCCGAAGATAAGTGTGCTCACGCTGGGGGAGTGAGAGGATGGGTGACCGGCCGGGAAGTTAGGCGATTTGGAATGAGTGATCCACACTTGAGCAGTTAAGAGGGGTGATTAGAGACTAAATCATCAAATAATTCAGAAAAATTAAAAATTGAAAAAAAAGCACAAAATTTTTCCAAAATTTTCAAAAATAAAATAAAAAAAACCTTTAGTACCGGTTGGTAACACCAACCGGTACTAAAGGTCCCCCATACCAGGGCGCGAGCTCACGCCACGTGGTGGCACTTTAGCGCCAGTTCGTGCCGAACCGGTACTAAAGGGGGGGGGGGGGCTTTAGTGCCCACCCTTTAGTTCCGGTTATGGAACCAGCACTAAAGGCCCTTACGAACCGGTTTTAAAGCTCCGTTTTCTACTAGTGTATCTTATATGCGTGCAGTGTGTAGTGGAATACTATATAGATAAACATTGGAGAATACAGACTCATTTGTTCGCCATCAAGCAGTTATATCGCCCTCACAACGGAAACGTCATTGCTGTTGCGTTGTTTGTTTGTGTGACTGAGTGGAAGATACAAAACAATATAGTGTACATCACACTAGACAATGCATCAAATAATGACGGGGTTGCTAAAGATTTGAAGGCAATGTTTTCTGTTCGAAGAGGGACAAACTTTGAAGCCAAATATTTTCATGTCCGGTGTTGTGCTCACATTGTTAACTTTAGTGCAGGATGGAACAATATGCATGGACACCTTTGATATGAATCGAAGGGATACAATGAAGTACTTCAATAAATCCCCTGCCTGGTTGCACACATTTGTTGATATTTACAGATGTTTAGGCATTAAAATTGGATGACATTTGACCCTAGTTATTTACATAAGGTGGAGTTCTACTTACAAGATACTGAAAACTGGCCGACCATGTAGGCAAGCATTGGTTTCTTATGCTAATCTGGAGGACAACTACAAGTGGAAGCCTACAAAGAAAGAATGGGAGGTCAATCATATCCCACCACCAACATATTTTATCCCCACATTGTCAGTATCAAAATTGCTTTGAGAAAAGCCATGGTTCATAAGGACAAAAACTTACAATGTTATGAGACATGATATGATGGACAAGTTTAACAAATATTAGGAAGAACCAAGCGGTGTCATGGTTCTTGCCACTTTCCAGGATCCAAGATACAAGATGGAGTATGTGGAGTGGTGCTTTGGGTAGATCTATGATGGGGATAAGGCTGAAACTGAGTTGTCTTATTTGAAGAAAGATTTGGAAAAGTTGTATGAGAAATTTGATTCCCAAAATAGGCAAGCTGAACCTCAATGCAAGTATACTTACTTGCATTACAAGTACCTCAATGCCACCCGTGGATTATGAGTTTCTCTCGTACTCATCATCCATTTTTACAAAATGGTCTAAAAGTGAGTTGAGAAACTATATGGATGATGCAAATGAGGCTATGGGTGCCAACTTCAATCTGCTAGAGTGGTGGCAAACATGGCAAGATGGTTCTTAACTATCCCAGCTAGCTTGGTGTCTTCGGAATCCACTTATTGCACCAGTGGAAGAATTCTAGATGATTATAGGAGCTCTCTAAAACCTTACCTGGTGAATGCATTGGTTGTGGTGGAAGTTATATCAAGGGTGCCCTCAAAGACTTAAATGTTTGGTATATTTCAATCTATGTTATTGCCATATGATTTCAATGTTCATCATGTTATTGTCATAAACTAAAAATTTCATGGCTAACCTAAACAAACCAAGGATGTGGAAGAAGACAAAAACGATGAGGATGTGGGGAAGGTCAAATTTCCTAAAAGTGTGGCACATTGCAACTACTAGTAAGTATATTACTTCAAGGATTTTTTTTAGTTTACTACAACTATTGTTACTTGTAGGCCTTTTCATTTACTATAGCTATTGCTCCTTTTAGGCTACATTGGAGGGGGAAGACTATCAAGATGCCATTGTCAACTCTCCAGATGGAAGTAAATCAAGCAATGGACCTATGTTGGTCGTCACCATTAAATGATGGATAACTCTTGCATTGTTTATGTTGCCATTGAACTTTGGATGTGACATATGTCAACTTCTCAACTTTGGACTATGGATACTTTATGTTTATTTTGTCATTGAACTTTGAACTATGGATGTTACATATGTATGTCATCTTACTTTGCTAAACTCATGAATGGTGTATGTTCATCTTAAGTATTTTAGTGTTTTGCTGACCAAACTTGGGTGCATTTGATGTCTAAAATTTCAGTGTTGGCGCCGTCCAAATTTCAGTGTCCTTGCTATGTACAATTTTTTGGTGTATTTGTTGTCAAAGTTTCAGTGTTGATGGCTTGATGGTGTCTGAATTTTAGTGTACTTGTTGTACAATTTTTTTTGGTGTACTAGCTGTCAAATTTCAGTGTTGATGATGTCAAAATTTCAGTGAGCCATTGATCAAGTCATTTGCTGCATTTTTTTCATCTCTCAGTGAAAAGAGTTGCTTGTAGGACTTAGCAGTAGTTATCTGTAGCTGATGTGCAATGCACTGTCCATGCACATGAGCTGGCCGAGTTGGGCCAAGCCAGCACAAAGCTCGGGCCGAGCCTGGGAATGAGGCTGGCCTGAGCAGTTAGCTCCACCTGGCTTTGCTCGTGAGAGGCGAGCTAACGGCTGGCTCGGCCCGAGTTCTGCTAGCTCGGCTCGGCTCATGTCGAGGTTTAGCTTCCGGCACCATGTTCACCTTTTCTTACAGTCGTGCCATGTGTTGTACCCTTTTCGTATTCATTCTAATTATTTCTATCATTGAATATACGCAAATTTGTGTATTCGCGGAAAGAGTGCGATGAGGTGAAGCTCTGGCTACGGCCCAACTGAGCTCCACCAAACGCCCACCTGGTTGCTTAAAAATCAATGTGGATGTCTCGGGAGTGGTGACAGCAAGGGGAGGTGTTTATCTCAGCGTGCACTAGGCTGAACACACACTTGTGAAGATATGCTGAAGAACAGGAGACTGAAGGGTGTCCTTCTTGGTCTGTCAGTCTGCCCTCGCCTGACGCTAACGATGGGCTGCACATCAGTTTATGACTTCCTCGGGCAGCAAATTAAAGCATACCATTTTTTGTTTGTCTCTACACTGTATCCAGTCTTCACCGACATTAATTATAGGCTAGCAAAAGGGAAAGTCTTGAAGCTCGTCTTTCTGTTTCCATTGGTTTACAGCCTATAAGAATTCGCGTCGCGTCCGATCCGCCATGCTGCAGAGCTCAATTCGTTTCCTGCTGAGAGAGAGAGAGAGAGAGAGAGAGAGAGCAGGCGGCGGGGCCATGGTGTTGCCACCGTGGCCGCACGCGGCGGAGGTCACGGAGACGCACGTCTACAGCTCCGGTAGAGTTCTCCATCGCGTCGCCGGCCACCTCTCTCCGAGTAATCTCCCGAGCACCCTTCGCATCCACGGCGACGTGGTTGTGTCGCACGGGACGCGCAGGATCGGTGCCCACGCCAACTCGCCGGTGGGGTGGGGCATCGACGCCTCGTTCGACGACCGGGAGCCGTTCGACCACCAAGTCGAGGTCGAGGACCCTGCAGTCTTCCGGAACTACGAGGCCTGCCGCGACCTCATCCACAGCATGCTCGCCGACGGGCCAGTGACCGGCGACTACGACCTCACCCCTGGGAACTGGGGCGACCATCTTCACCCGCAAATGGACTTCGTCGATGAGATCGGCCGCAAGATCGATAGACTTGACCTTGAAGGCGACGTCTTGCGCTTCGACATCGACATCCACGTGCCGTCACTGCTGGTATGTTTGGTTTACAGCCATCCACAGGCCCTAATCCGCGCCTGCAAAGAGGCCGACGCTGCTGCAGGAGCTCTGGCTGCACCCGGTCAGGAATGCGCGATTTGCCATTTGGAGTTGGAGACTGGTGACGAGGAGATCGTGAGGCTGCCGTGCTTCCACACCCACGTCTTCCACATCCCGTGCATCAAAGGGTGGTTCTATCAAGAGTCAAACTGCCCAATTTGCCGGCGTGAGATGGTGGATTACTTCGAATTTTGAAGGTTTGATTCTGAGATGAAATAGATCTCGAGCGGATCCAAAGATAAGCCGCTGTTAATCAATTATTAGGTAGCCAACAAATTCATACTATATTCTTTAGATGAAGATGGATTCAATGAGCAGTAGTGCATATATAGATCTTGCAGTCCTATCAAAGATGAGCTCAAGGCTTTAGATGAAGGTTTTATCAAAGAGGAGCTGTTGATAGATTACATATATAGCTGATGAACAATTCATATATTTTGTATCCTGTAGCTGAACATGGATTCAGTGAGCATGAGGGTTCTGTAGCTGATGTCTGTAGATCGAATATGAACATTTCATGTATGACATATCTGAAAATGAGCAATTGAGTTGGCTTTCGAGCGATACCATGATTTGGAGGGCTTGTCACAAATTTCATTGATAATTTTTTTATCAAAAAGTTTCAATTTATTCTTTCAATTCGTTTTTAAAAGCATCAAGTAGAACATAGACGATACACACAACTACAACACTCTGCACAGACAACACATTAACGATGGTGCATTGTGGAGCTTCGTGATTAAAAAAATCACCACACATTTGCCTTGCAAACCATGGGAGCGTCTCATACCACAGGAAGAATAAGTTCTGTACGAGATGGATACGAGATACGAAACCTAACATTTGATATCTGCACGGCACCTATAATTGGTTTTCTTATTCCTCCTATCCTAAAGCTAAAGAGAGTGCAAGCACAAGCCTTTACTGTTAAAAACGGAGTCGTAGTATGAGGTCCCTCTTTCCTTCCCTAATTAGATTAACGCTAGCAGGTCTCTTTTCTTACTCCGTTTTGAGTAATGTATCCTTTACAGTAGTTTGTGAGTATGCTAACCAATGTGCTTGAATCTTTCAAATGGATTTGAAAGTCCAAGATAGTGGACGTGTTAAAACAAAGGCACAATGATTTTGGCATGTCTCCTGTGTGACTCAAGTAACAGTTTAGCTTCCACTATCAATTTAGCACTACACATGTGTTTGGCGTGGGCACACCTCAACATCTCTTGGTCTCCGAGTCGGAATCGGATTGGTTCGGCTTTTGTGGCTAAAGTGGGACTCCATGCAGATCTATTATATTTAGAAAGAAATTATAATCTTCTATTTCATTGTGCTGCTAACTAGAGCTGCTTGGAGAGAAAGCAGCAAGACAAATCCTTTGCTTCTAAGATCTAGAGTGTTGCGTTGGTTTGTGAGTGTCTGCTAGTTTTCATACTACGACGTCGTTCTCTCCTTCCCTCATTAGCGCTAGCAGGTGTCCTTCTGTTCCCTCATTAGAGTTATGTGTGCTACCAAATCTGCTTCAACCCTTTAAATGGATTTGGAAATCCAAGATAGTAATGAAGGAAAAGATATTTCTGTTGATCTTATTATCTGACCAGCTAAAATATAGGAATGTGTGGAAACAGAGAAATTATAATATCAGCAATGTTTTAGCGTGTCGCTTCCGTGACTCAAGTAACATCTTGTTTTCCACTGCCCCTTTAGCATTACTTGATGGGAACGCCTCAACATCTCTTAGTCTCCAAATTGGAATCGGATTGATTTGGTTTCTCTTGCTAAACTGGGCTTCCGTGGAGAACTAGTATGATTAGTGTTTAATAATGCTGCCTGGAACATTTTGACAGAAGGAATAATATTCTATTTTAAGATTTGCTGCAAACTAGAACTGCATGAATTGAACACACCATGGAAGATCTTTTGCTTCTAGGGTGCCGCGTTAGTTAGTGAGATTAGGTCACTTTTGTCACTACGATATCGCTCTCTGCTTCGCGCATTAGCGTTAGTAGGTCTTATTTCTAGCCTTGTTAGAGTTAAGTGTCCTACCAAATTTGCTTGAACCCTTGTATTTTAGAAATTCAAGATAGTAATGAAGCAAAAGATCAAATGTCTCTTATTAGCTGACCTATAAACAAAAGTTGTACGTTAAAACAAAATTTTTATAATATCAGCAATGATATGGTGCGTCTCCTAGGTGACTCAACAAACATTTTATCTGCCACTGCCCGGAACAATCTCTTGGTGTCTTGATCTGAATCAGATTGATTTGGTTTCTCTTGCAAAAGTGGAATTCCAGGGAGATCTATAAGTGGTTACTATTTCTGCCTAGAATATTTGCAAAGAAATAACAACCCTAGAAGGAGGAGCACTGCAACTAGTGCAAGGCATCACAAGCCTTCTTCGAGGGAGCATGTCCTTTCTTGTTTACTTTTCCCTTCTGAATAGTCATTTGTGCTGCTTTGGTCACAAACCACATATTGGTCATGCTCGACATGTGCATTTGTGTCTTTACATTGATCTGTACACACATTTTTGTCCCCTTACAATCACAAATATATGTTGTCAGAGAGCTCTGTCTACCAATGGTTAGATTATTGTTGGTACCATTGATAGGGCAAAACATGGAAATAAGACCGGTTCCCCACATAGGTTACCATGTAGGATTGTATGGTCTGCCGGATCTGGTGTCTCCGTCCTCCGATGCGTGTGTTGTGTTGTGCGTGGTGCATGAAGGCGTTGTTGGAGAACATAGTAATTTCAAAATTTTCCTACGCACACGCAAGATCATGGTGATGCACAGCAACGAGGGGGAGAGTGTTGTCTACGTACCAACGCAGACCGACTGCGGAAGCGATCACACAACGTAGAGGAAGTAGTCGTACGTCTTCTTCCCGATCCGACCGATCCAAGCACCGTTACTCCGGCACCTCCGAGTTCTTAGCACACGTTCAGCTCGATGACGATCCTCGGGCTCCGATCCAGCAAAGCGTCGAGGAAGAGTTCCGTCAGCACGACGGCGTGGTGACGATCTTGATGTACTACCGACGCAGGACTTCGCCTAAGCACTACAACGGTACGATCGAGGTGGAATTTGGTGGCAGGGGGCACCGCACACGGCTAAGGAACGATCAACAATGATCAATTGTGTGTCTAGAGGTGCCCCCTGCCCCCGTATATAAAGGATGAAAGGGGGGAGGCTGGCCGGCCAAGCTAGGAGGCGCAGGAGGAGTCCTACTCCTACCGGGAGTAGGACTTCCCCCCCCCCCCAATCCTATTCCAAATAGGATTCCCCAAAGGAGAAGAGAAGAGAGAGGTGGCCGGCCCGTCTCCTAGTCCTAATAGGACTAGGGAGAGGGGGGGAGGCGCAGCCCTATGTGGGCTCCCCTCTCACCTTTCCACTAAGGCCCATGTTGGCCCATTTGGCTCCCGGGGGGTTCCGGTAACCCTCCCGGTAATCCGGTAAAATCCCGATTTCACCCGGAACACTTCCGATGTCCAAACATAGGCTTCCAATATATCAATATTTATGTCTCGACCATTTCGAGACTCCTCGTCATGTCCGTGATCACATCCGGGACTCCGAACTACCTTCGGTACATCAAAATGCATAAACTCATAATAACTGTCATCGTAACGTTAAGCGTGCGGACCCTACGGTTCGAGAACAATGTAGACATGACCGAGAAACGTCTCCGGTCAATAACCAATAGCGGGACCTGGATGCCCATATTGGCTCCTACATATTCTACGAAGATCTTTATCGGTCAGACCGCATAACAACATACGTTGTTCCCTTTGTCATCGGTATGTTACTTGCCCGAGATTCGATCGTCGGTATCCAATAGCTAGTTCAATCTCGTTACCGGCAAGTCTCTTTAATCGTTCCGTAATACATCATCTCACAACTAACATATTAGTTGCAGTGCTTGCAAGGCTTATGTGATGTGCATTACCGAGAGGGCCCAGAGATACCTCTCCGATATTCGGAGTGACAAATCCTAATCTCGAAATACGCCAACCCAACATCTACCTTTGGAGACACCTGTAGTACTCCTTTATAATCACCCAGTTACGTTGTGACATTTGGTAGCACCCAAAGTGTTCCTCCGGTAAACGGGAGTTGCATAATCTCATAGTCATAAGAACATGTATAAGTCATGAAGAATAGCAACAGCAGCATACTAAACGATCGTGTGCTAAGCTAATGGAATGGGTCATGTCAATCAGATCATTCAACTAATGATGTGACCTCGTTAATCAAATAACAACTCTTTTGTCCATGGTTAGGAAACATAACCATCTTTGATTAACGAGCTAGTCAAGTAGAGGCATACTAGTGACACTCTGTTTGTCTATGTATTCACACATGTATTATGTTTCCGGTTAATACAATTCTAGCATGAATAATAAACATTTATCATGATATAAGGAAATAAATAATAACTTTATTATTGCCTCTAGGGCATATTTCCTTCAGTCTCCCACTTGCACTAGAGTCAATAATCTAGTTCACATCGCCATGTGATTTAGCAGCAATAGTTCACATCACCATGTGATTAACACCCATAGTTCACATCGCCATGTGACCAACACCCAAAGGGTTTACTAGAGTCAGTAATCTAGTTCACATATCTATGTGATTAACACCCAAAGAGTACTAAGGTGTGATCATGTTTTGCTTGTGAGATAATTTTAGTCAACGGGTCTGTCACATTCAGATCCGTAAGTATTTTGCAAGTTCTATGTCTACAATGCTCTACACGGAGCTACTCTAGCTAATTGCTCCCACTTTCAATATGTATCCAGATTGAGACTTAGAATCATCTGGATCAGTGTCAAAACTTGCATCGACGTAACCCTTTACGACGAACCTTTTGTCACGTCCATAATCGAGAAACATATCCTTATTTCACTAAGGATAATTCTGACCGTTGTCCAGTGATCTACTCCTAGATCACTATTGTACTCTCTTGCCAAATCAGTGTAGGGTATACAATAGATCTGGTATAGAGCATGACATACTTTATAGAACCTATGGCCAAGGCATAGGGAATGACTTTCATTCTCTTTCTATCTTCTGCCGTGGTCGGGCTTTGAGTTTTACTCAACTTCACACCTTGTAATACAGGCAAGAACTCTTTCTTTGACTGCTCCATTTTGAACGACTTCAAAATCTTGTCAAGGTATGTACTCATTGAAAAAACTTATCAAGCGTCTTGATCTATCTCTATAGATCTTGAAGCTCAATATGTAAGCAGCTTCACCGAAGTCTTTCTTTGAAAAACTCTTTTCAAACACTCCTTTATGCTTTGCAGAATAATTCTACATTATTTCCGATCAACAATATGTCATTCACATATACTTTATCAGAAATGTTGTAGTGCTCCCACTCACTTTCTTGTAAATACATGCTTCACCGCAAGTCTGTATAAAACTATATGCTTTGATCAACTTATCAAAGCGTGTATTCCAACTCTGAGATGCTTGCACCAGTCCACAGATGGATCGCTGGAGCTTGCACATTTTGTTAGCACCTTTCGGATTGACAAAACCTTCTGTTGCATCATATACAACTCTTCTTTAATAAATCCATTAAGGAATGCAGTTTTGTTTATCCATTTGCCAGATTTCATAAAATGCGGCAATTACTAACATGATTCGGACAGACTCAAGCATAGATACGAGTGAGAAGCTCTCATCGTAGTCAACACCTTGAACTTGTCAAAAACCTTTTGCGACAATTCTAGCTTTGTAGATAGTAACACTACTATCAGCGTCCGTCTTCCTCTTGAAGATCCATTTATTCTCAATTGCTTGCCGATCATCGGGCAAGTCAACCAAAGTCCAAACTTTGTTCTCATACATGGATCTCATCTCAGATTTCATGGCCTCAAGCCACTTTGCGGAATCTGGGCTCACCATCGCTTCTTCATAGTTCGTAGGTTCATCATGATCTAGTAGCATGACTTCCAGAATTGGATTACCGTACCACTCTGGTGCGGATCTCACTCTGGTTGATCTACGTGGTTCAGTAGTATCTTGTCCTGAAGTTTCATGATCATCATCATTAGCTTCCTCACTAATTGGTATAGGTGTCGCAGAAACAGTTTTCTGTGATGTACTATTTTCCAATAAGGGAGCAGGTACAGTTACCTCGTCAAGTTCTACTTTCCTCCCACTCACTTCTTTCGAGAGAAACTCCTTCTCTAGAAATGATCCATTCTTAGCAACGAATCTCTTGCCTTCGGATCTGTGATAGAAGGTGTACCCAACAGTCTCCTTTGGGTATCCTATGAAGACATATATTTCCGATTTGAGTTTGAGCTTATCGAGATGAAACTTTTTCATATAAGCATCGCAACTCCAAACTTTAAGAAACGACTACTTTGGTTTCTTGCTAAACCACAGTTCAGATTGTGTCGTCTCAACGGACTTAGATAGTGCCCTTTTTTAACATGAATGTAGCTGTCTCTAATGCATAACCCCAAAACGATAGTGGTAGATCGGTAAGAGACATCATAGATCGCACTATATCTAATAAAGTACGGTTATGACGTTCGGACACACCATTACACTATGGTGTTCCTTGTGGCGTGAGTAGTTAAACTATTTCACATTGTTTTAACTGAAGACCAAACTCGTAACTCAAATATTTGTCTCCGCGATCAGATCGTAGAAACTTTATTTTCTTGTCACGATGTTTTTCACTTCACTCTGAAATTCTTTGAACTTTTCAAATGTTTCAGACTTATGTTTCATCAAGTAGATATACCCATATCTGCTTAAGTCATCTGTGAAGGTGAAAAAATAACGATATCCGCCACGAGCCTCAATATTCATTGGTCCACATACATCGGTATGTATGATTTCCAACAAATCTGTTGCTCTCTCCATAGTACCGGAGAACGGTGTTTTAGTCATCTTGCCCAAGAGGCACGGTTCGCAAGTACCAAGTGATTCATAATCAAGTGGTTCCAAAAGTCCATCAGTATGGAGTTTCCTCATGCGCTTTACACCGATATGACCTAAACGGCAGTGCCACAAATAAGTTCCACTATCATTATCAACTCTGCATCTTTTGGTTTCAACATTATGAATATGTGTATTATTAAGATCGAGATCCAATGAACTATTTTCATTGGGTGTGTAACCATATAAGGTTTTATTCATGTAAACAGAACAACAATTTATTCTTTTACTTAAATGAATAACCGTATTACAATAAACATGATCAAATCATATTCATGCTCAACACAAAACACCAAATAACACTTATTTAGGTTCAACACTAATCCCGAAAGTATAGGGGAGTGTGCGATGATGATCATATCAATCTTGGAACTACTTCCAACACACATTGTCACTTCACCCTTAACTAGTCTCTGTTTATTCTGCAACTCCCGTTTCGAGTTACTACTCTTAGCATCAAATACTAAGGGGTTGCTATAAACACTAGTAAAGTACACATCAATAACATGTATATCAAATATACTTATGTTTACTTTGCCATCCTTCTTATCCGCCAATCATTTGGGGTAGTTCCGCTTCCAGTGATCAGTCCCTTTGCAGTATAAGCACTTAGTCTCAGGCTTAGGATCAGACTTGGGCTTCTTCACTTGAGCAGCAACTTGCCTGCCGTTCTTCTTGAAGTTATCCTTCTTCCCTTTGCCCTTTTCTTGAAACTAGTGGTCTTGTCAACCATCAACACTTGATGTTTTTCTTGATTTCTACCTTCGTTGATTTCAGCATCACGAAGAGCTTAGGAATTACTTTTGTCATCCCTTGCATATTATAGTTCACCACAAAGTTCTACTAACTTGGTGACGGTGACTAGAGAATTCTGTCAATCACTATCTTATCTGGAAGATTAACTCCCACTTGATTCAAGTGATTGTAGTACTCAGACAATCTGGGCACATGCTCACTAGTTGAGCGATTCTCCTCCATCTTTTAGCTATAGAACTTGTTGGAGACTTCATATCTCTCAACTCGGGTATTTGCTTGAAATATTATCTTCAACTCTTGGAACATCTCATATGGTCCATGACGTTCAAAACGTCTTTGAAGTCCCGATTCTAAGCCGTTAAGCATGGTGCACTAAACTATCAAGTAGTCATCATATTGAGCTAGCCAAACGTTCATAATGTCTGCATCTGCTCCTGCAATAGGTCTGTCACCTAGCGGTGCATCAAGGACATAATTATTCTGTGCAGCAATGAGGATAAACCTCAGATCACGGATCCAAACCGTATCATTGCTACTAACATCTTTCAACACAATTTTCTCTAGGAACATATCAAAATAAACACAGGGAAGCAACAACGCGAGCTATTGATCTACAACATAGATATGCTAATACTACCAGGACTAAGTTCATGATAAATTAAAGTTCAATTTAATCATATTACTTAAGAACTCCCACTTAGATAGACATCCCTCTAATCCTCTATGTGATCACGTGATCCAAATCAACTAAACCATAACCGATCATCACGTGAGATGGAGTAGTTTTCAATGGTGAACATCATTATGTTGATCATATCTACTAGTCTCTGTGTTCCGAGGCCATATCTGCATATGCTAGGCTTGTCAAGTTTAACCTGAGTATTCTGCGTGTGCAAAACTGGCTTGCACCCGTTGTAGATGGACGTAGAGCTTATCACACCCGATCATCACGTGGTGTCTGGGCACGACGAACTTTGGCAACGGTGCATACTCAGGGAGAACACTTCTTGATAATTTAGTGAGAGACATCTTATAATGCTACCGTCAATCAAAGCAAGATAAGATGCATAAAAGGATAAACATCACATGCAATCAATATAAGTGATATGATATGGCCATCATCATCTTGTGCTTGTGATCTCCATCTCCGAAGCACCGTCATGATCACCATCGTCACCGGCGCGACACCTTGATCTCCATCGTAGCATCATTGTCGTCTCGCCAATCTTATGCTTCCACGACTATCACTACCGCTTGGTAATAAAGTAAAGCATTACATCGCGATTGCATTGCATACAATAAAGCGACAACCATATGGCTCCTGCCAGTTGCCGATAACTTAGTTACAAAACATGATCATCTCATACAATAAAATTTAGCATCATGCCTTGACCATATCACATCACAACATGCCCTGCAAAAACAAGTTAGACGTCCTCTACTTTGTTGTTGCAAGTTTTTACGTGGCTGCTACGGGCTTAAGTAAGAACTCATCTCACCTACGCATCAAAACCACAACGATAGTTCGTCAAATAGACTCCGTTTTAACCTTCTCAAGGACCGGGCATAGCCACACTTGGTTCAACTAAAGTTGGAGAGACAGTCTTCCGCAAGCCATCTATGTGCAAAGCACGTCGAGGGAACCGGTCTCGCGTAAGAGTACGCGTAAGGTTGGTCCGGATCGTCTCGTCCAACAATACCGCCGAACCAAAGTATGACATGCTGGTAGGCAGTATGACTTGTATCGCCCACAACTCGCTTGTGTTCCACTTGTGCAAATAACATCAAACCATAAAACCTAGGCTCGGATGCCACTGTTGGAGAACGTAGTAATTTTTCAAAATTTTCCTACGCACACGCAAGATCATGGTGATGCACAGCAACGAGGGGGAGAGTGTTGTCTACGTACCAACGCAGACCGACTGCGGAAGCGATCACACAACGTAGAGGAAGTAGTCGTACGTCTTCTTCCCGATCCGGCCGATCCAAGCACCGTTACTCCGGCACCTCCGAGTTCTTAGCACACGTTCAGCTCGATGACGATCCTCGGGCTCCGATCCAGCAAAGCGTCGAGGAAGAGTTCCGTCAGCACGACGGCGTGGTGACGATCTTGATGTACTACCGACGCAGGGCTTCGCCTAAGCACTACAACGGTACGATCGAGGTGGAATTTGGTGGCAGGGGGCACCGCACACGGCTAAGGAACGATCAACAATGATCAATTGTGTATCTAGAGGTGCCCCCTGCCCCCGTATATAAAGGATGAAAGGGGGGAGGCTGGCCTGCCAAGCTAGGAGGCACAGGAGGAGTCCTACTCCCACCGGGAGTAGGACTCCCCCCCCCCAATCCTATTCCTAATAGGATTCCCCAAAGGGGAAGAGAAGAGAGAGGTGGCCGGCCCCTCTCCTAGTCCTAATAGGACTAGGGAGAGGGGGGGAGGCGCAGCCCTATGTGGGCTGCCCTCTCACCTTTCCACTAAGGCCCATGTTGGCCCATTTGGCTCCCGGGGGGTTCCGGTAACCCTCCCGGTAATCCGGTAAAATCCCGATTTCACCCGGAACACTTCCGATGTCCAAACATAGGCTTCCAATATATCAATATTTATGTCTCGACCATTTCGAGACGCCTCGTCATGTCCGTGATCACATCCGGGACTCCGAACTACCTTCGGTACATCAAAATGTATAAACTCATAATAACTGTCATCGTAACGTTAAGCGTGCGGACCCTACGGTTCGAGAACAATGTAGACATGACCGAGAAACGTCTCCGGTCAATAACCAATAGCGGGACCTGGATGCCCATATTGGCTCCTACATATTCTACGAAGATCTTTATCGGTCAGACCGCATAACAACATACGTTGTTCCCTTTGTCATCGGTATGTTACTTGCCCGAGATTCGATCGTCGGTATCCAATACCTAGTTCAATCTCGTTACCGGCAAGTCTCTTTACTCGTTCCGTAATACATCATCTCACAACTAACATATTAGTTGCAGTGCTTGCAAGGCTTATGTGATGTGCATTACCGAGAGGGCCCAGAGATACCTCTCCGATATTCGGAGTGACAAATCCTAATCTCGAAATACGCCAACCCAACATCTACCTTTGGAGACACCTGTAGTACTCCTTTATAATCACCCAGTTACGTTGTGACGTTTGGTAGCACCCAAAGTGTTCCTCCGGTAAACGGGAGTTGCATAATCTCATAGTCATAGGAACATGTATAAGTCATGAAGAATAGCAACAGCAACATACTAAACGATCGTGTGCTAAGCCAATGGAATGGGTCATGTCAATCAGATCATTCAACTAATGATGTGACCTCGTTAATCAAATAACAACTCTTTTGTCCATGGTTAGGAAACATAACCATCTTTGATTAACGAGCTAGTCAAGTAGAGGCATACTAGTGACACTCTGTTTGTCTATGTATTCACACATGTATTATGTTTCCGGTTAATACAATTCTAGCATGAATAATAAACATTTATCATGATATAAGGAAATAAATAATAACTTTATTATTGCCTCTAGGGCATATTTCCTTCAGGCGTGTCTAGCGCATGGCTACAGCCATGAACCGAGGTGGTTCTTGGCCTCAGGTGGCATGTCTCTGGTCCTGCCGGCATGGTTCTCGATATGGCTCGGAGGCTCGGGCTACGTTCGATGTCCCGCTTTCAATCGACGGTCGCGGACTTGGCAGGCGATGCTGGTTGGTGAGCACCAGCGACCTCTGCAAGGTGTAGTTGTATGCTGCGTTGGTGGGCTTCTATGTTGGCAACTGATTCTTCGTGGTGGTGGTGCTTGGTCGACTTATCAAAGCCGGTGTAGGTTGTGTGTGTTGTGAGCTTGCATGAAGACTGTGTCTTGGCCTTGGGCCTATGACCGGTGATGGCAGCCGCTATGGTCGTCGTAGACCTTCTTGGAGGCATCGCTGTTGTGCTGCCGCACCCCTCCTGCATGGATCCATCTCCGGGGAAAACCCCTAATCCAGTGGAATCGGATGATGGCGGTGCCTTGGAGTCATTTTCCCTCGTGAGGACTTCGTCCTTGGAGCTAGGCATCGATGCCTCTCTGGCGATGATGCCGGAGATGAGCGATGTCGAAGGCACAACAATGTGTGTGGTATTACCTTGGGTTGTTTTGCTGTGGTGAACTCAAAGCTGGGGAGGCGGGCCCCGATGGTGACGATGACAGACAGTAGGAGTTCTGTTCGGTGGTCTTTCGCAGGGCCAACCATGCATATTTTTCCTTCTGGGCTAGCTCTACATCAAAGTCGGAGTTGCGCTGCCTTCGATACGGGTGTATGGGTCTGGCACGGGTCTTCTTATGTTTCCACACAGCCTTACGGTGAGAGCTGGGTCGAGGTTTGTCGTAGTCAAAGTCGGAGTCGCTTGCTCGGAGACTATGGGGGGGGGGGGGGGGGGGCGTTGGGGAGACATGATAATGATGCCGTCAGAGTGTATCTTGATGTGACCCTCTTAGTTGAGTGGTGTGTAGAGTATGATGTGTGTGCTGCTCGGCAGTTTGTGATGGTTTTAGCCCGGTTTTCTTTTAAGTAACTTGGCAATTCTCTTTTGCTTAATTAATGGTCGAGACAAAAAAAGTTGCCTCCGTTTTAAAAGAATGTACCCTTAATTTCAGATACTCCTAATTTACCAGTGGAAAGTTTTACGAAACTGAAAAACATGTTTGTTTTGATGCAAAACAGATAGATGCGGATTGTCTACCTTACAGATGAAATTGATTTATTTTGTTTTACAAATTAAAGTTTGTAATGTTTGAGAATTAGTTTATATGGAGCTTTAACATTTTTTTCATCGGTAATATGCAGCTTGCTATACGAGATATACACAGAGCAAATAGTTGCGTGTGATATAAGTTGAACGACTGGTATGAAAGAACAGTAGCTGCGTGCATGTGATATTAGTTGAACCTGGTGCTTTAGCGTGCGTGCATATAGAAAAGTACAGTGCATATAGAAAAATAATAATATAATTTTCCATTCTTAATAAATGTTAATCATGCACTTAAGAAATGTTAAATGTGCATAAAAAAAGTCTGATGTATAAGATAAATGTATGCAAACATATACAATGTGTATGGAACATAAGTAGACATAAAAAAATATAAGTTATCAAAAATATTATCATGTATTTGGGCAATGTTAAACGTGTATATATATATATATATATATATATATATATATATATATAATGTTCCTGATGTATACACAAAAGTAGAATGTGTATAAAAAAGTAGACATAAAAAATAAATATGTTTTGAAAAATGTTGACCATGAAATTGGAAATAATTAAATGTGTATATATATAATGTTTCTGATGTACAAAAACATATACAATGTTGCTGATACAAGCTTTCATAAACCAATGGCTTGACTTTAATTTTCATATTGTTTTAAATTGTTTTCATAATATTTTTTTTAAGAATATCATTGTTGATATGCAACCTTGAACATTTGGTATGCATGTCCTTGGAAATTGATTGTTTTCGATGGAGTTGTCTAATATGCTTGCAACCAAATTAAGACTTGACTTGGATTACAAAAAAAACACATATCCAGGAGGCAAAAATAATGCTCTTATGCAAATGCTATCATTAATTAATAAAATGTAGTTTGTTATTTTCATGGTAATACAAATATTTGTTGGGCACCGCCAAGGAGGAACGACAACAAATCCGTAAAGAGATACCTGCAACTAGACAGATATTTAATTATATTGTCTAAATTAGAAACATCTTGAATACACTTAAAAAATCATCACTTCTTTATGTTTTTGTGAAACGTCACTTATCATGTTTTTTTTCATGTGGCATCATTCATGATTTCAAGAGATTTACGGATGTCTCGAGAGTGTGTATGAGAAGTAATTTTTTTTCTCACCCGTTGCAATGCACGGGCATGTTTACTATAGTATAATATATTTAAATATGTAATATTTATGTGTCCCATTTACTTTGTCCAAACAAATACATGAATTATTTATATTAAGTAATGTATATTATTTTAAAATTTTCACTAATTTTCTAATTATTTATTATAAACTTCTAAGTATTTTGTCATTTCATTTTCGGTTGTTATGGTTTTTATTTAGATAAAAAAGGCTGATTGGCTGGCCTGGCCTATTTGTCCTAATGGGCTAGGCCCATCTAGATCCCAGCGGTCCTCTCCCCCTCACTCACATCTCTCTCATTATCTTGGCCTCATCTGTCTCACTACCTCCTGCTTAGTAGGGTATATATCCACTAGCAAGCAATTATGTTCTCCAACCAGTTCTATAACCAAAATAACACAATAGCATTGTTAAGGCAGACAGTAGCATAATAGGGTATCACTACTAGGGAAAAGCCTAGTAGTAGCGTCGGTTTTAGGTATAGCAGTAGCGCGGGGACGCTACAACTAAAGGATAGCAGTAGCATGGGTTCGCCCGTGCGACTGATATACCTATAGCAGTAGCGCTTCTGGTAGAACGCGCTACTGATAATTAGTAGCAGCGCGCCTCTCTATCCGCGCTACTACTTTTATTATTCTATTTTTTTCTGTTTTATGTCGTATTCATACACCATTATACAAGTTTTCATATAGTAGCAATTTAGAGGTTGTTTTTACATCATAATGAGTTATTACATCATTGGGTGAAAGAACCATGAATGGATCCAAAGTGACCAATTCATGGATTTGCGTGACTTGATCACTCTGGATCCATCCACTTGAAACTAATCCGCGGTTCTTTCATCCAATAATATAATAACTCATCATCATCATTATCATCATCATCATCATCATAATATCATTAACAACTTATCATCATAATACATCATCAACTCTAACACATTGTACCACATAATAACAACTTCTCATCATCATCATTGTCATAATCAACACTAACTAATTATTCTTAATACCTAGGACCTACTCATCTCTCCTAGGTAAACTACCATAAAAGAGATAAATCGGTCCATCTCCATAATGGAGAATGGAGATAAACCTATCTCCAACTTGTGGCTTGTGCGCAATCATGCTGTCTCCAATTAGTTGCGTGTGCGCACTCATCACTTTGCTCCATTCTTTGATTTTGAGCCTTCCATCATTTGAAGAAATTGAGTATGTATTATAGCAAGCTTTTGAAGGAGTTGATCGTAAGTTAATCATATGCATATAACCTTCGGTAAACAGCATGTAAGGCACAACCTCCTTCGGGAGCCTCTATTGGAAAACGTAATAATAACATATATGGTTAGCAATGTAGTTTATATACTTAAGAATAATGTATGCAATAACGTTACATCATTAACAAAATCTTACCAAGTTTTTGGCAATGAAGTTACCATCATGCAATTTATGCACTAGTGGCACGTATCCAGTAAAATTTGGGATGATAAAATGATTGGTTTTAAAGGCATCAACATCATCTATGAATGAGACAAGATAACCTTTCTCCTCACAATTAAGCTCGGAGTCATAGCTGTAGTATGTCCTGTCTACATCCTTCCGAGTATTTTTGGAAGATACGAAATAAGCTAACAATTATAAATAAAGATGTTTAGTACCGATGAACACCAAATATTTTAAAATTAACAATAAGTTACTTAATTTAACAAATTAGTTTGACAAACTCACATTTAGGCAAAACTGAAGGCATATCCACATCCACCCAGATATCGATATTATCATCATCATCATCGGGACGAACATCAAATGTTATTTGTGTTAAGATTAATTAACTAAGTTAAGGTTAAACCCCACTCTTCCACTTTTGGCGACCGCACGACGGTTGCTCCTGGAGGGTTGTGTCTTCACCCAGAAGGCACCTTTTCACATGCTATATATGTAACCAATCTGATGGAATAAAGTGTGGGTTGAATCATTTATTGTCTCTCTCGATTACTCTTCTAACACGTTATCAGCACGCTCCCGGCGGAGCGATTCTATCGGCGTACAGCGAAAGAAAAGGGCCATGCCCGAGACGGCGGTTACGCACGCACAGAGGAAGTGACCGAGAGAATGAAGAATAAGGGCATTGGCATCTGTAGATCCAAATTTCTCTTTATAGAACGTGAATCAACAAAAGGTACGATGCCTCACTTCATTACCATCTTCGCTGGACTGGTGGTGGCGCTCATCGCCATCTTGCCATCAGCGTCTGGCCTCGACCCCGCGCTAGACTGGGTGACCGGAGCCACCGGCTTCGCCTCCCGCGACGGAAACGCGCGTCGCGCAGATCGGCGGCGCCGGCCCTCTACAGGGTCGCCCTCCGGCATGCGCGTCATGAGCGGCTCCTCCGACGCCGCAGTCGTCGATGTTGATGCAGTCGCGCCAAACGCCCCCGCCACCCGGCCACGCCCGTGCCACACCCGTGGCCGGGCCCCTGCAAGTTGTGGCCACCAGCGCCAGGCCGTGGCCGCCCTCGCGCGCGCCCGCCCTGCGCCAGGCCTCGCCCGGCCCGCGCCGCGGCGGCGCCCTCGCCGCACACAGGCACTCGCCGGCACCTCGTGGCCTCCGCCTTCACAGCGTCGAGCAGCCGCAGCCCGCCGTCGACTAGCCACACTGCCCGCCAGAGAACTTGGGGCCCTGCAGCGCTCGGGCCGTGCCTGGCATCCGCCTCCCCGGCGACTCCTCTGACGAGGAATAGCGCGGCTGGAATTCCTCCCGTCGCCCGTGATGCGGGCGACCGGCTGTAGGTGCCTCCGAGGAAGAGCGCGGCTGGAGTCCCTCCGGTCTTGGTCATGTGGATTAGGGATCGAATCTACTCCTCCTGTGGATATCCCTGTCTGCTCTTCCTTATCCATTCGGTTGACCAGGCTGCACCTGGCTGGGCTGCCCTACGTGTCCTATTTGCATGCGGTTGAGCCACCAGGTGCTCATGCTAATTTGCATTATTTGCTTAATTGCTTGTATTTTTAGCTTTTTTACAGATTAGTGCTACAACAACTATTGCTATTTATTAGCATTTGTCATGTTTAGGCCAGATCTGCATTCAAATCATCTTCTGTTGAATTTTAAAATTTCCATAGATACATGGTTGTTAATGCCTGGCATGTTCTTTACTGATACAACAACATTGTTTTACAACTGAGATTAAATTTTCTCGCACAACAATGTTGATTTGCGATTGAGAAATTTTTCTCGCAAAACAATCTCATTGCGATTGAGATTAATTTTCTCTCGCAAAATATTAATTCACTTTGCTGAATTATCTTGCAATTTGATACAAGATCTTATTTTAATTCAAGATCTACACAATTCAAGTTCTCACTTGAACATCAAATTTATAACATCATTACTATTCATTACAATAGTAGTGTATTTCCGTTGAGTACAATGTATTCCGGAATGTATGTATCTCTGTTCGCTACATGTTGAGATTAATACGTCTATTTGCAATTGAGATTTTCAATTTCTTGCAAATACATATGCAAAATTCAAGGTGTCATCCTTAGCTATTTGAGATTCACACTAATGATTTCGAGCCACCTTCTTGAAATATATTAATTTTGCAACATTAAGATGTATTTATATTATACAATCTGTAATATAAATAAATTACCGGGTTTTCATTGGGGATGATATGTTTTATGTGTTTACCACATTGACATTCTTCATGAACATGTCACAGCGGTCGAGATTGATTTCTCCCGCACAACAAACTTGTAAATTTTTGACAATAACATCTCCCTTGTTATATTAGGAAAACACAAGGTAATGAGTTGGATCTACTGCTCATGTGCAGACTATCTCTATTACTGTGAGATCTGTATGATCTTCAATGTGTTATGTTCCCACAATTAAGGTTGAGCATTTTCAAGTTATACACTTGGGTCAAATTTTTGCATTCTTATTACAAAACCATGATGGTTTTTAGTTTACTTCTTGTAAATTAATTATCTCTAGCTTGTCCCTATAAGTAATCGATGGCTAACAATTTGAGGCTCTTGACCTCAATGGCCACAACTTACTTAAGCGGGCCATGGACATCAAGATCAGTCTTGCATCCCATGGGATAGTGCGTGCAACCCAAGCCACGCCACCGGGACGCAAAGGGCCTCAAGGGTAATGGTTTGAAACTCACTTCAAACCCTCAACCTGACACCATCAAGCTGTCACGAGACCCTATGAGCATGGAGAGCATGATGGTTGAATATGCATCAACCGACATGTTTGGAGACTATACATTTAGTCCTTTAGTCTCCTTAGTGATCTATTTATTTATGTCCGTTTATGATGTTCTAATAAGAACATGATTATTGTTGTCATCATATATTGTATATCACAATATATTGTATCGGCACTTTGATACAAATTCATTTGTATGCATTCTATATATCCGACAGTGATTTTCTTGAGAATCTTCATGTCTATATATAGATTTCTACGGGAGTCAATCCGATGAAAAATGATATGTGCCTTATGGACATATGCACCACAAACTCTATACTCGGGGAAGTCCAATGTTTCCACTCTCATTGAGAGAAAGGAGATGTTTTAAAATCACTAGACGCCAGATGAGGTATTTGTTGGCTCAAATCGAGTCATATTTACTATCCCTGTGGGTACTCGAGTAACGTCGGGATGCTTCATTGCTTCTCAAGTTTAACTCGTACCCTAGTAAGCTATAGAGATATTCGTCAAAATGGTTTTCATAGCGAAACTTATGCTGACAAGAAAGAGAAATACATTCTCTTTACCATATGCAACGGATATGGCAAGCACATTCTCTATGTATCATCTGGATTGTACTACACATACTACAAAACCCGTAGCACATGTTGCGCCCAAGATAGTTTTCCAAAATGTCTTGTACATGAAAAACATGGCATACTCGCCTTGGTCATCGAGACATTGGGTCGAAACCGAAACTATCAACAATTCCGATAGTTTATGATTATTATGATGCTAAATTCTAACACCATTTGGATTTTATGTGCACTACAAGTGACACGGGGAAGCTCATTTGAAGGCTCGCACACCTTAAAGTCTACGCTGAACCACTCAGACTCCTTGAATGCATCAAGTTGAGGTAAGTGGCTCTTCCCATCCATTGACTAGACTATTCAGATATTCCATGGTTCTAAAAGACATATCTACATGATGATCTTAAGTGTGTGCTTTATTCACACGAAACCATTGGCTCATTATCCTGACATCGATTTCAAGCAAATCGAATGGATAACATTGCAGAATTCTCCTTGAGTGCCTTCTCTATGGCTTTTGGATTGAAGTTTAGCAATTTGTCCTAATGTCTAGACTCAAAATGGTTTGGTAGAATCCTATCCAAAGAGTTAAGCTCATTGCATTATCTTTACTTTGGAATTGCAACTTGCCAACTTTACGTTGGAGTCATGCAGTTTTACACGCTCATGACAGAACTGCATAATATTATTCCCCTCTATTTTTGATATGTGGATATCTACCAAGTATTTCCTATCTGCGGTAATTCGATTGCATACCGATATCACCACCCGACATACATCATTGGCCCCTCAACATATAGTTGGGATCTATGTGAGGAATAATTGTATTTCCGTCAATACCTCAAGCCCCTCGCATGGGGAGTTATTTAAGGCCAGTATGCTAATTCAATGAGGAACATTTCCAGGCATTAGGGGGAGATTTCAAGTACCATAAAGAATGCCAGGAAATTAGTGGAATGTTCAACACATTTCTGCCTCAAGTCCACGTAGTCAAAGTTCTGAACCATGCGTTCAGAAGATTTGCAACACATTGCAAATAACCTGCCAGATTCATTTACTGACTATAAAGGTGTCATACAATCCTACAATCCTGAAAAATATGTCGGAAAGAGTGGAGGTACCAACTAAAACCACTCAACTCCCCGTTCAAAGCAACAGGGGGAGAAGTACTACAATAGTACATCAGAATTCAGCTTCTCGCAAGCAAGGATATCAAGGCCTCTGAATCAGTAAATTCAAGTCAACTTCACGTTGACAGACACCTGATGGGTAGTATACACCCAGTGGACGGGAAACCTCCACCAACCCAGGTCATAGTGCACAAAATGACCGGCAGATCGGAATACCCGACTCAATCGCATTGGGAAATCGCGAGCAGTCACTATGGGTAACGATATTTCCATCAACTATATATTGATATATAGATTCAGGAGAAACATATAACCGGAACTCTACAATTGTCGACGTACATTTCTCAACTAGATTGAAAAAACCTTTCAAGTGATTCAGATCCAAAGACCATGGCCATGGCAAAGTGTGAACAACACTCGGAGTGAACTCAAGCAAAGGATATAATCTAGGTAGAAATGATCTTGCTCAATAATGGAAAGGTATTATAAGCAATACCTAAACCAGTTTTCTTCTGGAAACAGAATTGAGAACAAGGAGGTGGTGAAACAAAGAGCAAGTATTGTAGCACGAGGGTTCATGCAGATACCCAACTATTCTCCAAAGGTGGAATCTCTCTCCGATAATTTATATCATTGGTAGTTCAAAATCATCTATCTCTGCAGTTGATATATGTAGTGATTACATATCCATGTAGATCACTAGATTCAGATATAGATGGTTCCCGGTGGAAACTCAATTTTGAATCGAAATACAAAATGCAACATGCATTGTGTAAAATCAGTAAGTCACCATAAGACTTATTGTTGTCGGTACATATGGTACAACCGATGTAGTTAGATCCTTATACACAAGGATTACTACTACAATGATGATTATCCATGTTTGTGTGTCTGCAATGACGACACATGTAATCATCTAAATGACGGAGTTTAAAATGAAGGATTTGGTAAACCAAAATACCGCTCGTTACTACAACTTGAGCACCTTCATTCATACATTATGGTAAACTACGTTGTCTATATTCAAAATATATTGGAGAAATTCATTGTGGATAAATCTTATCCATCCATAACTCTCATGGTAGTTCATTCTCTAGACGTAGAGAAAGATCTATTTAGACCAAGAGATGATGGAAATAAGATATTGGAACTCAATGTTCCATAATGCCATTGGATCCACCAAACACAATTGGTTGGGACATAAGAATATCTTTCGATATCTCCAAAGGCATCAAACATCTTGTCCTGGTTTTTCAGTTTCACAGAAATGTGAACACCGATATTGTTGGATACATCGATCAGATCCCTACTATGTTAGATCATAGACAAGCTTAGTGTTCCTCCTAGGTGTAGTAGCTCCCTCATGAAGAGTCTTCGAAACAGACCTCATGGCTACATCCACCAACCATTATCTTAACGATAATGTTTCTTGTGTTGCCCGGATGCAAACAGGTTACATAATAAGCAATATCGCTATATTGCATATCTTGCAAGTCAAATCATGCGACTGATTTGTTCACCAAGTCTCTACCAACTTATACATTCCAGAAATATGTTCATGGAGTTGGTATTTGACGGCTTCGGAATATGCAAGAATCAGGGGGAGTATCTTCCTGAATTGTTCCTGTTAAAAGCATCATATTATACTCTTTTTCCCTTTATGAGTTTACTTTATAGGTTCTCATAAAGGTTTTTAATGAGGTAATATCAACACAAGATCATATGTCATATTTTCTGTTTTCCCCACCGGGGTTTTTAAGAAAGTATATGTGACATATTTATTGTCCTCTAAACTCTATGAGTTTTCTCGTATTGAGTTAGAAGAGACAATAACCATTATATGTTGCATCATTTTCTCCTTATTTTCCCACTGGGTTTGAAGGAGTTTTAGCAACATATCAAACACCTATCTCCTCATATTTTTCCCATGTGGTTTTTGGAGGAGCCTATAATCAAGATGATGATTATGCATGGTCAGGTGGTGATTAGGGGAGTGTTAAGATTAATTAACTAAATGTTAATTAAGGTTAATCCCCACTCTTCCACTTTTGGCGACCGCACGACGGTTGCTCCTGGAGGATTGTGTCTTCACCCAGAAGGCACCTTTTCACATGCTATATATGTAACCAATCTGATGGAATAAAGTGTGGGTTGAATCATTTGTTGTCTCTCTCGATTACTCTTCTAACAATTTGCATACCCTCGTCAAATCCATATGCCTTGCAGAGAGCTTCCCAATTAGAGCAACCAAAATGGGAGTGATTGTACATAATGAACAGCTTAATCAGAAACACATAACCATGTTTAGTTCTTAAGTGAGCCCTCCTCGTCTCCGTATTCTCAAAGTCTTTGAAACCGAGCTTATGTAATACATATGGTCTTGCATGGCACGGGGTGTACTAATCGAATTGAAAAAAAAAATTCAGGAATTAAACGTTGACCAAAAGAAACACAAGTGATGATATTAATTACGTTGAAATGATTGTCGTTGCGTAACATACAAACATCAAAAGTTTCGTCCAGCTTCACGGTGAAAAACCTGTCATTTTGCAGGTGAGGATACTCGTCGCACAAACCCTGGTCATCGTGGCAATAATCGCACTCCAGGATCCTATCATCATCAGACATCTCCTGTGTCCAAAATTGAAAGAATAAACTTCTAAATATTCATTATGGGTTGACTTTCAGTCTGTCGAGTCTTCCTTGAAAACTCTTATCTCATGTGGTGTATATGGTGGACACTCCCTCTCTGATATATTCGACCGTCAGTGATGCTCGATCCTCCCTTCATCCCCGAGTGCATTACACCAAATTCTCGGGATTCTTCATCTCTGACATTTGCGACCGTCGGTGATGGCCGACCATGTGAGAGGACGAGAGAGCCCCACCAGCGTGGGCGCTGACCAGGCTTTGCCCGGCCACGCCCTCTGGCGGTGCCAAGGAAGGATGGAGGCAGTGGCGGAGCCAGCGCCCGGCGACCCTGGCCACTTGCCCGGGCTCGCTCGCTACGCGCTAGGTACGATGGCCTTGTTATACTGGGAAAAATCATCAACGCCTCGTGCTTTACCCGGGCAGATGGGCTGGTTCTGGTAGGGCAATCAAGTAATGGGCTTTCTTTTCCTTCAGTAAATGGGTTAGGTGGACATGATTGACGTGGGATTATAGTCCTATTCGGCTACTGGCCTAGCAAGCCGTCGTCTATCGGCTGTTCTATACTCCACACGGGAAAGACCGCCATATTTTTCTAGAAAAAAAAAAGAGGACCACGATCGGTTGATCGATCCACCTCCCCGCGACGTGGCCTGCTCGGCTGTTGCAGATGGCGGTACTCTGGGGTCGATTGGAGACGGAACGACGGAGTGGAGGCTGGCCTGGGCTGTGCGCGAGTGGCCCGCGGTACGTGTGCTCCGAAGCAGATCCATCCCGATATTAATTTTTAGATTTATGGTTAGGCTTAAATTTACCCAGGCTTCATAAAATTTCTGGCTCCGCCCCTGGATGGAGGTGGGGAGGGAACCGGCAGGGGCCGGAGTTGAGCGCGCCAGTGCAGCTAGAGGAGCCGCACGGGAGCGATACTTTTTTCAGGATCGGGAGAGGACATTACTGAGTGGCTTTTACAAGGGGCATTGGTTGTTGATTCAGTAAGATAGCATCTATTCTGGGCTCATTGTCGCATGAAATCCCAGGTAGGCAAAAATACAACTGCACTTTCGCTCACTGTTGACACTAGAGTTTTCCTTAAGCTGCACCCATACGTTCAGTCATCTGTCGTCAGAAGAGCAAAGCATAAACTGTCCTCCAAGTACTATGGTCCTTACACAATCACCGAGGAGATTTGTTATTTGGCTTACCAACTTGAGATTCCTAGCTCCAGCAGAATACGCCTTGTATTCCATGTGTTACACCTGAAATTCCCTTCTCATCATCACGTTTCATGTATCTGCTGCACATCCTCCTGCTGATGCTTTGCTTCAGGTTCCCGGTAATTGCTATGCAACTTGGAATGGAAGGGACGGCCACTAGCTGCCTTGTAATTGCTATGCACTAGAGGTTGGTAGGAAAGCATCTGATAAACCCTGCTCAACAGTTGTGAAGATTCTGAAGGGACGGAGACTGAAGGTGTCGTTTTTGGTCTGTCAGTCTGTCCTCGTCTCACGCTACGTTTTTGGCACATCAGTTTATGACGCCCTAGGGCAGCAAATTGAAGCTCACCATTTTTGGTTTGTCTCTAAACTGTATCCAGTCTTCAACGATATTAATTACAGGGAGCGAAAGGGAAAGTCTTCAAGCTCGTCATACATATCTCTTCCAACGGTCACAGACTCACAGGCAGTGGGCCCACTTTCCATTTCCAGATGGAGACCCTCAGCAGATTCCTTCAGTTTACAGCCGGTCCTCGTTCCTTCCTTCGCCTATAAGAAATCGCGTTCCTTGGAGAGACTAGGGGAGAGAGAGAGAGAGAGAGAAGGCGCCGGGGCCATGGTATTGCCACCGTGGCCGCACGCGCCGGAGGTCACGGAGACGCACGTCTACGGCGGTGGGAGAGTTCTCCTACGCGTCTTCCACCACCGCAAGCCGTGCCATCTCCCGAGCTCCCTGCGCATCCATGGCGACGTGGTTGTGTCGCATGGGAGGCGCAGGATCGGGACCCATGCCAACTCGCCGGCGGGGTGGAGCATCGATTCCTCGTTCGACGACCGGGCGCCCTTCGACCACCGCGTAGAGGTCGCGGATCCTGCTGTCTTCTGCAACTACGAGGCCTGCCGCGACCTCATCCACCGCATGCTGGCCGACGGGCCGGTTACCGGCGACTACGATCTCGCCCCCGCGAACTGGGGGGACCATGATCACCCGCAAATGGACTATGCCGATGAGATCGGCCGCAAGATTGGCAGACTTGAGGGAGACGCCCTGCGCTTCGACATCGACCTCCACTTGCCGTCACTGCTGGTATGTTTGGTTTTCAGCCATCCACAGGCCCTAATCCGCGCGTGCAAAGAGGCCGACGCTGCTGCAGGAGCTCTCGCGGCACCCGGTCAGGAATGCACAATTTGCCATTTGGACTTGGAGACTGGTGACGAGGAGATCGTCAGGCTGCCGTGCTTCCACGCCCATGCCTTCCATACCCCGTGCATCAAACAGTGGTTCTATCAACAGTCAAAGTGCCCAATATGTCGGCGTGAGGTGCCGGATTACTTCGGCTTTAGATTCTGAGATGAAATATATACCAGATCCCGCCGAACAAATTTATATAAATTCTTTAGATGAAGATGGATTAAATCAGTACTAGTCCATAGATCTTGCATTCCTATCAAAGATGAGCTGAAAGATTTAGATGAAGGTTCTATCAAAGACGAGCTGTTAATAGATTACATAGCCGATCGATGACAATTCATATATTTTATATTCTGTAGCTGAAGATGGATTCACAGTGAGCATATTAGTCTATAGATCGAAAATGAACATTCCTGTGTAACATATGCGAAAATGAGCAATTGAATTGTCCTTCGAGAGATAACATGGTATGAATGAGTGGAGGATTTTTCACAAATTTCAGCGTGATGATTTCTTTTTATCAAACAGTTTCAGCTTGTTTCTTTCAGTTCTTTTTTAAAGCATCAACTACTAGAACATAAACGATACGCACACACCCTGCACAGAAAACACTTAAAGGAAGGATCTCTCTGGAGCTTCGTAATTAACAAAATCACCACGTTTGCCTTTCAAACCATGGGAACATTTCCTACCACAGGAAGAACAAGTTCTATATGAGATGGATAACAGAAACAGATACAAATCCTGATATTTGATAATTGACGAGATGGGGGTACAAGTATCTCCACAGGACCTATGTTTGGTTCTCTTATTCCTCCAATCCTAAAGCTCAAGATAGTAGTGCAAGCACAAGTCTTCACTTTTAAAACGGAGTTTGTGGGTGTATGATCGCTTTTCGTAGTACGACGCTGCTCTTCCCTAGGTTTGGTCTCTTTTCTTCAACCTACTTCAATACTTCAAATGGGTTTGGAAATCCAGGATACTAGATAATTGAAGGCGCGCGTTGCCACGCCCGTCTATTTATACGATAAAATGATAAAGAAATGTAAATAAATGCCACATAAAACACATTAAATTTGCATAAAGACAAACATATATATTATTCAAGGGAAAACTCAAGGTTCATGGATACAAATTGGCTTGGTATATGACAGCATACACAACAATGTTCACGGACTACAACTAATTAATACCAAGACATAAACAGCAGAAAAATAAAAATGTATGGCTCCTGGAGAGGTAATAGTCCAGTCATCCAAAGACTCAGCAGGAAAAATGTATGGGATTAACATGGATCCTGGAATAAGATTCCAGATGGTGACCAAAAACTTATTGCAATAAATACAAGGAGGAGAGCTATAAGAGGAATTTTTGCCCTATATATCCTTGACAAAGCAAATTAAATTTACCGAGTGTACTTTGTTTCCCTGTTTAGCATCCTCTGGGTATACTTCTATCAAATTCATTGAGCATAATGCAATCCCAACAAAATGTAAGTTTGAGAAGGCAAAGATTCTAATATCACAAATAAAAAATGGTATGATCAGCGAGATATAAACCAATATAAATATATCAAGAACAAATTAGACGTGGATGTTTCCTTGTTATATCTGTCAAAGCGCACTTCATCTGTGTTATCCATAAATTAGGAAGTAACTTGAAAATTATCAAAGAGCAAATCAACTCATGAGATTACCAACAAATAGCTAATAAAGGAATGGGATATGACGGTGGGAAATCATGACAGCCATGCACTCAATCAATAGACTGCAAATTTGTTTTCTCCAACAGAAAGCAACATATATACCTTACAGCAAATGTGATACGCATAACAAGTGTGTAATAATTGAATGGTAAAAATAGGAAAGAACCTGGTAAAATTCAAGCATGAAGACAGAATCTTTGTAAGGTACAAATATCATGAGAAGAAACCCATAATAAGATGTTCTGGCTGATATAAATACATACCGAGAATCATTAAAGAGAATATCAATTTGGGGCTGAGCGGATGCGTCCACCTGAGTGTCTACATCCAGTTTGTTGACAGCGAAGGGCTCTGGACACTAATTGCCATTATTTAAGAGTGAGCTGCAGCAGAACAAAAGAATTAATCCTACAAACTAATTCACAATGAAATCTCACATTTAGGATAGATCATGGTCTTAGTTTTTCGAACAACCATAAGCTATCACATATACCCCACAACTTTGCAACAATAGGATGATTTGAGTTTTAAAAACTGATAGTATTTAGTAAAAAATTGAAAAACTTTGTCTTTTAGTACTATATCATGTGAGATAGTTACAGTATATTGTAGAGAGATCTATGATTTGAGTGTATTTGGCTAGTAGTCGTACTGGTTTCAAGGGCTAAGTGGCAGATAGATTCAAGTACTCCAGTTTATTGATTTCATCTAAGGAGGCTGATCGAGTTAAGAAGACATCATCAAATATGTTTATTTATAAGAACCCAATTATCAGTGCTGACCAATAAACACTTGAACCAGATAATGCAAAATTAACCACTGATGAGATTGCGCATGTGATAGGATTAAAAAAATGCACTTGTAATTGGGTTACCAGGGTCGCTTCCCAGACTTGAGGATGTGCGCATCATAGCACAATGTGACTGACTGGAGCAGAGATGCGGGCGTGGTCCCTGGCACACAAATCAACAATTGGTGACCGTCTAGTCAACCGCCTAATGGCATAACTCCATCTACCTTCTAGGAAAGTAACATCATTAACCCAGGGATCAAAGTAAGACGATCTTACTGACCTGCAACCAAGGAATAATGCGGTAGATGAGATTGTCTAAATCATGACAGGATATTGTTTTAGAAAATAATGCATGAGTAGTTCTTATTTTTCACAAGAGTTGATAAGTCACAACAATTTTTAAAATTTCACCAAACCTCCTTCAATTATTTTAAAATCACACATTATAAGTTATATGTGTTCAATTAATCATCTATCCCACTGGAATTACAGGGATCGGGTTTCCTAGGAAATCTTGCAAGCAAGTTTGAATTACGACATAGTGTATGCTTTGTTGCTGATTTCCTCCATAGGACATTCTGTAACAACTCAACAGAAGCAGTTACCTTTGCTTCACAAGATTACAGTAACCTGTAAAGTTTATATGGTACACTCAATTAACACCACAATAAGATGAGAAAAATAACAAAGGAGGAACTAAAACCATGAAAGGTATTTGGATCGTAGGGCGTAATAATGTTATGTAATGATTAAAATGCAATGACATAAGAAAATATTTCCACAAGTGGGTAGACATGATAAGAACTAAGGAGTTGCTTTGCTATACTAAAAAAGACTTTATTGTACTGCTTTCCCTCTGCAGAATGAATTGTATAAAGTTGATGTAATCAACAAATCAAATGACCAGTTAATTACTATGCAAGCCTATGTATTATTGCTAAATAACATGTTTTATTGTCCTTAATGACTGTGCTGTCAGGATTCTCCATAGTAGAAAATCCCTCATTTCAACTATTTAAATATAGAAGAGTGTTCATGCCATCAATTTTGAACATCTTTTAGTGCATCATCATCCAACAAATAAAAATGAGTCAATCATGTGAGCAAAACTGGGTGGAATCTAGCCCATCTTAACAAATAAAAAAGAGTGTACGCATTGTTGTCGCTGATGCTGCCGTCTTCGTCCTTCTTGGTGGACTTGCTGCCTCGGATAAATCAGTGCCTGCTGTCAAGATGTCCAACGTGACATTGGAAATATTTTCCTTCTGCTCCTCCAAGTACATGAGCAGGCATGTACTGATGATGCTGCCGCTGCTGCAGCTGCTCTTCCCAAACTCCACATGTAATCACCTTCTGTAAGGGGGGACACAATACCACTACATTAGCACACTTGAAATATTTTGCATACACTTGTACTACCTGACTGAAGCATTGAAACTTTTAATAAACGCTCGGAGAGAGAGAGAGAGAGAGAGAGAGAGAGAGAGAGAGAGAGGTACATATGTTTTTTAATCCAGTCAGAAACACAACTGATGCTGAAAATTTGTGTTCTTCGAAAACAAAAATTACCAATGTCCTACTACATCGTGCAGTAAACATGGCCATCGATTCTAGAAACCGAATCCCCAGTCGTCCCAGCGATCAAGGAACGAATCGCGCTCGCAGAACCAACAGGACTAACCAAGTAACCAATCCCCACGGGAACAAGATAAAAACAGAGTAGCGCACAGCACACAGGCGGAGACAACCGCTGCCACGGGTGGCTAGATCAGAGCAGAGGAGAAAGAGAGAGACACACCTGCTCGATGAGCTCCATGGGCGTCAACCCAGGCTGCCGCGCTGCTGGTGCATCCCCACCGCCGTCGATGCCGGCCATAACCTGCAGCATGTGGGCGCAGGTCCAGTGGCCCGACCGCTCGCCCCCACGCCTCAGCCTTGCCGAATCGAGCCCCCTCCGCAACCCCGGACGCACAAATCCCCCACCCTCACTCCCCACGCACACGACGCGTCATCTAAATACCTAGGTCGCGCGAGGCACGATGGACGTCGATGGATTTCTCTTAACGGTGAAGAGCACGAGTGCGATTTAGGATGGTTACCGCCGCTCGAGGTCGAGGACGGAGGAGTAAGATCCACTGCTCGAGGTCGTGGTCGGCGGCGGCGGTGGTCGAGGTCGCCAGAAAGAAGAGGAGACGTCGGGGGGAGGAGGCGCTGCGAGAACGAAGTAGCTGTGAGACGGGTGCGTGAAACGAACAGTGTTGGGTGTATCAGTGGGCCGTGCTTACCCTCTCTAGGCCCAATCAACCAGCGTAGTCGGATTTTTCCGCCGGAGTAGCTGCACAGGAGGCCCAGGTCGCCATAAACTGCGCTGAAACAAAGATCGGACGGCCAGAAACGATCCAAACCAGAAATCCGACGGCCAAAATGGCTAAGGACGTGAGAGAGCTCGGTTTAGACTCGGTTATACTGTCCTAAAATTACAACGACAATGTTTGGTGTGTCTCCTGTGTGACTTGACATTTTAGGCCTAGTTTGGCAACAACGTTTTTTCAAAACTATGGTATTCCAAAACCTAAGTATTTCAATACATGGGCAATAAATACTTTAGTTTCTAAAAACCATAGTTTTTCTCAGTTTTGATAAAACTGCCGAGGTGTTTGGCAAGTGGCAATTTTTCTCGGTTTTCTTTGGTTTGCATCGACTGTTACATTGTTGCATGCATATTCAGCTACACTTAAGGATCAGCTTGTACTAATAGCCACCGTATGCATTCAGCCTTGCACGAGCATGTCCTCCTAGATGTTAAGATCTGTAGTAGAGTTATCTCTTGTAATCAGTCAAAGACCAAGGTAGTTAACACATGCACTGAAGGTCGACGTTTGCAGCGTGTACGTGTACGTCCGCCTCTAGCCGAACGTATCGATGGGCTAGCTATCGATTTATGCATCACAGGCATTGATGGCCAAAAGTTGGACACAAAAGAGATCAAGCAGCAAGCGCTTTCTTGGTTTTAAAAAAAGAGGTCAGGGCCTCTTTTTTATATACAACAAAAATACCACAGTTTTAGAGATACCACGGTTTGTTGAACTGCAGTATTTTTTTCATCCAAACGACTCAAAGTATTGAATACCAAAGTTTTTCCAGAAACCAAAGTATTCCTAAAAAACCACAAAAATACTTTGGCTTCCAAACACACCCTTATATTCCACTGCCATTTTTGCACTACCTGCTGGGCACGCCTGAAAATCTCTTGGTCTCCGAATCAGAATCGTATGAAGTGTTTAGGTTGCTGCCGGAAATACTTGGAAGGAAAGAATAATCTTCTATTTCAAGGTGTGATGCCAACTATTAGAGCTGCTTGTCGGGATCCCTGGCAGCAAGACATATTTTTTACTTATAAGGTTTAGAGTGCCGCGATAGTTTGTGAGTGTGCATCGCTTTTCATAGTACAACATGCATCACTCTCGCCTTCCCTCATTAGTTCTACCAGCTGACCTTTTGTTCCCTTGTTAAAGTTATGTATGCTACCAAATCTGTTTGATATCCAACATAGTAATGAAGGAAAAGATCTTTGCATGGATCTTATTATCTGACCAGCTAAACACTAGGAATGTGTTGAAACAGAGAAGTTATAATATAGGTAATATTTAGGGTGTCGCTTCCACGACACAAGTTACATTTTATCTACCACACTTCTTCCAGCATTATTTGATTGGCAGGCCTCAACGAATCTCGGTCTCCGAATCAGAATCAGAATGATTTGGTTTCTCTTGCTAAAATGGGCTTCCGTGGAGATCTACTATGTTAAGTCTTTACTATTGCTGGTGGTATATTTGAAAAGAAATAATAATATTCTACTGCAAGGTAGGCTCCCAACTAGAACTGCATTAAGGGAACACACCAAGGCAGACCTTTTGCTTCTAAGTTTTAGGGTGCCGCATTTGTTAGTGAGTGTAAGTCGCTTTTGCTAGTACGGCATGGCTCTCGGCTTTCCTCACTAGCGTTAGTAGGTTGTGTTTCTACTCTCATTATAGTTAAGTGTCCAACCAAATTATCTTGAACCCACAAATAAATTTTGGAAATGCAAGATAGTAGTGAAGCAAAAGATCTTCTGATGGCTCCTATTACCTGACCCGCTAAACCCTAGAATATGTTTAAAAAAGACGCTATAATATCGGCAATGATACGATAGTTCTCCTATGTGACTCAAGAAAACATTTATCTGCCTCTGCCTCTTTAACATTACTTTCTTCATAGACCTCAACAACTCTTGGTGTCCGAATCATAATCAGATTGTTTTGGTTTCTTTGGCTGAAGAGGAATTCCATGGTGATCTATTTTGTTAAGTGGTTACTATTGCTGCCTAGAATATTTCCAAAGAAAATAACAACTCTTGAAGGAGGAGCACTGCTACTACTACAGGCACCACGAGCCTTCTTCTTCAAGGGAGTAGGTTATTGCTTGTTTGCCCCGCCCTTCAGAATAGTGTTTTGTCAAGGTTTGGTTGCAAACCACACACACTGGTCGTGCTCAACATGTGCATTTGTGTCTTTTCGTTGATGTAAACAAACATTTTTGTTCCGTTGCAACACATGGATACTCTTACAAGTATATGTTGTTGAGGAGCTCTACCAACAGTACCACAAAAAAATTGTGCATGAGTTTCATTGTCTTTGCTTAGAGCCAAAGAACTGATGCTCGGCGAAGACAACCTAAGCCGAATATGGCTCTCAGCAAAAACACAAACTCGAGAGCCAGGTAACTTGTACCTGGCAATCAAAGAAGGTTGGCTTATGGCAACTATGGCGAGTTCCTGTGAGCTAGCACTGGGCACAGTTTGTGCTACGTGGCGAAGACGGTGCCTGTTGTGTGCTCCGTCACAGCAGGCTGCTTTGCCCACCGTGTCTGACAGAAGATACCCAGCCAAAGCCTTTTGACTACATAATCTCAGTGCGCGCAACGGTTCAGTTGCAACCTAACCCTAGCCATCACTTTCTCCTCCCCACTGCCGCCGGGCCGCCACGCCTCGTCCTCGACACAGGCGGCACTAAGACACCCCGCCCCCATACATTTCCCTCACCATCAGTGTCTCCAACAGCCGACTCCACGTCCGGACGCCCCGGCCCGACCCCTCCTCTTCGGTGGCACACTCCGACCAAATCTGTGGTGTGTTTTTCAACATTTTTTCCTTACTTTCTTTGCGTAAAAAAATTAATAATTATTTTTATTTGTTTAGTAATTAAGTTATCATAGTTAGTAGTTGTGAAGAGTATTGTTAGTTTGTTACCCATTTAACTAGGTTGCTCGATTGGCTGAGATGAAACATACATATGTATGGATCAGATAATGGTACTTGATCAATATATGATCGTAGAAATCGATTTGAAAATTACTATAGAAAGTTTGATAGGGCATATATGTATGTGTGCATGAATTCATTGTATAGGATATTATGATATAGCAATCTTAATTGATGTGCCCTAGAGTTTATTGATAGAAATTAATGAAAGAGAGCAAATAAAAGGATTTAGAAAAGAATGTTACTAGTAAAAAATGTTTTCTTCTTTTAATATGTGGATATGCGGCGAAATATTTGCAAATGCTATCTTTCATATGTTTGGTATACAATGCTAGCATATATGTTACATCTCGCATGTTCTTAATTTCATGGGGATTGATGAATAATGACATGTTGGTATAATATAGTGTAGATGGCCGACAAAAGTGTAGGATGGAAGGGCATGTTTGAGGCGTGCGCAAGAGGCGATGGCATCAAGTTGGCGAAGATGAAGGAGACATCTAATTAGTACGAAGGTGTGAACGACATGTGTCGTGGGGCGGGTGGTTCGTACAAACATCATACATAGGAGGAGGGGGGCATCTGGTTCCATATGGGGGATATCTCCTGTCAAAATCCTTATTGGGGCACCGGACAAGGCGGAATCAGAGGATTCGAAATAACGAGAGCGCTAGGCTAAGAACATCTCCAGCTGCACCCCCAACAGGCCTTCCCAGGCCACTTTTTCAGCGCCGGCTGATACGTCTCCAACGTATCTATACTTTTTGATTGCTCAATGCTATATTATCTACTGTTTTGGACTATATTGGGCTTTATTTTTCACTTTTATATTATTTTTGGGACTAACCTATTAACCGGAGGCCCAGCCCAGAATTGCTGTTTTTTTTCCTATTTCAGTGTTTCGAAGAAACAGAATATCAAACGGAGTCCAAACAGAAAAATCCTTTTTGGAACGTGGTTTTCTTCTCGGATAAGACCCAGGAGACTTGGACCCCACTCCAAGAAGTACCGGAGGCGGTCACGAGGGTAGGGGGCGCCCCCCCCCCCTACAAGGCGCACCCCCTGCCTCGTGGGCCTCTCGGTGCTCCACCGACGTACTCCTTCCTCCTATATATACCCACGTACCCCCAAACGATCAGAACAAGAGCCAAAAACCTAATTCCACCGCCACAATTTTCTGTATCCACGAGATCCCATCTTGGGGCCTGTTTCGGAGCTCCGCCGGAGAGGGCCGTCATCACGGAGGGCTTCTACATCATCATAGCCCCTCCGATGAAGTGTGAGTAGTTTACCTCAGACCTTCGGGTCCATAGTTAGTAGCTAGATGGCTTCATCTCTCTTTTTGGATCTCAATACAATGTTCTCCCCCTCTCTTGTGGAGATCTATTCGATGTAATCTTCTTCTTTTGCGGTGTGTTTGTTGAGACCGATGAATTGTGGGTTTATGATCAAGTCTATCTATGAACAATATTTGAATCTTCTATGAATTCTTTTATGTATGATTGGTTATCTTTGCAAGTCTCTTCGAATTATCCGTTTGGTTTGGCCAACTAGATTAGTAGTTCTTGCCATGGGAGAAGTGCTTAGCTTTGGGTTCGATCTTGCGGTGTCTTTCCTAGTGACAGAAGGGGCAGCAAGACACGTATTGTATCGTTGCCATCGAGGATAACAAGATGGGGTTTATTTCATATTGCATGAATTTATCTCTCTACATCATGTCATCTTGCTTAAAGCGCTACTCTGTTTTTAACTTAATACTCTAGATGCATACTGGATAGGGGTCGATGAGTGGAGTAATAGTAGTAGATCCAGAATCGTTTCGATCTACTTGTCACGAACGTGATGCCTATATACATGATCATGCCTAGATATTCTCATAACTATGCTCAATTCTGTCAATTGCTCAACAGTAATTTGTTCACCCACCGTAGAAAACTTATGCTCTCGAGAGAAGCCACTAGTGAAACCTATGGCCCCCGGGTCTATTCTCATCATATCAATCTCCATCACTTTAATCTTGTTTTGTTTTTACTTTGCCTTTTTCTTTTCACTTTGCATCTTTATATTAAAAATACCAAAAATATTATCTATCGGATCTCACTTCCGTAAGTGACCGTGAAGGGATTGACAACCCCTAATTGTGTTGGTTGCGTTGAGCTCTTTGTGTTGTGTAGGTACGAGGGACTTGCGCGTGGCCTCCTACTGGATTGATACCTTGGTTCTCAAAAACTGAGGGAAATACTTACGCTACTCTGCTGCATCATCCCTTCCTCTTCGGGGAAAACCAACGCAAGCTCAAGACGTAGCAAGAAGGATTTCTGGCGCCGTTGCCGGGGAGTCTACGCAAAAAGTCAACATACCAAGTACCCATAACAATCCCTATCTCCCGCATTACATTAGTTGCAATTTTCCTCTCATTTTCCTCTCCCCCACTTCACCCTTGCCATTTTATTCGCCCTCTCCTCCTCCTTCTCCTTCTCCTTCTCCGTTTGCCTTTTTCTCGCCTGTCTTCCCGTTGCCATGGCCGAATCAAAAAGAACAAAGGGTCCTTTTCAAGGTCTTAGTACCCTGGATGATCCCTCTATCCTCTCTAAACTCAAAAATAATGATGCTATTGAGAGACCCACCGGGGTCACCAATGAGAGTTTAAATAATCTTGATGAAGATGACTTTGGAATTTTTTGCTATTTAATTGATGAGTCTTTAAAAGATGCTTGGGATAGGTTATTAAGGATTAGGGCTAGCTATATACCACAATATCAAATTGAGGTTTACTTAAAAGGTTTTTATGTCGGATTACCTACCTCTTTTAAACAAGTGCTAGATTCTATTTTTGAAGAGGGTTTTCTTGAAGGGGATGCTATAGATACTTATGAAAGGATGAAAACAATATTTGGGCACCCCATGAATGATAAAGTTGAATCTACCACCCTCTTATGCTTCTATCAAAACGAAAATATCAAAGAGATGAAATCTAGTATAGATGCAAATTTACGTAACGTGCTTAATCTTACTTCATCCATTAATGGCCATGTGCTTTCCCAAAATAGGAGAATAAATGCCATAGAAAGGAAATTTGCTCTTTTCTTTCCTAATGCCAAAGATGGCAATACCTAGATCTATCCTCGCTTTTATGCCTAGCTAGGGGCGTTAAACGATAGCGCTTGTTGGGAGGCAACCCAATTTTATTTTTTGTTTTTTGTGTTTCTCTTTTGTTAGGGAATAAATAACCCATCTACCCTCTGTTTGGATGTGGTTTTGTGTTTTAATTAGTGTTTGTGCCAAGCTAGACGTATTGGATCTTCTTGGATGATAGTTATTTGATCTTGCTATAATTTCCAGAAACTTTGCGTTTAGTGCCCGAATTACTAAAAATCATCAGGACGTGATAAAATACTGATTCTAATTGCTGCTGATCAATAAACAAATTATCTAGGTCGTCTAATTTTGATAGATTTTTTGGAGTTCTAGAAGGTTGCGTTAGTTACAGATTACTACAGACTGTTCTGTTTTTGACAGATTCTGTTTTTCGTGTGTTGTTTGCTTATTTTGATGAATCTATGGTTAGTAAAATAGTTTATAATCCATAGAGAATTTGGAATACAGTAGGTTTAACACCAAAATAAATAAATAATGAGTTCATTACAGTACCTTGAAGTGGTTTTTTGTTTTCTTTCTCTAACAGAGCTCACGAGATTTCTATTGAGTTTTGTATTGTGAAGTTTTCAAGTTTTGGGTGAGATCTTTTGATGGACTATGGAACAAGGAGTGGCAAGAGCCTAAGCTTGGGGATGCCCATGGCACCCCCAAGATAATCCAAGGACACCAAGAATTCAAAGCTTGCGGATGCCCCGGAAGGCATCCTCTCTTTCGTCCACTTACATCGGTAATTTACTTGGAGCTATATTTTTATTCACCAACATGATATGTGTTTTGCTTGAAGCGCCTTGTATTATTTGTGTCTTTGTTTGTTAGTGTGCCACAATCATCCTTGCTGTCCATACCTTTTGAGAGAGTCATCTATGAATTAAAATTTGATAGAATACTCTATGTGCTTTACTTATATCTTTTGAGCTATGTAGTTTTGCTCTACGTGCTTTACTTATATCTTTTGAGCGTTATAATTTTGCTCTATGTGCTTCACTTAGATCTTTTAGAGCACGGTGGTGGTTTGTTTTAAAGAAACTATTGATCTCTCATGCTTCACTTAAATTATTTTGAGAGTCTTAATAGCATGGTAATTTTCTTAATATAAATATGCTTGGTGTTCAAGATATGTGAAATTTTCTTTTTGAGTGCGTTGAATACTAAGAGAAGATTGAAGCATGATAATTATTTTGAGATATGGAGGTGATAATATTAGAGTTATGCTAGTTTAGTAGTTGTGAATATAAAGAATACTTGTGTTAAAGTTTGTGATTCCCGCAGCATGCACATATGGTGAACCGTTATGTGATGAAGTCGGAGAATAATTTATTTATTGATTGTCTTCCTTATGAGTGGCGGTCGGGGATGAGTGATGGTCTTTTCCTACTAGTCTATCCCCCTAGGAGCATGCGCGTAATACTTTGCTTTGATAACTTCTAGATTTTTGCAATAAGTATATGAGTTCTTTATGACTAATCACTAGTTGAAAAAGGGTCAAATGAGAAGCACATTAGTGCCGGTTTGAATTTGAGCCGGCACTAATGTGACCATTAGTGCCGGTTCCAACGGCTAGGCGGGCGGGCATCACTAGTACCGGTTCGTGGGTAACCTTTAGTACCGGTTCATGCCACGAACCGGTACTAATGAGGCTGTGTCAGGCTATGGTCGGTCTGCGGCCCCCACGAAGACCTTTAGTACCGGTTCATGCCATGAACCGGTACTAGAGTTTCTTTGTAAGCTCATTTTTAGTCCCACCTCGTCAAGAGAGAGGCAGTATGAGCGGTTTATAAGCCGTGAGTGCACAGACAATGACGAAGAATTGCAATGCTCACCTACATGTTGATTAGGTTCAAGCCTTGCGGAATAGCATAGATTGCACTGAGCTATGTGCAGTGCAGTCTACACTATTCCGAATGGCTTGAAGCAAATTAACCAGCATTGCACCTCTTTTTTATTTTTAATAACTTATTTGAACTACGGACTTCTTTTGTGTTCAGTATACAGCATTCAAAGCGACGTCATCAATTTCCAACATGTTCTGACATCATTTGTTGTTTTTCGGTCATTTTAACGCATGTACTAACTACACTATTCCGAATGGCTTAAAGCAAATTAACCAACATTGCACCTCTTTTTTATTTTTAATAAATTATTTGAACTCCGGATTTCTTTTGTGTTCAGTATGCAGCATTCAAAGCGACGTCATCAATTTCCAACATGTTCTGACATCATTTATTGTTTTCAATCATTTACCTAATTGTTTAGAGAGCTAAATGACCGTGAAATTGAAAATCACTACAAAATGAATGCTGAAAATGTTGAAACTTGGCATGGTATCATCATATCACCCGCATAGCATGCGCCAAAGAGTAGAGAGGGTCACCGCAAAAACTGGACGCACTTCATGTACAAACTGGACATACTCTTTCAGAGTATCACGGTTTCGGACGAGAACTCATCTGTTACACGGCCATTTCAATGTTTTTTAAACTTATTTGAACTCCGGACTTCTTTTGTGTTCAGTATGCAGCATTCAAAGCGACGTCATCAATTTCCAACATGTTCTGACATCATTTGTTGTTTTTCGGTCATTTACCTAATTGTTCAGTATGCAGCATTCAATTTCCAGAAGAAAATAAATAGAAGAAAAGAAATAATGCAGAATATAAAAAAACTATACAAAAAAATTACTTAAAAATAAATAGAAGAAAATAAATAATGCAGAAAAGAAAAAACTATATAAAAAACTACTCAAAAATAAATAGAAGAAAATAAATAATGCAGAAAAGAAAAAACTATATAAAAAATTTGTTGGCGCGCTGCCTAGTGGGTCTGCCAGACCTAGAGTGTGCAAATGCAGGCCCAAAAGGGCCAGCAGACTCACAAGGCAGCGCGCCTTAATTAATTAGGCCCAGAAGCCTGCTATATAGAGGAGTTCGAAGAGGTAGCCGCGGCTGGGTTTATAAACCAGTGCGGCTGCCCTTCGCCGGGCGAGGTGGGACTAAACTTTGGGGTGGCAGCGTGAGGCCTTTAGTACCGGTTGGTGGCTCCAACCGGTACTAAAGACCACCCTTTAGTACCGATTGGTGGCTCCAACCGGTCCTAAAGACCACCCTTTAGTACCGGTTGGAACCACCAACCGGTACTAAAGGCCTGCTCTTCCAGCCTCTTGGCCTAGCCAAAGTTGGCCTTTAGTACCGGTTGGTGGCTCCAACCGGTACTAAAGGCCTCTCCTATATATACAACACTTATGAAAATTCAGTTAGATCTCCCCACTTCTTTCGTTTCCAACCTCTCGCGCGCCGCTCGAACCCGTCCTCGCCGCCCGTCGCCCGCCGTCCGTCGTCGTCGTCGCTGTCCCCGCCGCCGCCCGTCGTCGTCGCCGTCTCGCGCCGCCGTCCGTCGTCGTCCCGCCGCGGTCCCGTACGTCTCTCGCTCTCGCGTATACCCGCCGCGCCGCCGTTCGTCGTCGTCGCACCCGGCCCGTATGGCGGCGCCCCCGCCCGTACGTACGCCCCCGCCCCGTACGCCGGCGTCCCCGCTCGTACGTACGGGGCGGCGGCGTATGGGGCCACACACATACACACACATATATACATACACACACACATACACACACACACACACATTTTTTTAACTTATTTTTTGTTTTTTAGAAAAGTTAATTAGATGATCGAATGTTTGATTAATGTCGAATGTTAGATCAATTAGCTAGATAGAAAATTGTCGAACTAGAGATTTGAACTAGTTGAATAATTAATATAACTAGTTTATTTTTAGTAAGAAAATTATCGAACTAGTTTATTTAGGTATATGAGATTTGAACTAGTTCAATAATTAATATAACTAGTTTATTTTTAGTAAGAAAATTGTCAAACTATTTATTTAGGTATATGAGATTTGAACTAGTTTAATAATTAATATAACTAATTTATTTAGGTATATGAGATTTGAACTAGTTCAATAATTAATATAACTAGTTTATTTTTAGTAAGAAAATTTAGGTATCTGAGATTTGATGATCTAATTAAAATATTATTTGTTAATGACTTTTTTGTTTATTTAATTTTTTATATATTTTGAGTTTATATAAATGTTAGATTAATGTCGAATGTTAGATGAATTAGATAGAAAAGTTAAATATATAATAATCTCAATTGATAGAGATGAATATAGTTAGATATATTAATGTCAAATGTTAGATGAATATATATTTGGCTAGATATTAATTAATGTTAGATAGTAATAGGTGTTTAATGTTTCACCTATATGAACATAGGAAATGTCATCTGACGATGAAAAATATTTTATTATGTGCGAACACTGTGAAGACCAGCGCGGCCTGTGCGACAGAAATTTCCTTGTTGATGGTAGGCGCTTCAGCATCAAGCTGGATGAGACATTCGAAGTTGATACAGTAAGTCACTTTGGCAATTATTATTTGAATGCAAAACTTATGCTTCATTTGCTTCAACTTATAAATTTAAATTTTCACTATTCTACTAGCGCATCCCCTGCCATGCAAGAATTTTTGTCTTGGATAAGATACGTTTTAGTGCTATAGATGATATGGAGGTAAAGAGAGTTTACTTGAAGACGGAGCATGGGATACTTTCAACGTCAAATTATATAATGGAGACACATACACCCATTTTGAATGCAAAACTTGGCAAGCACTATGCAAGGCTTATGCATTTGAGCCTGGTATGATTGTCACCTTTGATATTCGTCCGGAAGATGATATTGAAGGTAATATAGACATATGGGTCGATGTGCAAACACCTCCAGTTCTACCATTATGTGAGTTTTTCTCAACCATGCATGCATATGTTTATGTCTTTGATACAGTTTATTCAAAAATAGTTGACAACTAATTTGTATTGTCATCTTATTTCGGTTCAAGCAAACATGTTCGGCGCTTGGTAGACAGGACCTACTACTGCCCCGGGGCTCAACTAAACTGCGAGGAGATAAGTCATTATGTTTCATGGCTTGAGGATCTTAATACTGTCAAGACAAATTTTTTTCCTGAACTTAGAAATGTTAGTACTCAAAATGTGCGACCAATGGTGATCGTATTGAACTACGGTCACATCTATAATCGAAAGATGGTAAGATTTTAACTATTTGTCCTTAATTAGTGCATCTTTTGCATACATTATTTTTGAAGCTAAACTTTCATTGCTTTGTATATTAATTACTATACTATGTTCTTCAACAGGGACTTCCGATGACAGTTGTGCCTTAGTGGATCGAGACTAAAGGTGACATGTCAATGGTTAGCTTACGGCCAAGATATCCTACATTGCACATGAGTGCATTCAGGATTTCTGAAAGCGAAGAATGCTTAATAGTGAAAGATTGGAGCAAAATTGTTAACGATCGCAGAGAAGTACTAGGGGGCAGCAAGGAGAAGCGCAACCCAAGATTAGGAGACGGATTTATCTGCATGCTCCAGTATGATGAATCAGGAGAGCTATACATGTTCTATGCTATTCTACCTGAGAGGGAGCAGCACTAGTTCATGCTCTTAATTAGTGTCTCATGTCCGTGTCCTGAACTTCGATGTTGGTGATGATTATGTTGAACTCGATGATATCTTTGCTTCTGTTAGAAAGTGAATGTGTCCTCTTTAAGCTAGCCAGTGTTGGTGATGATTAGATAGCTAGCGGTAATGACTATGATGATTAAATAGTGGTAATTAGACGACTACGATGATTTTTAGCTAGCTATAGTTTATTTATTTATTAATATGCGATGATGATGATGATGATGACGACTATAACTCATTATAACGTAAAACAATCCTAAATTAAATTGATAACACAAATTTAATTGAAAAAATACAAAATAAAACAAAAACCCACAAACATTTAGTACCGGTTGGTGTTACCAACTGGTACTAAAGGGTTCCCGGCCCCCGGAGCTGGCTCATGCCACGTGGTTTCCCTTTAGCACCGGTTCGTGCTGAACCGGTACTAAAGGGGGGGCCTTTAGTGACCATACTTTAATGCCGGTTATGGAACCGGCACTAAAGGGCCTTACGAACCGGTGCTATTGCCCGGTTCTGCACTAGTGAATGTTGAGTCCATGGATTATATGCACTTTTTCCCATCCTTTCACCATTGCTAGCCTCTCTAATACCGCGCACCTGTCGCCGGTATCATACACCCACCATATACCTTCCTCAAAACAGCCACCATACCTACCTATCATGGCATTTCCATAGCCATCCCGAGATATATTACCATGCAACTTTCCACTGTTCCGTTTATTATGACATGCTCCATCATTGTCATATAGCTAGCATGATCATGTAGTTGACATCGTATTTGTGGCAAAGCCACCATTCATAATTCTTTCATACATGTCACTCTTGATTCATTGCATATCCCGGTACACCGCCGGAGGCATTCATATAGAGTCATATTTGTTCTAAGTATCGAGTTGTAATTGTTGAGTTGTAAGAAAAATAAAAGTGTGATGATCATCATTTTCTAGAGCATTGTCCCAAGTGAGGAAAGGATGATGGAGACTATGATTTCCCCATAAGTCGGGATGAGACTCCGGACGAAAAAAAGAGGCCATAAAAAAAGAGAAAAGGCCCAAATAAAAAAATAAGAGAAAAAGAGAGAAGGGACAATGTTACTATCCATTTACCACACTTGTCCTTCAAAGTAGCACCATGATCTTCATAATAGAGAGTCTCTCGTTATGTCACTTTCATATACTAGGGGGAATTTTTCATTATAGAACTTGGCTTGTATATTTCAATGATGGGCTTCCTCAAATTGCCCTAGGTCTTTGTGAGCAAGCGAGTTGGATGCACACCCACTTAGTTTCTTTTGATGAGCTTTCATATACTTATAGCTCTAGTGCATCCGTTGCATGGCAATCCCTACTCACTCACATTGATATCTATTGATGGGCCTCCCCATAGCCCGTTTATACGCCTAGTTGATGTGAGACTATCTTCCCCTCTTTTTGTCTTCTCCACAACCATCCTTCTATTCCACATAGTGCTATGTCCATGGCTCACGCTCATGTATTGCGTGAATATTGATTTTTTTCGAAAAAGTTAGAGTATGAAACAATTGCTTAGCTTGTCATCGGGGTTGTGCATGATTTAAATACTTTGTGTGGTGAAGATAGAGCATAGCCAGACTATATGATTTTGTAGGGATAACTTTCTTTGGCCATTTTATTTTGAGAAGACATAATTACTTTATTAGTACGCTTGAAGTGTTATTATTCTTTATGTCAATATGAACTTTTGTCCTGAATCTTTCTAATCTGAATATCCATACCACAATTAAGAAATTTTGCATTGAAATTATGCCAAGTAGCACTCCGCATCAAAAATTCTCTTTTTATCATTTACCTACTCAAGGACGAGCAGGAATTAAGCTTGGGGATGCCTGCTACGTCTCCAACGTATCTATAATTTTTAGTTGATCCATGCTATATTATCTACTGTTTTGGACTATATTGGGCTTTATTTTCCACTTTTATATTAGTTTTGGGACTAACCTATTAACCGGAGGCCCAGCCCAGAATTGCTGTTTTTTTGCCTATTTGAGTGTTTCAAAGAAACAAAATATCAAACAGAGTCCAAACAGAAAAATCCTTTTTGGAACGTGATTCTCTTCTCGGATAAGACCCAGGAGACTTGGACCCTACTCCAAGAAGTACCGGAGGCGGTCACGAGGGTAGGGGCGCGCCCCCCCTGCCTCGTGGGCCCCTCGGTGCTCCACCGACGTACTCCTTCCTCCTATATATACCCACGTACCCCCAAACGACCAGAACAGGAGCCAAAAACCTAATTCCACCACCGCAACTTTCTATATCCACGAGATCCCATCTTGGGGTCTGTTCCGGAGCTCCGCCGGAGAGGGCCGTCATCACGGAGGGCTTCTACATCATCATAGCCCCCCCCGATGAAGTGTGAGTAGTTTACCTCAGACCTTCGGGTCCATAGTTAGTAGCTAGATGGCTTCTTCTCTCTTTTTGGATCTCAATACAATGTTCTCCCCCTCTCTTGTGGAGATCTATTCGATGTAATCTTCTTCTTTTGCGGTGTGTTTGTTGAGACCGATGAATTGTGGGTTTATGATCAAGTCTATCTATGAACAATATTTGAATCTTCTCTGAATTATTTTATATATGATTGGTTATCTTTGCAAGTCTCTTTGAATTATCCGTTTGGTTTGGCCAACTAGATTGGTAGTTCTTGCCATGGGAGAAGTGCTTAGCTTTGGGTTCGATCTTGCGGTGTCTTTCCCAGTGACAGAAGGGGCAGCAAGACACGTACTGTATCGTTGCCATCGAGGATAACAAGATGGGGTTTATTTCATATTGCATGAATTTATCTCTCTACATCATGTCATCTTGCTTAAAGCGTTACTCTGTTTTTAACTTAATACTCTAGATGCATGCTGGATAGCGGTCGATGAGTGGAGTAATAGTAGTAGATGCAGAATCGTTTCGATCTACTTGTCACGGACGTGATGCCTATATACATGATCATGCCTAGATATTCTCATAACTATGCTCAATTCTGTCAATTGCTCAACAGTAATTTGTTCACCCACCGTAGAAAACTTATGCTCTCGATAGAAGCCACTAGTGAAACCTATGGCCCCAGGGTCTATTCTCATCATATCAATCTCCATCACTTTAATTTTGTTTTGTTTTTACTTTTCCTTTTTCTTTTCACTTTGCATCTTTATATCAAAAATACCAAAAATATTATCTATCGGATCTCACTTCCGTAAGTGACCGTGAAGGGATTGACAACCCCTAATCGCGTTGGTTGCGTTGAACTCTTTGTGTTGTGTAGGTACGGGGGACTTACGCGTGGCCTCCTACTGGATTGATACCTTGGTTCTGAAAAACTGAGGGAAATACTTACGCTACTCTGCTGCATCATCCCTTCCTCTTCGGGGAAAACCAACGCAAGCTCAAGACGTAGAACCGGCACCGAAAAAACGGCCCAGTCGTGCCCCTAGGACGCCGAAAATCGCCGGTTCGGTCCTTTTTTTCGCCCGTCGGTCACAGGCCGAACCCGGCGCACTGGCGAGCAGTTGGGGGCTCCGGCGCAAGGGAAAAGCGTGGCTGGCCCACACCGTCAGGGGAAAAGTCAAGGTTTTCTTCCCCGACTCGCCTCCCACCCCCTGCGCCCTCGGCCACCAGTAGCTATATCCCAGCGCCGCCCGCCGCCCTACACCGCTAGATAGCCATTCCCTGCTAGAAAAATAGCAGCGCTTCGCCGCGACAGCCCCTCCAACAGCAGCTGGGCGTTTCCGGCCGCGGAGGCGCGGTTTAGCGGTGGGTACACGCCCACCGAGCGCAAGGTGTTCGGCAATTTGCCTGCCTCGGCGATGGACTCGGATGACGAGCAAGCGCTCGCCGCGCTGCTGGAGGAGGAAGCCGAGGCCGACGTCCAGGAAGAAGAGCATCTCATGGTGCTCGCCGCCCTCGCCCAGCTGCTGGTGAGCAATGAAAAGCCGCGGCGAGGTGGCTCGGCGCCTGGGCGGGTGAAAGCAAAGAACCGGCATCGTCTCGAAGGCTACTGCATGCTCTACTCCGACTACTTCGCCGATGCTCCACTTCACGGCGAGAAAACATTTCGGCGCCGTTATCGGATGAGCCGAAAGCTCTTCCTCAAGATTGTGAATTCCATCCGGGAGTTCGACAACTACTTCAAGTGCAAGATGGATTGCACCGGCGCTCTTGGATTCACCTCCATCCAGAAGTGCACGACAACGATGAGGATGCTTGCATATGGAGCTCCCGGTGATTCACTCGACGACTATGGGCACATGGCCGAGTCCACCAGCATGGAGTGTTTCTACAAGTTCTGTCGGGCAGTGGTGGCAGTGTTTGGACCGCAATACTTGAGAACACCCAATGCTGAAGACACTGCTCAGATCCTAGCACATAATGCAGCAAGAGGATTTCCTAAGATGCTTGGAAGCATCCACTGCATGCATTGGAAATGGAAGAATTGCCCATTTGCTTGGCAGGGGATGTACAAAGGCGCCAAAGGCGATTGCAGTGTGGTGCTTGAGGCGGTGGCCACACAGGACCTCTGGATTTGGCACTCCTTCTTTGGTATGCCAGGAACTCACAATGATATCAACGTGCTGCAGTACTCTCCTGTCTTTGCCAAGCTTGTTGAAGGTCATTCTCCTCCGGTGAACTTCGAGATCAATGGGCGGCACTACAACAAGGGGTACTATCTAGCTGATGGTATCTATCTGAGATGGTCGACATTTATGAAGACGATCTCAAATCCTGTGCCAGGAGGCAAGAACGCCTGGTCTGCGAATGTTCAGGAGGCTTGCAGGAAGGATGTCGAGCGGGCATTTGGTGTGCTCCAATCTCGATTTGCTGTTGTCCGGTACCCCGCTCAGACCTGGTCAAAAGATCAAATGTGGGAGATTATGACTTGCTGTGTCATCTTGCACAACATGATCATCGAAAGCGAGCAAGAAGACCCAGCGTTTGACACTGGACCATACTACAAGCAGGGTCCTCTAGCCGAAGTTGATCATCAACTACCGGCAACCTGGACTGCCTATCTCAGTATGCGTCAGCAGATCCGAAACCCACAGGTGCATCATCAACTGCAGCAAGATCTGATAGAGCATCTATGGAGGCTGAAGGGCGACGCCGGGCGCGACGTGTGATGAAATATGAGTTTTTTATTTGTTGAACTATATAATTTGTATTGAACTATTTGTTGTTGTACTATTTTGTTGAAGTATTTGATATTTTGTGACGAAATATGTAATAAAAAAATTTATATGCATAATTGAACGGCGAACAAGGACGAACCACGCTGAATATGGGCCTATTGTCGCCCATATGGGCCCTTTATTCGCCGAAATGAGGCTGAAAAGTGGGCCAATTTCGGCGCCTGGGGGCGAGCTTGGGGCGACGACTGGACGCGAAACCACCCCAGCGCCGATTGCATCGCCGGCTCGTCCCGAGAGGACGCTTTTTATGCATCCTAGGGTGCCGAACGGCTGGAGATGCTCTAAGTACTGCTCTAAATATCGTGTTGCGGAGGATGGTGCATCAGGGAGGTGGCTTGGCTTGAGCTGGGAACGAGGCGTGCCCCGATTCTTCTAGACGACGCCACCGAGAATGAGATCGGGGCTTCATATGAAATCTTGCGATCTAGCGCTTGGGTCATCAGATGGTTGTCGTACGGTACAGATGACGAGGTGGGCTTGGATGGCAAATTATATATTCAGCCCCCTGAGCTCTCGTGATATTGCATTTAGCAGCTCTCTCACTTGATTTTGTACCTGATGGATTGCGTGAAGTACAGTATATGCATGAAACAATTTTCTTGGTAACGTAGAAAATATATAAAGTAAAAATCAAAAATGCACTCCGGCTGTAGACAGGAATATCACCAGGTGTGCCATATTTTCCAATGTACTAAATCCATTATCAAGAACACAAACTTGAGAATGTTTATCTCAAAACTTTTTTTGCACATGCTTGCTTTCAAAACCTGGAAATTGTACACAACAGCATCATCTAAGTATTCTTTCCTAAAAAGATCTTCTTTGGCTACAAAAAGAAAACATCATCAATGTGTTTATGTCACAATAACAACATCCTTGATAGGCCTGGAAGAAGAAATATACCCAAAAAGAAACTTTTGGTAGATAAAATGCACCAGAAAAAAGATTGGCTTACAAATTGATGAATACACGTACATCCGAGAAGAGTTCATTGGATGTACAAGCAAAGAAGCTTGCTTGCATCAGATTAGTGAACAATAAAAACATGGGATTGGACGAGAAAAAGCATCTGCCGTACATTCAAGCCAGGAATTAACACATGAATCACGCCATCCGCCGAAGATATGAATTTGGCAAAAAGGGAACAACGGAGCTGCGGCCAGATCTGCAGCCGAGGGTACCGGGTCGTCATTGCCAACGGTGGCGGGTGGTAGGAACTTGATGACGTTTTGGAAGATGGGCGGCGCTATCTATCAGATGGATTGCACGGGATGTCGGCGACGGGTCTCGTAATGGCTGGAGACAAATGCAGTGTGCCTTGGAATCGACAGATCTAGCGACATGAAGGACTGGGACGGGCGGATCTAGCTGGCTGTGAGTCCCGGGCATGGTTGATCTAGCGAGGTCAACGACACACGTCGGAGCGGCTCACGGCGACGCACTCCAGCTTCTCGTACTGACAACGGCTTGATTTTGGTGTTGACTGTTGAATCGTGTGGTGGAGAGGGCCCGTACTGTTATATTTCGGCGCGTCGAGGTGTTTCATGCAAAATCTGTAGCACCTATCCACCTTGCTCGATCTGTACCATAGGAGTGCCAGTGGTGTTGGAGAACGTAGTAATTTCAAAAAATTTCCTACGCACACGCAAGATCATGGTGATGCATAGCAACGAGGGGGAGAGTCTGATCTACGTACCCTTGTAGATCACAACGGAAGCGTTGACACAACGTAGAGGAAGTAGTCGTCCGTCTTCTTCCCGATCCGACCGATCCAAGCACCGTTACTCCGGCACCTCCGAGTTCTTAGCACACGTACAGCTCGACGACGATCCCCGGGCTCCGATCCAGCAAAGCTTCGGGGAGGAGTTCCATCAGCACGACGGCATGGTGACGATCTTGATGTACTACCGACACAGGGCTTCGCCTAAGCACTACAACGATATGATCGAGGTGGAATTTGGTGGCAGGGGGCACCGCATACGGCTAAGGAACGATCTCAATGATCAACTTGTGTGTCTAGAGGTGCCCCCCTGCCCCCGTATATAAAGGAGCAAGGGGGAGGAGGCCGGCCATAGGAGAGGCGCGCCAGGTGTGGAGTCCTACTAGGACTCCAAGTCCTAGTAGGAGTCCACCAAGAGGGGAGGAAGGGAGAAGAAAGTGGAGGAGTAGGAAAGGTGGCCGGCCCCCTCTTCCCTAGTCCAATTCGGACTAGAGGGGAGGGGGGGCGCAGCAGCCTTTTCCTCTTCCCACTAAAGCCCATCAAGGCCCAATACTCTTCCCCGTATTCTCGTAACTCCCCGGTACCTCCGAAAATACCCGAATCACTCGGAACCTTTCCGATGTCCGAATATAGTCGTCCAATATATCGATCTTTACGTCTCGACCATTTCAAGATTCCTCGTCATGTCCCCGATCTCATCCGGGACTCCGAACTCCTTCGGTACATCAAAACTCATAAACTCATAATATAACTGTCATCGAAACCTTAAGCGTGCGGACCCTACGGTTCGAGAACAATGTAGACATGACCGAGACACGTCTCCGGTCAATAACCAATAGCGGGACCTGGATGCCCATATTGGCTCCTACATATTCTACGAAGATCTTTATCGGTCAGACCGCATAACAACATACGTTGTTCCCTTTGTCATCGGTATGTTACTTGCCCGAGATTCGATCGTCGGTATCCAATACCTAGTTCAATCTCGTTACCGGCAAGTCTCTTTACTCGTTCCATAATACATCATCTCGCAACTAACTCATTAGTTGTAATGCTTGCAAGGCTTAAGTGATGTGCATTACCGAGAGGGCCCAGAGATAGCTCTCCGACAATCGGAGTGACAAATCCTAATATCGAAATACGCCAACCCAACATCTACCTTTGGAGACACCTGTAATGCTCCTTTATAATCACCCAGTTACGTTGTGACATTTGGTAGCACCCAAAGTGTTCCTCCGGCAAACGGGAGTTGCATAATCTCATAGTCATAGGAACATGTATAAGTCATGAAGAAAGCAATAGCAACATACTAAACGATCGGGTGCTAAGCTAATGGAATGGGTCATGTCAATCAGATCATTCAACTAATGATGTGATCCCGTTAATCAAATAACAACTCTTTGTCCATGGTTAGGAAACATAACCATCTTTGATTAACGAGCTAGTCAAGTAGAGGCATACTAGTGACACTCTGTTTGTCTATGTATTCACACATGTATTATGTTTCCGGTTAATACAATTCTAGCATGAATAATAAACATTTATCATGATATAAGGAAATAAATAATAACTTTATTATTGCCTCTAGGGCATATTTCCTTCAGTCTCCCACTTGCACTAGAGTCAATAATCTAGATCACATCACCATATGATTAACATCGATAGTTCATATCATCACGTGATTAACACCCATAGTTCACATCGCCATGCGACCAATACCCAAAAAGGTTTACTAGATTCAGTAATCTAGTTCACATCGCTATGTGATTAACACCCAAAGAGTACTAAGGTGTGATCATGTTTTGCTTGTGAGAGAATCTTAGTCAACGGGTCTGCCACATTCAGATCCACATGTATTTTACAAATTTTTATGTCAACAATGCTCTGCATGGAGCTACTCTAGCTAATTGCTCCCACTTTCAATATGAATCTAGACCGAGATTTAGAGTCATCTAGATTAGTGTCAAAACTTGCATCGGCGTAACCCTTTACGACGAACCTTTTGTCACGTCCATAATCGAGAAACATATCCTTATTTCACTAAGGATAATTCTGACCGCTGTCCAGTGATCTACGCCTAGATCACTATTGTACTCCCTTGCCAAATCAGTGCAGGGTATACAATAGATCTGGTATACAGCATGACATACTTTATAGAACCTATGGCCAAGGCATAGGGAATGACTTTCATTCTCTTTCTATCTTCTGCCGTGGTCGGGCTTTGAGTCTTACTCAACTTCACACCTTGTAATACAGGCAAGAACTCTTTCTTTGACTGCTCCATTTTGAACTACTTCAAAATCTTGTCAAGGTATGTACTCATTGAAAAAACTTATCAAGTATCTTGATCTATCTCTATAGATCTTAAAGCTCAATATGTAAGCAGCTTCACCAAAGTCTTTCTTTGAAAAACTCTTTTCAAACACTCCTTTATGCTTTACAGAATAATTCTACATTATTTCCGATCAACAATATGTCATTCACATATACTTATCAGAAATGCTGTAGTGCTCCCACTCACTTTCTTGTAAATACAGACTTCACCGCAAGTCTGTATAAAACTATATCCTTTGATCAACTTATCAAAGCGTATATTCCGACTCCGAGATGCTTGCACCGGTCCATAGATGGATCGCTGGAGTTTGCATATTTTGTTAGTACCTTTAGGATTGACAAAACCTTCTGGTTGCATCGTATACAACTCTTCTTTAGTAAATCCATTAAGGAATGCAGTTTTGTTTATCCATTTGCTAGATTTCATCAAATGCGGCATTTGCTAACATGATTCGGACAGACTTTAAGCCTGGATACGAGTGAGAAAATCTCATCATAGTCAACACCTTGAACTTGTCGAAAACCTTTTGCGACAATTCTAGCTTTGTAGATAGTAACACTACTATCAGCGCCCGTCTTCCTCTTGAATATCCATTTATTTTCTATGGCTTGTCGATCATCGGGCAAATCCATCAAAGTCCATACTTTGTTCTCATACATGGATCACATCTCAGATTTCATGGCCTCAAACCATTTCGCGGAATCTGGGCTCATCATCGCTTCCTCATAGTTCGCAAGTTCGTCATGGTCTAGTAACATGACTTCCAGAACAGGATTACCGTACCACTCTGGTGCGGATCTCACTCTGGTTTACCTACGAGATTTGGTAGTAACTTGATCTGAAGTTACATGATCATCATCATTAGCTTCCTCACTAATTGGCGTAGTAGTCACAGGAACAGATTTCTGTGATGAACTACTTTCCAACAAGGGAGCAGGTACAGTTACCTCATCAAGTTCTACTTTCCTCCCACTCACTTCTTTCGAGAGAAACTCCTTCTCTAGAAAGGATCCATTCTTAGCAACGAATGTCTTGCCTTCGGATCTGTAATAGAAGGTGTACCCAACTGTCTCCTTTGGGTATCCTATGAAGACATATTTCTCCGATTTGAGTTTGAGCTTATCGAGATGAAACTTTTTCACATAAGCATCGCAACTCCAAACTTTAAGAAACGACAGCTTAGGTTTCTTGCCAAACCATAGTTCACATGGTGTCGTCTCAACGGATTTAGATGGTGCCCTATTTAACGTGAATGCAGCTGTCTCTAATGCATAACCCCAAAACGATAGTGGTAGATCGGTAAGATACATTATAGATTGCACTATATCCAATAAAGTACGGTTATGACGTTCGGACACACCATTATGCTGTGGTGTTCCAGGTGGCGTGCGTAGTGAAACTATTTCATATTGTTTTAACTGAAGACCAAACTCGTAACTCAAATATTTTACCTCTGCGATCATATCGTAGAAACTTTTATTTTCTTGTCACAATGATTTTTCACTTCACTCTGAAATTCTTTGAACTGTTCAAATGTTTCAGACTTATGTTTCATCAAGTAGATATCCCCATATCTGCTCAAATCATCTTGTGAAGTTCAGAAAATAATGATACCTGCTGTAAGCCTTAATATTCATCGGACCGCATACATCAGTATGTATGATTTCCAACAAGTCTGTTGCTTGCTTCATTGTTCCGGAGAACGGCGTTTTAGTCATCTTGCCCATAAGGCATGGTTCGCAAGCATCAAGTGATTCATAATCAAGTGATTCCAAAATCCCATCAGCATGGAGTTTCTTCATGCGCTTTACACCAATATGACCTAAACGGCAGTGCCACAAATAAGTTGCACTATCATTATTAACTTCGCATCTTTTGGTTTCAATATTATGAATATGTGTATCACTAAGATCGAGATCCAACGAACTATTTTCATTGGGTGTGTAACCATATAAGGTTTTATTCATGTAAACAGAACAACAATTTATTCTTTTACTTAAATGAATAACCGTATTACAGTAAACATGATCAAATCATATTCATGCTCAACGCAAACACCAAATAACACTTATTTAGGTTCAACACTAATCCCGAAAGTATAGGGAGTGTGCGATGATGATCATATCAATCTTGGAACCACTTCCAACACACATCATCACTTCACCCTTAACTAGTCTCTATTCATTTTGTAACTCCCGTTTCGAGTTACTACTCTTAGCAACTGAACTAGCATCAAATACTAAGGGGTTGCTATAAACACTAGTAAAGTACACATCAACAACATGTATATCAAATATACTTATGTTCACTTTGCCATCCTTCTTATCCGCCAATCACTTGGGGTAGTTCCGCTTCCAGTGACTAGTCCCTTTGCAGTAGAAGCACTTAGTCTCAGGCTTAGGATCAGACTTGGGCTTCTTCACTTGAGTAGCAACTTGCTTGCCGTTCTTCTTGAAGTTCCCCTTCTTCCCTTTGCCCTTTTCTTGAAACTAGTGGTCTTGTCAACCATCAACACTTGATGTTTTTCTTGATTTCTACCTTCGTTGATTTCAGCATCACGAAGAGCTTGGGAGTTATTTCCGTTATCCCTTGCATATTATAGTTCATCAAAAAGTTCTACTAACTTGGTGATGGTGACTAGAGAATTCTGTCAATCACTATCTTATCTGGAAGATTAACTCCCACTTGATTCAAGCGATTGTAGTACCCAGATAATCTGAGCACATGCTCACTAGTTGAGCGATTCTCCTCCATCTTTTAGCTATAGAACTTGTTGGAGACTTCATATCTCTCAACTCGGGTATTTGCTTGAAATATTAACTTCAACTCCTGGAACATCTCATATGGTCCATGACGTTCAAAACGTCTTTGAAGTCCCGATTCTAAGCCATTAAGCATGGTGCACTAAACTATCAAGTAGTCATCATATTGAGCTAGCCAAACGTTCATAACGTCTACATCTGCTCCTGCAATAGGTCTGTCACCTAGCGGTGCATCAAGGACATAATTCTTCTGTGCAGCAATGAGGATAAACCTCAGATCACGGATCCAATCCGCATCATTGCTACTAACATCTTTCAACACAATTTTCTCTAGGAACACATCAAAAATAAACACAGGGAAGCAACAACGCGAGCTATTGATCTACAACATAATTTGCAAAATACTACCAGGACTAAGTTCATGATAAATTTAAGTTCAGTTAATCGAATTACTTAAGAAATCCCACTTAGATAGACATCCTCTAATCCTCTAAGTGATCACGTGATCCAAATCAACTAAACCATAACCGATCATGACGTGAGATGGATTAGTTTTCAATGGTGAACATCATTATGTTCGTCATATCTACTATATGATTCACGCTCGACCTTTCGGTCTCTGTGTTCCGAGGCCATATCTGCATATGCTAAGCTCGTCAAGTTTAACCTGAGTATTCTGCGTGTGCAAAACTGGCTTGCACCCGTTGTAGATGGACGTAGAGCTTATCACACCCGATCATCACGTGGTGTCTGGGCACGACGAACTTTGGCAACGGTGCATACTCAGGGAGAACACTTCTTGATAATTTAGTGAGAGATCATCTTATAATGCTACCATCAATCAAAGCAATATAAGATGCATAAAAGGATAAACATCACATGCAATCAATATAAGTGATATGATATGGTCATCATCATCTTGTGCTTGTGATCTCCATCTCCGAAGCACCGTCATGATCACCATCGTCACCGGCGCGACACCTTGATCTCCATCGTAGCATCATTGTCGTCTCGCCAATCTTATGCTTCCACGACTATCACTACCGCTTAGTAATAAAGTAAAGCATTACATCGCGATTGCATTGCATACAATAAAGCGACAACCATATGGCTCCTGCCAGTTGCCGATAACTCGGTTACAAAACATGATCATCTCATACAATAAAATTTAGCATCATGCCTTGACCATATCACATCACAACATGCCCTGCAAAAACAAGTTAGACGTCCTCTACTTTGTTGTTGTAAATTTTACGTGGCTGCTATGGGCTTAAGTAAGAACTCATCTCACCTACGCATTAAAACCACAACGATAGTTTGTCAAATAGACTCCGTTTTAACCTTCTCAAGGACCGGGCGTAGCCATACTCGGTTCAACTAAAGTTGGAGAGACAGACGCCCGCAAGCCATCTATGTGCAAAGCACGTCGAGGGAACCGGTCTCGCGTAAGCGTACGCGTAAGGTTGGTCCGGGTCGTCCAATCCAACAATACCGCCGAACCAAAGTATGACATGCTGGTAGGCAGTATGACTTGTATCGCCCACAACTCACTTGTGTTCTACTCGTGCAAATAACATCAAACCATAAAAACCTGGCTCTGATACCACTGTTGGGGAACGTAGTAATTTCAAAAAATTTCCTACGCACACGCAAGATCATGGTGATGCATAGCAACGAGGGGGAGAGTCTGATCTACGTACCCTTGTAGATCACAACGGAAGCGTTGACACAACGTAGAGGAAGTAGTCGTACATCTTTTTCCCGATCTGACCGATCCAAGCACCGTTACTCTGGCACCTCCGAGTTCTTAGCACACGTACAACTCGATGACGATTCCCGGGCTCCGATCCAGCAAAGCTTCGGGGAGGAGTTCCGTCAGCACGATGGCGTAGTGACGATCTTGATGTACTACCGACGCAGGGCTTCGCCTAAGCACTACAACGATATGATCGAGGTGGAATTTGGTGGCAGGGGGCACCGCACACGGCTAAGGAACGATCTCAATGATCAACTTGTGTGTCTAGAGGTGCCCCCCTGCCCCCGTATATAAAGGAGCAAGGGGGAGGAGGCCGGCCATAGGAGAGGCGCGCCAGGTGTGGAGTCCTACTAGGACTCCAAGTCCTAGTAGGAGTCCACCAAGAGGGGAGGAAGGGAGAAGGAAGTGGAGGAGTAGGAAAGGTGGCCGGCCCCTTCTTCCCTAGTCCAATTCGGACTAGAGGGGAGGGGGGGGGGGGGGGGCGCAGCAGCCTTTTCCTCTTCCCACTAAAGCCCATCAAGGCCCAATACTCTTCCCCGTATTCCCGTAACTCCCCGGTGACTCCGAAAATACCCGAATCACTCGGAACCTTTCCGATGTCCGAATATAGTCGTCCAATATATTGATCTTTACGTCTCGACCATTTCAAGACTCCTCGTCATGTCCCCGATCTCATCCGGGACTCCGAACTCCTTCGGTACATCAAAACTCATAAACTCATAATATAACTGTCATCGAAACCTTAAGCGTGCGGACCCTACGGTTCGAGAACAATGTAGACATGACCGAGACATGTCTCCGGTCAATAACCAATAGCGGGACTTGGATGCCCATATTGGCTCCTATATATTCTATGAAGATCTTTATCGGTCAGACCGCATAACAACATACGTTGTTCCCTTTGTCATCGGTATGTTACTTGCCCGAGATTCGATCGCCGGTATCCAATACCTAGTTCAATCTCGTTACCGGCAAGTCTCTTTACTCGTTCCGTAATACATCATCTCGCAACTAACTCATTAGTTGTAATGCTTGCAAGGCTTAAGTGATGTGCATTACCGAGAGGGCCCAGAGATACCTCTCCGACAATCAGAGTGACAAATCCTAATCTCGAAATACGCCAACCCAACATCTACCTTTGGAGACACCTGTAATGCTCCTTTATAATCACCCAGTTACGTTCTGACGTTTGGTAGCACCCAAAGTGTTCCTCCGGCAAACGGAAGTTGCATAATCTCATAGTCATAGGAACATGTATAAGTCATGAAGAAAACAATAGCAACATACTAAACGATCGGGTGCTAAGCTAATGGAATGGGTCATGTCAATCAGATCATTCAACTAATGATGTGATCCCGTTAATCAAATAACAACTCTTTGTCCATGGTTAGGAAACATAACCATCTTTGATTAACGAACTAGTCAAGTAGAGGCATACTAGTGACACTCTGTTTGTCTATGTATTCACACATGTATTATGTTTCCGGTTAATACAATTCTAGAATGAATAATAAACATTTATCATGATATAAGGAAATAAATAATAACTTTATTATTGCCTTTAGGGTATATTTCCTTCAAGTGGATGGCCCAGATGTATCGATCGTAAGATCGCATCCCAAGGCCTGATCATATACAAGTTGTTCCCACGTTAGAGATGGAGCATGGCGATGAGGTGGAGATGGTGGTCGACGAGCCTCAGTTGGGTTGCAAGATCATGTCGCTAGAGGTTGATGACTATGTGCATCAATTCTACCATTGCTCAGCACACCTTGCGGCTCGCGTTGCTCGAGGCCATTGAAGATGATAAGAAGGTGAAAAACTTCTCATATTATGTTATCGTAGTATGCTACTATATATGTAAGTGGTTAACTTGAGGGCTCGGCTTGTGGACCTAGCTAGTATGCACGCACTCATTATTTGGGTTATAAACATAATTTCTTTTGATGGATGCAGCCGTTTAAATCCACGGTAACTTATACGATGTCAGAAATCCACGGGACCTCGGACGGTGTCGTCATGTGCCCCCTATAGCGTGTGGTAAAAAAATTAGCGCTTGTTGCAAAAGCCTGGCCGAAGGCCGCCTGGAAACTGCATCATCTCCAAAGTACGATCTAGCTACCGAGAGGGAACTTGTCATGTTTTTTAAAGAATGTTGGTCCCGTTCGTCCGTTGGCCTCGAAACTTTTTGACGTCACAAAGGAGGCAATCACATGACATGTGGCAGGCCTTAGCCCTCTTCGGGCTCACCTACAATATTTGAGACATTTTCTGTATTCCTCATCTTTGAATATGGGAATTTGCAGCTGCGAGTCTGCCACATAAAATTATGTACATATGCGGTTTGGAAAATCCTACATGTTGTCTTCGCGACATGCGCAAGCCTTGTGCATCCGAAGAAGGGGCAATTCCTGCTGCTGGGTGGTCGAATGTAGCTTGGTGGCATGCCATATGCAACCGCTTAAATCTGTGCAAAAGCATACAACACCGAAAATCCTTGGGACCTGGCACGGTGTCATCATCTGGACCCTGTCGGGTAAGGTAAAAATTTGAGCGCGTTTCGCTGAAGCCTGACCGAAGATTGCTTCTAAACGACACCATCTCCGAGGTAGGATATCTAGCTATCGAGAGGGAATGTCTTCGGCTTGTGAAGGAAGTGGAGAGCCCGTTACTATCAGACTCTACATTCATCACCAGGCTGTGGTGGAGGGGGCACAACCCCATGACAATTGACAACTGCCGCCAAACAAGACCGCACTATGTCATGCCGGTGGGCTTCTACATTGATCTGACCGACCACCAACCACCAATGCCAACCGCACCCTCGAGGAGAAGGACCTCATCCACGAGCACCATCCCAGACCGATTCAGAACCCACATACCTATAGCGATAGCTCTGTCCTGTGTCGGGCCCAAATCCAGTCTCCACGAGTGAGAACCCTAGGTCTGAAGCCACCATCGTCGCCCAAGCAGCTGGTACTGTGTACAACACCCAGTCACACCATGTGTTGCAAGCTTGACACTAGGAGAAGGAAGATCAAATCCATGCCCCTATGCCTCGACCGTCACCTAGCAACCACCAAGACGCCACTGAGATCCCCAGGAACCTTCAACCCACGCCATCGACCCCTGAAGGCCAACCACCGCCGCCATAGCTATTGTGGCCTCGCCGCTGACACAAGCAACCACCACGAGGCTCCCATGGGGCCCAACGGACCATATCTAGGCAAAGCGCCATCCGGCGGCCGATTTCTCCACAGTGCGAAGCTCTCGCTATGAATGAAGGCACATGGACCCCGCCATTGAGCCTGACCGCGCATCACCATGCCACTCCAAAACACGGGTTCGTCGGCACGTGCCCCCCCCCTTTCCGCGCAATGAGGAGAAAGGCCCCCTGTCATCGCCAGTAGTGACCGGGCGAGGGGAGGGAGGAGGTAACCGTGACTCGTGCATCAAGAGCTGCACCCCACAATTGCTCGCTGGAGAAACGCAAAGGCAGGGGGATAAGTGGGTTAGCTCTTTCACATTTGATAGTCTATTACGGCATGCCACCATATATTGAGCGCACCACTGCAGATAGTGCAAATACCCAAATCCGGCATGTTTGTCATACCATGACACCTTGCCTGTGGGAATTGAGTTTCTAGCCAACCTCCACGCAGACTTTCTTTTCCTTGGTTGGTACCTCAGTCTTCCATAGTCCATCGCGCGATGTTTGAGCCATGGAAGGTCTCCCTTCTAGCCGATCTTCACACATGCGCGTAATATCCACTAAGACCCGATATGTAGAATGAACTAAATAAAAAATCCTAGTGCCTTCGTAATGCCACGCACAATAGCCTTCCCACTCGACTGAGATCAACGGAACTTTTAAGATTAACCGAAACATCCATTGGGCTCATATGCTCAAGGACCATCTCATGGCCACACCATCAATTAGCTCTGAGACCTGCATTGGAGGTTTAGCTGATCTCGAGTGTAATACATGTAGCACAACAGGTTATCTAGAGGCATTCAATTATGTTTCCGTACATTTGTAGTCTCACAATTACCAATGCTTTGTATTAGTCACTGCTTCAAAGCGGAGATCCATGTTTGACCTGCATGAAAATGCGAAAATGCACATTATATTCTTGAACCAAGTGAATACAATGTTTTTTCAAAGGTAAACATCCATGCAGGAAAAACATGGGAAGGACGAATTCCAAGCTCAGCTTCCAATAGATACACTGAAGGGAAAAGCTCAGCTTTCAACAATATAGAAGAACGCTCGTACGTTGCAACGGGGCCACATTAACTTAAAAAATTCAATATTACGACATTGACGACCTTTTTTACCATCAAATCCTCACACACACACTCTCCCTCCCTCTTCCTCACTCTCTCCCCCCCTCTCCCGCTTCTCCTAGCCGCCTCAACATCATGTCATTACCAAACATGTAGTGGATGCCTAGTGGGACAAGGGTTAAGAAATAACATGAGGTGAAAAATACGATGGCTGTCAATTCCATAAGACGATCCAAGTAATTTGACAAAACAGATCGAGAGCATCTTGTATAATCTCAAAAAAGCAACTAAAAATATAAGAAATGAAGTGATGAAAATCAGCCCCTGTTCTCATTTATGCTCGCTTTTGTAATGGGAGGCAAGGAATGGGGATACTGGGAGAAGAAAGGATCACATGGACGGCAAGCCTCCACCACCGGCAAGTGGGGTTGCTTCACAACCAATCTCCACGGCCGCCGCCTCCATGGGGACGAACTCCCATGTTCACAACCGGGCTCCCAATCGGCCGCTGCCTCGCCGACCTTGACGACGAAGTAGTCCCTCCCTTCGATCCCATTCGCAACGGAGGCAACACCCATCCCAGCGGACGGGTCCACGGTGAGATCCCTACTGGATTGTGGTTGCGCCTCCCCAAACCTCACCGCGGGACACATGAGAGGGCGCCGTTGCCATGGTCAGGCTTGGATGGGGAAAGGAGGCGACATAGCAGCAACGACGCCTTCGCCGGGATTGGTGGCGACGGCGGCGGCGAGCGAGCGGGAGGACGGCGGCGGCGAGAGAGTAGGAGGGTGGTGGCGGCAGTCCATCGGCCACCGTGACGTGAGAGGAGGATGGGGATGGGGCCGCGATCTGGACGTATGGAGCGGTCGAGAGGAGGGAAAGCAGGCGGCTTGGTTTTTCCATCCTGCGGGGTTTGGGGGAGGTCAAACGAGAGGGCTTTTTTCGTGCGGGAGGCAGAGCAACGAGGGCGGATGTAGGGAGACAGGACGCGGTCGGTTGGCATGAAAAGGAAAGCTACACATTTTTTTAGGCAGTAGAGATGATTGATGATAAGAAAGGGAAAATCACATCAATATAAGGAAATATCCCATCAATACTTGATTGATTGCGATTTATTTTTTATATGGTAACTAATCTGATCATCAATACTTGATTGATTGTAATTTATTTTTTATATGGTAACTAATCTGATGGGTTTATGTGGGTGGTGAAGCGAAAAGTCAGGTGGGAGGGAGACGAAATAAAACCAGCGAAATAAAACCAACGAAAGTGTTGAGGCGAAATAAAACCAGCAAAAAATAACCGGCGGACTATTCACCAACTGCTCCATTAGGAGTAGAGATAAGGTTTTATTGTTTGGTAATGTAATATTATTACCTGCTTGTTTGTGACGTGCCTAGTTAGTAAAGTTTAAAAATTAAGATTTGGAATTGATTGTGATGAAACTAAATTTTATTGATTGGTAAAGAGCTATCAGTTCCTGCCCGTTTATAACGTGTCTAGTTAGGAAACTTTGGAAAGATTAGCAAAGTTTTTATTCTGAGAATAAAAAATTCAACGTGAGGAGATATGCTGATGGGATGTGAGACGAAAATAAACCGGACGAAAATAAACAGACGAAATATAACCAGACGAAAATAAACCGTGGACGCAATCCTACCAACTCAGACATTAAGAATAGAGATTTATGCACTTAACGGTCCTACTTCTTTTATATATCAACCCCCGGTCCTGCTTTGCTAACATAGCCAAGTAGAAGAACGTGCCACATTTTTTTGACATCGTTGAAGAGCGCCACATATTAAACTTCGATCTTCCGATGATTGTGTCTTTTTCTTCGAGAAACGGATGTTTTAAAAAATCGAGTAACTCGATGAGCTTATAAGGGAAAAATATTGTAAAATAGGCCCAGTTTAGTTGGAGGCCATGAACGACCGGCCATGATGAAGCACCTGCACGCGGCCCGAATTCGATTCCGATCCGTCTCCCTAGTGCACGCAGGTCGCAGCCGCATAGGCGTGCCTTTATTTCCTACCCGTCCGTCCGCGTGTCCTTTGATCAGGATCAGCCGGCCTTGGACTCCGACATACTGACGTACAGATACGGCGGCGGCCATGGCAGCAGCACTGCCAACTTGGCCGCACCCCTCGGCGGCGACGGAGACCCAAGTCCACTTCCTAGGGCAAGGGACCATCCATGTCCAGCAGAAGCCGCGCGATCACCCGTGCTTCCTGCGACTCCAGGGCGACCTGATCCTGTCTCTCGGGACGCGCAGGGTTGGAGTCGGGCCAAGGGGCGGGCTGGTCGACGTGTCCGATCCAATTTTCAGGAAGCTCGACCATCGGGTCCCGATCTTCCACCCGAACGCCCTCAATTGCATCGTGGTCTGCACCTTAAACATCCACGAGATGCTGGCTGAGGCGCTGGTTACCAGCGACCACGACGTCCTCGCCGCCGAAAACTGGGAGGATGCACTCCATACGCCGGCCCTTAACATAGCCATGGGGATTGCTAGTGCTAGGTACATCGACGACCAGGTCGACTTCGACCTGGCCTATGACCAGTTGGACATGGACGTCAAGATGCCCCAACTCTGGGTGTGCTTGGTCTACCGCGAGCCCAAGCCGCCCCTCCTCGAGGCTGCCGGAGTCCTGACACGTTGCCGAAAGCGCCGCCGTGATGCCTATGAGCCCGGTGAGCAGTGCATCATATGTTTGTTGGACTTGGAGACTGAAGACGAGCAGACGGCGAGGCTGCCATACTCCCATGCCTTCCATAGCCTCTGCATTCAGCCGTGGTTCCACGAGGTCACGACGTGTCCGACTTGCCGACATGACATTATGGAGTGCTTCAACTTTGTCAGAGTGGCATCCTCCGAGGAGTTCATATATCCTGGAGCCGGAGATGAGCCATTGATTGATGACGTAGCCGAAGATGAGAACTTCCTACAAGAAGTACCGGAAGATGATGAAGGGCTTATATCAGAAGGGTGGGATTGGGATTACGAATACTTGCGTTACTTGACCGACGCTGAGGAGTATGTAGATCCTGAAGGATGGAGACGAAGGCACCAACATTTATGAAGTCCATAACCAAATGAGCACAGCTAGGTGGAAGAGAACCTCTCATGAAATTTGAGTGGATATTTGTAGGACCACGGAGTCTAGGAGAATTAAACTCTAAATGTTGGCAGAACTCCTTTTTGTGTAGGACATCCATGTATCACTATTCACTACTGGAAAAATGGCCGTTACCGAGTTCTTTCCAGTTTGCCGAGTTCCTGTACATGGGATCATAGCAAACTCCATATAAGCCGAGTACGGTAATTTGTAGGAGACGGCAGAGACAGGCCGTAGCAAAGAGGCAGGCCAAACACAGGCCGCACGGTACTCCTCCAAACCTGCAAACATCCACCATCCGGTACCCACCTGTGCGACAGCGAGACCCATGGAGCTCATATATGTTAGACTGTATATATATACATGTACTCCCTCCGTCCGAAAATACTTGTCGGAGAAATGAATGTACCTAGATGTATTTTAATTCTAGATACATCCATTTTTATGCATTTCTTCGACAAGTATTTCCGGACGGAGGGAGTATATATATACACGTAGCCTCTGTGTAAATATTGTAACATTGTATTATACCTCTTGCTATCTCTATATAATGAGATAGCTACACCCTGTTTAGGGTGTCGAGCTAGTTTTCTAAATCCTATGTTTTACATGATATCAGTTTAGGTTACGATGTCTTCCGCTGCACCACCCACCGCCGCCGCCGTGCCGATCTCGACTGCCACTGCACCGGCCCTCGCCCCGATGTCGCCCTTCCTGGCCTCTCGGCCCTCGCGGCGACGTATGGGGCCTTGCCGCCGCCTGCTTCCCCGCATGCATCAGGCGCTCCGGACGATCTGATCGCCCCGCCCGAGCCCACGGCGCTGCCGGCCTATGGCGGCCCTCCTCCGCCGAACCCGAACCCTGGCGTTGCTCCTCAGACGTACGGCGCTCCCGCGCCCTCCTATGGTGCGCCCCGCCGCCGTCATCCTTGTGGCCGGTGCCGGCTTATGCTGTGCCGCCGCTGTCGCAACCCTACACGGCGGCGCCGCCGCAGCACCACCACTACGCGCTGCTGCAGCACCACCACTACCCGGCGCCGCAACCGCAAGCCTATGGGGGCGCGGCCACCTCGTCGTATGGCGCCCCTGCAGCGTCCGGCCACGGCGCTTTGGCTGCCGTTCTTCCCGGCTCCTACTCCTTGCCTGGCGCCTACGGTTCCTACTCGGCGCTGATTCCTTATCCAGAGGCGGCTCCGTCCATGGATCCCTATGCATCACTGCAGGCGTACACTGCTCAAGCCGCGGCGCCTTCACTGTTTTATTTCTCGCACCTGCTGCCGGTGAAGCTCGCGCCGGACAACTACCTATGGTGGCGTCCTCGGGTCTTGATGCTCCTCCTCAGTCGCTACTTGGAGGGCTATGTCAACGGATTCATACCGTGCCCGCCCCCTCAACATCCGGCGTATCACACGTGGGTGGCACAGGATCAGGCCATCCTCTCTGCCATCCAGTCTTCGCTCACGCCGAGTGTTTTGTCGATGGTCATCTTCGCCACTACATCCAGGGAGGCGTGGGCGGCACTCCACACTAGTTTCGCCTCCCAGTCTCAGGCGCGTGCGCATTCTATACGCACCGAGCTGGGCGAGACCAAGCTTGAAGATCTCAGCATCACGGATTAGTTCAACTAGATGACGAGCCTCGCCGACACTTTGGCCTCTGTTGGTTAGCCGCTTCAGGATGAGGACTTCACCACCTTTGTGCTTAACAGGCTCGATGATGACTATGAAAATCTCATTGAGAACGTCCATGGTCGCAAGGATCCGCTCCCGCGCCGTGAGTTCTATGCGCGTCTCCTTGGCCGTGAGCAGTGCATCAAGGCGCGTCGTGTTTCCCCCAGCTTCGTCTCCGCCAACGCTGCTACTCGCGGCAAACCTCAGAAGCTGGCTCCATCAGGTGGCAAACCGGCGCCTTCCTCGCAGCAGGCCTCGCGGGGCAACGCGCCGACCATCACTGGCGGGAGTCGCCAAGTTGCTTGCTGTTCTAGTTGTGGTGCTCCTCAGGCCTGTCAGCTTTGTGGGATAGATCGTCGTCTCGCCGCGCGCTGTCACAGACGCTACAAGCAAGACTTTCTTGGCCTTGGGAACAATGGCAAAGGGAATGATAAGCAGGCTGCAGCTGCTGTGACGGGTCATGAGCACGGATGCACTCCGTCCTACTGTATTGATCCTACATGGTACATGGACACGGGAGCTACAAACCACCTCACCAACGACATGGGCAAGCTCTCCACTCATGAGCCATATCACGGCCATGATCAGGTGCACACCGCCAATGGAGCAGGTATGCGCATCTCCCATCTTGGTCAGGCATCACTTCTTGCACACAATTCACGAAAATTGCATCTTTCTAATGTTCTTCGTGTTCCTACTGCTTCGCGTAGTTTGTTGTCTGTTCCACAACTTACTCGTGATAATAATGTCCTTGCTGAGTTTCACCATTTTTGTTTCTTTATCAAGGATCGGGACACGAGGGCCATTCTGCTTAGCGATCGTCTTCGCCGTGGCTTGTATGCACTTGATGCGCCGACCGCACCTCCTATGCAGTTTTCTCCTCAGGCGTTCAACGGTGTTCGTGTGTCATCTACACATTGGCATGCGTGTCTGGGTCATCCTGCTGCTCCTATAGTTCGTCATGTGTTGCATCGTCATGAACTACCGGTTGTGTCAAATAAAATTGCTGAAACTATTTGTGATGCCTGTCAGCAGGGCAAGAGTCATCAACTACCGTTTTCAGAGTCTAGTCGTGTTGTAAAACATCCTCTTGAGCTTGTGTTTTCTGATGTATGGGGTCATGCCCAAACGTCTGTCAGTGGCCACAATTATTATGTCAGTTTCATTGATGCTTATAGTCGGTTTACTTGGCTTTATCTTATTAAGAAAAAGTCTGATGTGTTTGATGTTTTTATACAGTTTCAAGCACATGTTGAGCGTCTCCTTAGCCAGAAAATTATTCATGTTCAAACCGACTGGAGGGGGGTGAATATCACAATCTCAACTCATTTTTAACAAGCTTGGGATCACACATCGTGTGTCTTGTCCTCATGCACATCAGCAGAATGGAACCGCTGAACATAAGCATCGTCATCTTGTAGAAACTAGCATTACTTTATTAGCTCATGCCTCCGTTTCTTTTAGGTTCTGGAGTGATGCCTTCTCCACTGCCTGTTTTTTGATCAATAGGCTGCCCTCACGACTACTGAGTATGAAAACTCCGCTTGAACTCTTGCTCAATGAAATCCCAGACTACACCTTCCTCAAAGTCTTCAGATGTGCGTGTTGGCCTCATTTGCGTCCGTATAATAAACATAAGCTAGAGTTTCGGTCGAAAACGCGTGTCTTCCTTGGGTATAGTTCCCTTCATAAAGGGTACAAATGCCTACATGTTCCCACCAATCGCGTCTACATTTCTCGTGATGGTGTATTTGATGAGAATGTGTTCCCCTTTCGTGCACTTCCGAACAACTCTATCACTCCTATGCCAGACGTTTCTTCTAACACACCATCGCCTAATCAATTTGTGGATGTTGCAAATGCTCCTGTGTTGCTTCCTAACCATGCTGCAGGTGTTGGACGTGGTGCTCGTCTTGAGCTCCTTGATGATGAAGCTACGGACACCACTCACGATGGGCACGTCGATCCCATGCATGGCCAATGCATGGCGGGTTGTGCCCGCCAGCCCGACGCACCCGCACCGGCTCCACGGGCGCCACCTGCACCCCCAGCTGCCACGCGAGCATTAGCTTCGCCCAGCTCGCCTGGCTCGGTGGCCGCTTCGCCTGGGCCTACTGGCATGTTCCACCTGCGGGCGTCGCCTTCGCCCCGCCCAGTGATAGGCAGGCCGGTGGCTCCTTCAGCTACGCCGAGCAGCCCCGCCTCGGCCCCCTCGGCTCCTCGTGGGCCGGCCTCATCGCCAACTAGACTCGGCAGTCCCGTCTCAGTCCCGTCGCCTGCCTCTGAACCTAACGACTCTGGCTCATCCAGCTCGGGGTCAGGATTGGCCTCGCCTTCGTCTCCTGTGGCAAGCCCAGAGTTGCTGGCGATGCCTGCTGCGGTTGTTCTTCGTCCACACACGCGCAACCGGTCTGGTATTTTTCGTCCAAAGGAACATACAGACGGGACTGTTGCATGGCTTGCCGCTTGCATGGCTCATGCTGTTGTGGATCCGACGGCCGAGTCGCGTCATTTTCAGGACGCGTTGAGTATTCCTCACTGGCGCGCTGTGATGGAGCAGGAGTTTCAGGCTTTGCCGAAAAATGGCACTTGGCAACTTGTTCCTCCGGTCTCTGGCATCAACATCATTGATTCCAAATGGGTGTTTAAAGTAAAACGGCATGCGAACGGTTCTATTGAACGCTACAAGGCACGGCTGGTTGCTAAGGGCTTCAAGCAGAGGTATGGTCTTGATTATGAAGACACGCCCAGTCCAGTTATCCAGCCTACCACCATTCGTATGCTGATGTCTCCTGCTGTCACTCGTGGGTGGTCTCTTCGTCAGCTTGATGTGCAGAATGCCTTCCTACATGGAGTTTTGGAGGAAGACGTTTATATGCGTCAGCCACCGGGTTTTGTTGATCCTACGCGTCCTCATCATCTCTGTCGTCTGGTGGCATTGTATGGACTTAAACAGGCTCCTCGCGCATGGCATGCACGTCTCGGTTCTGCTCTCCGGGCTCTTGGGTTTGTTCCCTCCACTGCTGACGCGTCACTGTTCCTCTTTCCGCGTCCTGAGGTTACGATGTATCTATTGGTTTATGTTGATGATATAATCATCGTCAGTTCCTCTGATGATGCCGCTGATTGCCTTGTGACTGCGTTCAGTGAGGATTTTGCTGTCAAGGATTTGGGTGCTCTGCATTACTTCCTTGGCATGGAAGTATTCTTTGGACTTGTTGCGTCGTGCTGGTATGCTCAACTGCAAACATGCTAACACTCCGATGTCTGCGACTGATTGGTTGTCTGCCCTTGATGGAGATCCTCTTCCCCCTGATGACGCTACTGAGTATCACAGTCTTGTTGGTGGTCTGCAATACCTCACTATCACTAGGCCTGATGTCTCTTATGTAGTTAACCGTGTATGTCGGTATCTTCATGCCCCTCGGACATCTCATTTCACGGCAGTGAAGCGTATTCTGCGGTATATCTCTTCCACTGCCTCGTATGGTCTGCTCCTTCAACCTGCACCATCTTGTGAACTTTCAGCCTTTCCTGATGCGGATTGCGCTGGCAGTCCTGATGATCGGCGATCCACGGGGGGATATGCAGTGCTCTTTGGTCCCAACTTGATCGCGTGGAATGCTCACAAGCAAGCTACTGTATCTCGTAGCAGTACTGAAGCTGAGTATAAGGCAGTTGCTGATGCTACCGCTGAGATCATATGGGTACAATCTTTATTGAGGGAGCTGAGAATCTCTCAAGGTCATCCTCTAGTTCTTTGCTGTGATAATATCGGTGCCACATACTGATGTCTACTACACAACCTTCTTCTTGTAGACGTTGTTGGGCCTCCAAGTGCAGAGGTTTGTAGGACAGTAGCAAATTTCCCTCAAGTGGATGACCTAAGGTTTATCAATCCGTAGGAGGCATAGGATGAAGATGGTGTCTCTCAAGCAACCCTGCAACCAAATAACAAAGAGTCTCTTGTGTCCCCAACACACCCAATACAATGGTAAATTGTATAGGTGCACTAGTTCGGCGAAGAGATGGTGATACAAGTGATATATTGATGGTAGATAATGGTTTTTGTAATCTGAAAATATAAAAACAGCAAGGTAACTAATGATAAAAGTGAGCGTAAACGGTATTGCAATGCTATGAAACAAGGCCTAGGGTTCATACTTTCACTAGTGCAAGTCCTCTCAACAATAATAACATAATTACATCACATAACTATCCCTCAACTTGCAACAAAGAGTCACTCCAAAGTCACTAATAGCGGAGAACAAACAAAGAGATTATGGTAGGGTACGAAACCACCTCAAAGTTATTATTTCCAATCAATCCGTTGGGCTATTCCTATAGGTGTCACAAACAGCCCTAGAGTTCGTACTAGTATAACACCTTAAGACACAAATCAACCAAAACCCTAATGTCACCTAGATACTCCAATGTCACCTCAAGTATCCGTGGGTATGATTATACGATATGCATCATACAATCTCAGATTCATCTATTCAACCAACACATAGAACCTCAAAGAGTGCCCCAAAGTTTCTACCGGAGAATCACGACGAAAACGTGTGCCAACCCCTATGCATAGGTTCATGGGCGGAACCCGCAAGTTCATCACCAAAACATACATCAAGTGAATCACGTGATATCCCATTGTCACCACAGATATGCACGGCAAGACATACATCAAGTGTTGTCAAATCTTTAAAGACTCAATCCGATAAGATAACTTCAAAGGGGAAACTCAATCCATTACAAAAGAGTAGAGGGGGAAGAAACATCATAGGATCCAAATATAATAGCAAAGCTCGCGATACATCAAGATCGTATCACCTCAAGAACACGAGAGAGAGAGAGAGATCAAACACATAGCTACTGGTACACACCCTTAGCCCCGAGGGAGAACTACTCCCTCCTCGTCATGGAGAGCACCGGGAGGATGAAGATGGCCACCGGAGAGGGATTGCCCCCTCCGGCAGGGTGCCGGAACGGGTCTATATTGGCTTTCGGTGGCTACGGAGGCTTCTGGCGGCGGAACTCCCGATCTATTGTCCTCCCGGATGTTTTTAGGGTATTGATATGTCCCCAACGTATCTATAATTTTTTATTGCTCCATGCTATATTATCTACTGTTTTGGACTATATTGGGCTTTATTTTCCACTTTTATATTATTTTTGGGACTAACCTATTAACCGGAGGCCCAGCCCAGAATTGCTATTTTTTGCCTATTTCAGTATTTCGGAGAAACATAATATCAAACGGAGTTCAAACGGAATAAAACCTTCGGGAACATGATTTTCTCACCGATCGTGATCCAGGAGACTTGGACCCTACTCCAAGGAGTCAAAGAGGCAGTCATGAGGACGGGGGCGCACCCACCCCCCTAGGGCACGCCCCCTGCCTCGTGGGCCCCTCGGTGCTCCACCGACGTACTCCTTCCTCCTATATATACCTATGTACCCCCAAACGATCAGAACAGGAGCCAAAAACCTAATTCCACCGCCGCAACTTTCTATATCCACGAGATCCCATCTTGGGGCCTGTTCCGGAGCTCCGCTGGAGAGGGCCGTCATCACGGAGGTCTTCTACATCATCACAGCCTCTCCGATGAAGTGTGAGTAGTTTACCTCAGACCTTCGGGTCCATAGTTAATAGCTAGATGGCTTCTTCTCTCTTTTTGGATCTCAATACAAAGTTCTCCCCCTCTCTCGTGGAGATCTATTCGATGTAATCTTATTTTTGCGGTGTGTTTGTTGAGACCGATGAATTGTGGGTTTATGATCAAGTCTATCTATGAATAATATTTGAATCTTCTCTGAATTATTTTAAGTATGATTGGTTATCTTTGCAAGTCTCTTCGAATTATCCGTTTGGTTTGGCCAACTAGATTGGTAGTTCTTGCCATGGGAGTAGTGCTTAGCTTTGGGTTCGATCTTGCGGTGTCCTTTCCCAGTGACAGAAGGGGCAACAAGGCACGTATTGTATCGTTGCCATCGAGGATAACAAGATGGGGTTTATTTCATATTGCATGAATTTCTCTCTACATCATGCCATCTTGCTTAAAGCGTTACTCTGTTTTTAACTTAATACTCTAGAAGCATGCTGGATAGCGGTCGATGAGTGGAGTAATAGTAGTAGATGCAGAATCGTTTCGGCCTACTTGTCTCGGACGTGATGCCTATATACATGATCATGCCTAGATATTCTCATAACTATGCTCAATTCTGTCAATTGCTCAACAGTAATTTGTTCACCCACCGTAGAATACTTATGCTCTTGAGAGAAGCCACTAGTGAAACCTATGGCCCCCGGGTCTATTCTCATCATATCAATCTCCATCACTTTAATCTTGCTTTGCTTTTTTACTTTGCCTTTTACTTTTCACTTTGCATCTCTATACCAAAAATACCAAAAATATTATATCTATCAGATCTCACTCTCGTAAGTGACCGTGAAGGGATTGACAACCCCTAATCGCGTTGGTTGCGAGTAGATATCGTTTTGTGCAGGTACGAGGGACTTGAGCGTGGCCTCCTACTAGATTGATACCTTGGTTCTCAAAAACTGAGGGAAATACTTACGCTAATCTGCTTCATCATCCCTTCCTCTTCGGGGAAATCTAACGCAAGCTCAAAAGGTAGCAGGTATATGGAGATATATAGGCGGAAGAAGTACGCCAGGGGAGCCACGAGGGGCCCACGAGGGTGGAGGGCGCGCCTAGGGGGGTGGGCACACCCCCTGCCTCATGGCTTCCTCGTTGACCCCCTTACGTGCACTCCAAGTCTTCTGGGTTTGTTCTTGTCCAAAAATAAGTTCCGTGAAGTTTCATGTCAATTAGACTCCGTTTGATTTTCCTTTTCTTCGAAACCCTAAAGTAGGCAAAAAACAGAAACTGGCACTAGGCTCTGGGTTAATAGGTTAGTCCCAAAAATAATATAAAAGTGTATAATAAAGCCCATAAACATCCAAAACAGATAATATAATAGCATGGAACAATCAAAAATTATAGGTACGTTGGAGACGTATCAGCACCCCCAAGCTTAATTCCCGCTCGTCCTCGAGTAGGTAAATGATAAAAAAACAGAATTTTTGATGTGGAATGCTACCTAACATATTTATCCATGTAATTCTCTTTATTATGGCAAGAATATTCAGATCCATAAGATTCAAGACAAAAGTTTAATATTGACATAAAAATAATAATACTTCAACAATACTAATAAAGCAATCATGTCTTCTCAAAATAATATGGCCAAAGAAAGCTATCCCTACAAAATCATATAGTCTGGCTATACTCCATCTTCACCACACAAAATATTTAAATCATGCACAACCCCGATGACAAGCCAAGCAATTGTTTCATACTTTTGATGTTTTCAAACTTTTTCAATCTTCATGCAATACATGAGCGTGAGCCATGGACATAGAACTATAGGTGGGATAGAATGGTGGTTGTGGAGAAGACAGAAAGGAGAAGATAGTCTCACATCAACCAGGCGTATCAACGGGCTATGGAGATGCCCATCAATAGATATCAATGTGAGTGAGTAGGGATTGCCACGCAACGGATGCACTAGAGCTATAAGTATATGAAATCTCAACAAGAAACTAAGTGGGTGTGCATCCAACTTGCTTGCTCACGAAGACCTAGGGCACTTGAGGAGGCCCATTGTTGGAATATAGAAGCCAAGTTCTATAATGAAAATTTCCCACTAGTGTATGAAAGTGACAACATAGGAGACTCTTATCATGAAGATCATGGTGCTACTTTGAAGCACAAGTGTGGTAAAAGGATAGTAGCATTGCCCCTTCTCTCTTTTTCTCTCATTTCTTTTTTTATTTGGGCCTTTCTCTTTTTTATGGCCTCTTTTTTTCTCTTTTTTTTATTTGGGCTTCTTTGGCCTCTTTTATTTATTTATTTTCGTCCGAAGTCTCATCCCAACTTGTGGGGGAATCATAGTCTCCATCATCCTTTCCTCACTGGGACAATGCTATAATAATGATGATCATCACACTTCTTTTTACTTACAACTCAAGAATTACAACTCAATACTTTGAACAAGATATGACTCTATATGAATGCCTCCGGCGGTGTACCGGGATGTGCAATGACTCATGAGTGACATGTATGAAAGAATTATGAATGGTGGCTTTGCCACAAATACAATGTCAACTACATGATCATGCATAGCAATATGACAATGATGGAGCGTGTCATAATAAGCGGAATGGTGGAAAGTTGCATGGCAATATATCTCGGAGTGGCTATGGAAATGCCATAATAGGTAGGTATGGTGGCTGTTTTGAGGAAGATATATGGTGGGTTTATCGTACCGGCTAAAGTTGCGCGGTACTAGAGAGGCTAGCAATGGTGGAAGGGTGAGAGTGCGTATAATCCATGGACTCAACATTAGTCATAAAGAACTCACATACTTATTGCAAAAATCTATTAGTTATTGAAACAAAGTACTCTGCGCATGCTCCTAGGGGGATAGATTGGTAGGAAAAGACCATCGCTCGTCCCCGACCGCCACTCATAAGGAAGACAATCAATAAATAAATCATGCTCCGACTTCATTACATAACGGTTCACCATACGTGCATGCTACGGGAATCATAAACTTTAACACAACAATCTCTCAAATTCACAACTACTTAACTAGCATGACTCTAATATCACCATCTCCATATCTCAAAACAATCATCAAGTGTCAAACTTCTCCTAGTATTCAATGCACTTTATATGAAAGTTTTTATTATATCCCTCTTGGATGCCCATAATATTAGGACTAAATTCATAACCAAAGAAAATTATCATGATGTTTAGGACTCTCAAAATAATATAAGTGACGCATGAGAGTTCATCAATTTTCTATAAAATAAAACCATGACTGTGCTCTAAAAGATATAAGTGAAGCACTAGAGCAACAACAAACTACTCCGGAAGATATAAGAGAAGATCAATGAGTAGTTGAATAATTACACAACTATGTCAAGACTCTCTAATATTAAAGAATTTCAGATCTTGATATTTTATTCAAACAGAAAGAAAAACAAAAGTAAATAAAATGACGCTCCAAGCAAAACACATATCATGTGACGAATAAAAATATAGCTGCAAGTAAAGTTACCGATGAACGAAGATGAAAGAGGGGATGCCTTCTGGGGCATCCCCAAGCTTAGGATCTTGGATATCCTTGAATATTACCTTGGTGTGCCTTGGGCATCCCCAAGCTTAGGCTCTTGCCACTCCTTATTCCATAGTCCATCGAATCCTTACCCAAAACTTGAAAACTTCACAACACAAAACTTAACAGAAAACTCGTAAGCTCCGTTAATATAAAAAATAAATCACCATTTCAATGTACTGTAATGAACTCATTATTTATTTATATTGGTGTTAAACCTACTGTATTCCAACTTCTCTATGGTTTATAAACTCTTTTACTAGCCATAGATTCATCAAAATAAGTAAACAACACATGAAAAACAGAATCTGTCAAAAACAGAACAGTCTGTAGTAATCTGGATCAAACGTATACTTCTGGAACTCATAAAATTCTCAAATTCATTGCTGGACCTGAGGAATTTATCTATTAATCATCTGCAAAAATAATTAACTAAATAGCACTCTCCAAATAAAAATGGCAGCAATTCTCGTGAGCGCTAAAGTTTCTGTTTTTTACAGCATGATCAACAAGACCATCCCCAAGTCTTCCCAAAGGTTCTACTTGGCACAAACACTAATTAAAAGCATAAAACCACATCTAAACAGAGTCTAGATGAATTATTTATTACTAAATAGGAACAAAAATCAAGGAACAAAAATAAAATTGGGTTGCCTCCCAACAAGTGCTATCGTTTAACGCCCCTAGCTAGGCATGATGATTAGATTGATGCTCACATTTAGATACATTAAAACTGAGCACTTTTCCAGCCCTCTCAAGGCATCATCGCTCCTAGCCATCGGATCGCCAGTTTGATGCATTTTTGGCCATTGGATGAGTTGTGAATCGCTCCTAATCGGTTCTGTGCGCTAATAACGATCGCTAACCATCCCGGGCCGCTGCTCCGGTCCCTTTTTTGGGCGTTCCGGATAAATTGGCCTTAATGGGACTCTAGCAACCTCCTTACAGACGAGATAAGGAGGCATGACAATGCGGGACTCCTATTCGTACGCCGACACCACCGCCGCCGCCTCCGTCTCCGTCGATCTCCTCTTCCTTCTCGGTGGCTGCTAGCCTGCTACTCTTGCAGCATCGGTTCCACTCATCCCAAACCTCGTGCCTCCCGATCCCTCCCCTATTATGATCAAAGGTGAATCATTGGTGTGAGCGAGATGCCGCCGATGCCCAAGGACGATGCGAAGGGGCAGCACTACACTCGCAACCCTATTGAGGCGGCCGCGGCGGCGGCCGCCCCTTCATGAAGACGTCCTTGAAGGTAACGAGCAGGCGACAAGAACGGCGAGTGAAGAACTCTCGCGTCCTGATTCCAGTTTGATGTCCCGGCTATCGATGCATTTGACAGCCGGCCGCAGGGAGAAGGTCAAGGGTAAGGTATATCGCGAAACTCTACCCTACACACCTGATTCCATTTCACTTCATGATGATGCCAACGCCCATTCTGAATTTAACAGCAACCATGCAGTAGGATTTTCCCTCCGGTTCTATCAATTTTTGCAGTCATTGTGTTCGTTGGCCGGTGATCGGTAAGCATCCACGTTTCCCTTCCCCTTTCATTTCAGATGTATGATTTTTTGGTAAAAGGTACCGTGGTTGAGCTCCTACTTCACAGTACTAATTTACACGTCAATCAAGTAACTATTTGTATATACTGTGCAGATTCAGTTTCGCATATGGGGATTCTAATGTTGATATTTTATTTTCAGTTCAGGTAATTGGGTTCCTGGTTGTATTGACATTTCTATCTGTACATACATCCAATTGGTAAGCGACAGTGATACACAATTGTTAAATTGTAATCCAAATTATACTGTGTTGGACTAGACGTAGTACAACTAGTGTGGGCCTTTGCGTTGACGTCGACGCGTACGAGTACAACTCGTTTACTTGTCCTCCAAGGACTCTCATGTATTGCCCTCATATATACCCCATGTAGTCGCACCTCAGACGGTCTGTCGTCTCGTGCTTGTAATACTCCTCCTCATAGTGATTGCGCCTTCGTGCGTCCGTGGTTTTCTCCCGCAAGGGTTTCCACGTAAAAATCCGTGTCTCTTTGTTTCGTTTATTTCTCGTTATTATCTAACAAGTGGTATACAGAGCTGAGGTTAAAGATATGAGAGTTTGAGACGAGAGTTAGGGTTTGTGTCCGTGCGCCGCCACCGCATGCGTCTCTTGGCGATCTGCTGATCCGAGTGCAAATCAATTTCCATTGCGCCGCCTGAAGCCGAGACCGACAGGAGCAGTCATCCGTGTCCAGATAAAGTTTAGACCAATCGGTACTGGCTTCAAGTCCCAAGGAGTGATCCTTCCGGTCGCTAATCGAGTTGCCGCGGCTGCTGCTCTACGTACAAGTTTCAAGCCCCAAGAATCAATCAATCAATTTGCTAGTAGTACTACTTCTAGTACGTGGGCGCTTTTCCACTAACTAGCACGTGTGATCTGATTGATTTCTCAAGCTGCTGTCAACTAGTACTAGTTACTACTAGTACTTCTGTTGATCACGTGGAGTTACAAATCACACTGGTTTTCGTTCGCTACGTCTACCCAGCGTACCAGGTGCTATCAGTTTAGTTTTTTGCTCCGCATTAATTAATTCTGTCAAGAATTTTTTCTATCAGCTTGTACTACTTTGTGTACACAGTTTTATCGACTCATGGCATCCATGAAGTATGATCTTCCGCTGCTGGACCGTGACACAAGGTTTACCCTATGGCAAGTAAAGATGCGGGCGTTGTTGGCACAGTCCGACTATGATGAAGCACTGGATAGTTTTGGGAAAAACCGAATTGAGGACTGGACTGATGAGGAGAAACGAATTGATCGTAAGGCTTTGTCAAAAATTCAACTCCATTTGCATAATAATATTTTGCAGGAAGTTTTGAGCGAGAAAACTGCCGCCGCTCTATGGTTAAAGCTGGAAGGGATTTGCATGACTAAAGATCTCACCAACAAGATGCATCTGAAGCAAAAATTATTCCTGCACAGGTTACCCGAGGGAGGTAATGTTTTGAATCATATTTCTGAATTTAAAGAGATCATATCCAATCTAGCTGCAATGGAGGTTAAGTATGAAGAGGAAGATACTGCTTTAATGCTGCTTTGTTCACTGCCAAGTTCTTATACCAATTTTAGAGACACCATATTATACAGTCGTGATACTCTCACACTTAATGAAGTTTATGAAGCTTTGAACTCTAAGGAGAAGATGAAACTAATGGTGCCTCATGATGGTTCAAGTTCATCCCAAGCCGAGGGATTATCTGTTCGTGGCAGGACAAAGGAGAAGAACTCCAATAATGGAAACAGAGGCAAAAGTAAGAACGGCCACAGGGGCCGGTCGCAATCCAGAGACAAGAAATATTGCAGGTATTGCAAGAGAGACGGGCATGACATCTCTGAGTGTTTCAAGTTGCAGAACAAGGAAAAGAGGAAAGGTAACAAACAAGGTGAAAATTCTGCTAACCTTGCTCGTGATGATAGTTCCGATGATGCTCTTGTCGTTATTGCTGGATGTGCTGAGACCAATGATGAGTGGGTACTTGACACTGCATGCACTTTTCATATGTGTCCACATAGAGATTGGTTTAATACTTTTGATTCCACTACTTCTGCTGGTTCCGTTTTGGGTTTTGATAATTCACCATGCAAGATTGAAGGCATAGGTTCTATTCGAATCAAGATGTTTGATGGCATAATCAGAACTTTGACAGATGTTCGGTATATTCCGAAGATAAAGAGAAATCTTATTTCTATGAGTGCCCTTGATGCAAAGGGATACAAGTATTCAGGTGGAGATAGTGTTTTGAAAGTCACCAAAGGTTCCCTTATTGTGATGAAAGGTGATTTGAGTTCGACCAATGGTCTTTATTACCTTCGAGGTTCTACCGTTTCAGGTAACGCTATTCCAGTTGTTTCAAAGAATCCTGATTGTGATGCTGCTAACCTTTGGCATACGCGTCTTGGACATATGAGTGAACTTGGTTTAGCAAAGTTAAATAAGAGAGGTCTTCTTGATGGATATGAACCTGGTAAATTAAAATTTTGTGAGCATTGTATCTTCGGCAAGCACAAGAGGGTGAAATTCAACACTTCGACTCATACAACCGAAGGTATTCTTGATTATGTGCATTCTGATTTATGGGGACCATCTCGCAAGAAGTCACTAGGTGGTGCTAGTTACATGCTGACTATTATTGATGATTATTCAAGAAAAGTTTGGCCTTATTTATTGAAGCATAAATATGAAGCATTCTCAACTTTTAGGAGTGGAAGATTATGATTGAGAGACAAACTGAAAAGAAGGTAAAAATACTTCGCACTGATAATGGTATGGAATTCTGTTCTAAGCAATTTAAGAATTATTGCAAGTCTGAAGGCATTGTCAGACATTACACCGTTCCTTATACTCCTCAACAAAATGGTGTTGCTGAGCGCATGAACAGGACCGTTATTTCTAGAGCCCGTTGCATGTTGTCCAATGCAGGTTTGCATAGGCGTTTTTGGGCTAAGGCCGCTTCCACTGCTTGTTATCTCATTAACCGTTCACCATCTATTGCTCTTAATAAGAAAACTCCAATTGAGGTATGGTCTGGTTCACCTGCTGATTATTCACAGTTGAGAGTTTTTGGTTGCACTGCGTATGCTCATGTTGATAACGGAAAGTTGGAGCCTAGGGCTATTAAGTGCATCTTTCTTGGTTATAAGTCTGGTGTTAAAGGTTTTAAATTATGGAATCCTGAAACCCAGAAGGTTGTTATTAGTAGAAATGTTATCGTTAATGAATCTGCTATGTTACATGATGTTTCATCTACTAATGTTCCCGTTGAGAGTGAACAGCAGCCTATTGTTCAGGAGCCTACTGTTCAGGTGGAGCATGTTATTGATTCAGGTGATACAGCTGGTAATGAAATTGTTGATGCACATGATGAACCCGTCGTTAATGATGATAATGTCACTCCCACTCCAAATCAGCCTATTGTTCCACCCAGTTGGAATCTTGCACGTGACAGAGTTAGGCGGGGTACTAACAAACCTGACAGGTTAATTGAAGAGTGCAATATTGTTTCTTTTGCTTTATCTGTTGCAGAAGAAATTGAAGGTAATGCTGAGCCTTCTTCATATTCCGAGGCTATTATTTCTCGTGATAGTAATAAGTGGATGACCGCTATGCATGATGAGATGGAATCACTTGAAAAGAATGGCACTTGGAATTTAGTAAGATTACCTAGAGAGAAGAAACCTATTCGTTGCAAGTGGGTTTTCAAGAGGAAAGAAGGTGTTTCTCCTAATGATGAGAGAAGATATAAAGCAAGGTTAGTTGCTAAAGGTTACAGCCAGATTCCGGGTATTGACTATAACGAAGTCTTTTCTCCTGTTGTGAAGCATAGCTCTATTCGCACTTTACTCAGTATTGTTGCCATGCATGATCTTGAGCTTGAACAATTGGATGTTAAAACTGCATTCTTACATGGAGAATTAGAAGAGGATATTTATATGGAACAACCTGAAGGTTTTGTTATTCCTGGAAAAGAAAAGCTTGTCTGTAAGTTAAAGAAATCTCTTTATGGATTGAAGCAATCCCCGAGACAGTGGTACAAGAGATTTGACACCTTTATGCTCTCTCAAGGTTTCAAAAGGTCTAATTATGATAGTTGTGTTTATTTGAAAACTGTCAAAGGTTCAACTATTTATTTGCTCCTTTATGTTGATGATATGCTAATTGCTGCAAAGAGTATGTTAGAGATTAATGAACTAAAGAAGTAATTGAGTAATGAATTTGAGATGAAGGATTTGGGTGCAGCAAAGAAAATACTTAGCATGGAAATATCCAGAGATAGACCATCTGGAAAAGTGTATCTCAGTCAGAAGGGATATATTGATAAAGTTCTTCGTCGTTTTAATATGCATAATGCCAAGCCAGTAAGTACTCCGTTAGCTGCACACTTCAAATTATCATCAGCTTTATGTCCTAAGTCAGATGCAGATATTGAGTACATGTCTAGAGTTCCCTATTCAAGTGCAGTTGGTTCACTTATGTATGCCATGGTTTGTTCTCGTCCGGATTTATCATATGCATTGAGTGTTGTCAGTAGATACATGGCTAATCCTGGAAAAGAGCATTGGAGAGCAGTTCAGTGGATTTTCAGATACCTGCGTGGTACTTCTAATGCTTATTTACAGTTTGGGAAAACTAGAGATGGACTTGTTGGTTTTGTTGATTCTGATTTTGCTGGTGATTTGGATAAGAGAAGATCACTCACAGGTTATGTTTTCACCATTGGTGGTTGTGCTGTGAGTTGGAGAGCAACTTTGCAGTCTATTGTGGCTTGTTCCACTACTGATGCCGAGTATATGGCTATTTCTGAGTCATGCAAAGAAGCTATCTGGTTGAGAGGTTTGTACACTGAGCTTTGGGGAGATTCATCTTGCCCTACCATATTTTCTGACAGTCAAAGTGCCATATATCTTACAAAGAATCCAATGTATCATGAGAGGACAAAGCACATTGATGTCAGATTTCATTATATTCGAGATGTTGTTGCTGAAGGCGATTTGAAGGTATGCAAGATAAGTACTTGGATTAATCCTGCTAATATGATGACAAAGCCAGTTCCGACCAATAAGTTTGAGCTTTGCTCAGGCTTAGTTGGTATTTCTCACTAGTCCTATGTACTTTGACGCACAAGGTGTTTAAACTGATTTGGATGGAATTATTTACTTTTTTCGACTACTGAAGGGAATTTGGATCAAGGTGGAGATTGTTAAATTGTGATCCAAATTATACTGTGTTGGACTAGATGTAGTACAACTAGTGTGGGCCTTTGCGTTGACGTCGACGCGTACGAGTACAACTCGTTTACTTGTCCTCCAAGGACTCTCATGTATTGCCCTCATATATACCCCATGTAGTCGCACCTCAGACGGTCTGTCGTCTCGTGCTTGTAATACTCCTCCTCATAGTGATTGCGCCTTCGTGCGTCCGTGGTTTTCTCCCGCAAGGGTTTCCACGTAAAAATCCGTGTCTCTTTGTCTCGTTTATTTCTCGTTATTATCTAACAACAATCCAGTCAATCAGAAGGCTTCGATTTTCTGCCCGTCGGGATTAGTCTGTAGTGTACTCATGTGCCTGTTTTCTCCCTGTCCCCTGTCTCTTCCGTGGCTTTCTGAATCCTGTTTTTTTAGATGACTTATTTGGCCTTCTGGAAGATGTCTCTTGATTCATGTAAGTATTTTTTTGATAAACCTTACATGTTAAATTTCCAGATGACTCTTGATTCATTTCAGATTTCACACATGCTCTAGCTACTCATTAGTCCAAGCTAATTGGTGTGTCACATACTGATCCATGTTGAATGTGGCGTATAGATGAAACCGAAGAAGAGGCTCAAAACTATATTTTATTAGTTACAACATTTTTTAATGTCTAATATATTCGTCAGCTTATGTAACTTTAGTTTTGTGTTTCCAAATATTGCAGAAACTCGAGATGATTATGAGCACGTACGCACACCCTTGCCGCTGGTTGGTGTGGATTTGTGCTGCAGGAGCCTCATCTTAAGAGAGATGGCAGGTGGAAGAAAGATTGACAAAGTGGTGGTGCCCCGCAGCTGGGAGGACCACGGTGAGCACCCTCCCCCCTCCCCCAATTTTTTGTATGTGCCACAAATTTCTCATGGATGGCTGTCAGATTGTTAATTATGCTTACATTTGGGTTCACATGAATAATGCTCACAGAGAAACTTTGTTCCTTCAGTTGATCACATGGCTGAAGAAAATAATATGTGAAGATATTACTTTATTAATGTACATACAACATATATTAGTTTCTCTGAATAAAATAACATGTGAAGGTTTTTTTTATTAATATATAGCATATGTCGACTTTGATGATTTGTGCCTATCCAGTGTAAAGATTTTATTCATATTTCTTTTATGAAAGGAAGCTATTTTTTGTACTATAGCAATATATTCCAAGGTTCTTTATTATTGTAGATCATATGTCGACTTTGCTGATTTGTGCCTATCAAGTGTTGAAATTTTATTCAATTTTCTTTTAGGAAAGGACGTTATTTTCTGTGCTGTTTACTCATAAGAAGGGACTTTTCTTATTTGTGCCTACCAACTATCCCTATGCTCTGCATTTAAGGAATCAATATGGACACATAATGTTGAGAAGTGGAAGTGTCAAGATTTACAGTTTTGAATATTCTCAGTAGTTGTATATATAGTTGTATATTTTGCAAAAAATACATGTAATTTGTATACTTTCATCTGTCTATCAACACTAGCTAGAGCAGGTGATGACTTTAGATAGGGAATGGTCTCCTAAGTTTTTGTCTATTGCATTCTATTTTATGCCGCTGCAAGTTTTTCAGAGCTGCTGATATATGTCAGCGCATGACATGATAAGGCATTTCTTAGTAAGCATGCTTGTGTGTAGCTATTTTCTCAAATATATATTAACTCTATGGCATACTTGTGATTGTGTGGTGAAATTAAATGGTCAACTAAAACATTTCTAAGTGTGTTGCATTGAGCAGCTTGTTTGGCATATTTGGACCATTTGGATAATGCAAAGCTTATCTTGTATGCATGTAATATATATTTGCAAAAGGAACCTATAATAGTATTGAACTTTCGCTTCAACAATCACAGAGGATTATAATTCAAGCTCTTTTTTTGCGAATGAATTCAAGCTTGATATCTGAAGAAATACTCTTCGTATACCTTTGGAAGCAATGGTTTTTCAACTTGTAAATGTACTATTTTGTCGCTCAATATATTTGTCTGATATAGGAGATCTGAAACTACTAGATTTTGATGAATTTATCAGTTTACACAACCACCAATTGATAAACTGTAGTAAAATGAGGAAATAAATTTGTGCCTTATGATCAGAATGTCAAGCAACCAACCAAGTACAATCAACAAGAGAAACCAAGATTGCACAAGGTGACCTATGTGCTTATGATTTTAGTGCTTAGAGAGGTCGTTCGAGGCTGATCATGTGTCGCCTTCAGAGTTCTCTGTGTTTCGCTGAAGCTTGTAGCATATAAGAACACAACCATGATAAGGCTTTGCTGATTTATATCTTACATGTGACATTTGCTATATGTTTCATTGTATATATTTAAATAAATTCCTCATATGCTAGCAGAAAAAATAGACGTGCATGGCAACATACAGGTGCTCGGGTGTCGACGTACTGCTAGAGCACTTTTTTTTGCAAGATGTGATTTCTGGGGAAAATACCACCTATTTTTTGTTTGTGAATCAGTTATACTACCTTAATGATTGATTATGATACTATATCTTTCTAATAATGAGTTAATATATATATTAAAATTTTGTATCAGATGCATAATTGCCGAGTTACTGCCCTGGTTGGATTCACTAACATATTCCAACAAAATAATTACTAATTGAGTTACATGTTATATCATAATTCATATACTAATTTTCTTAGAATAAAATACCTCTAAATTCCATCTATCACTAACATTATAATGACAAAGTAGACGGGCGCAGCAACGCGCGCCTTCAATGATCTAGTAAAAGATAAGGATTGAAACATAAAGAGAGCATCATGAAGAATATGACTAGCACATTTAAGCCTAACCCACTTCCTATGCATAGGGATTTTGTGAGCAAACAACTTGTGGGAACAAGAATCAACTTGCATAGGAAAGCAAAGCAAGCATAACTTGATATTATTACAATTCCTACAAGCATATACTCCTCCCTCATAATAAATTTCAGTAGCATCATGAATGAATTCAACAATATAACTATCATATAAAGCATTCTTTTCATTATCTACAAGCATAGAATTTTTATTACTCTCCACATAAGCAAAATTCTTCTCATGAATAATAGTGGGAGCAAACTCAACAAAATAATTATCACGTGAGGCATAATCCAATTGAAAACTAAAATCACGATGACAAGTTTCATGGATATCATTATTCTTTATAGCATACAAGTCATCACAATAATCATCATAGATAGCAACTTTGTTCTCATAATCAATTGGAACCTCTTCCAGAATAGTGGATTCATCAAAAAATAAAGTCATGACCTCTCCAAATCCACTTTCATTGATATAATCATCATAAATAGGAGGCATGATTTCATAATAATAAATTTGATCATCAAAACTTGGGGGACAAAAAATATCATCTTCATCAAACATAGCTTCCCCAAGCTTGTGGCTTTGCATATCATTAGCATCATGGATATTCAAGTAATTCATACTAACAATATTGCAATCATGCTCATCATTCAAATATTTAGTGCCAAACATTTTAATGCATTTTTCTTCTAACACTTTGGCACAATTTTCCTTTCCATCACACTCATGAAAGATATTAAAAAGATGAAGCGTATGAGGCAAACTCAATTCCATAATTTTTTTGTAGTTTTCTTTTATAAACTAAACTAGTGCTAAAACAAGAAACAGAAAGATTCAATTGCAAGATCTAAAGATATACCTTCAAGCGCTAACCGCCCCAGCAATAGCGCCAGAAAAGAGCTTGATGTCGACTACACAACCTTCTTCTTGTAGACATTGTTGGGCCTCCAAGTGCAGAGGTTTGTAGGACAGTAGCAAATTTCCCTCAAGTGGATGACCTAAGGTTTATCAATCCGTAGGAGGCGTAGGATGAAGATGGTCTCTCTCAAGCAACCCTGCAACCAAATAACAAAGAGTCTCTTGTGTCCCCAACACACCCAATACAATGGTAAATTGTATAGGTGCACTAGTTCGGGGAAGAGATGGTGATACAAGTGATATATGGATGGTAGATAAAGGTTTTTGTAATCTGAAAATATAAAAACAGCAAGGTAACTAATGATAAAAGTGAGCGTAAACGGTATTCTAATGCTAGGAAACAAGGCCTAGGGTTCATACTTTCACTAGTGCAAGTCCTCTCAACAATAATAACATAATTGGATCACATAACTATCCCTCAATATGCAACAAAGAGTCACTCCAAAGTCACTAATAGCGGAGAACAAACAAAGAGATTATGGTAGGGTATGAAACCACCTCAAAGTTATTCTTTCCAATCAATCCGTTGGGCTATTCCTATAAGTGTCACAAACAGCCCTAGAGTTCGTACTAGAATAACACCTTAAGACACAAATTAACCAAAACCCTAATGTCACCTAGATACTCCAATGTCACCTCAAGTATCAGTGGGTATGATTATACGATATGCATCACACAATCTCAGATTCATCTATTCAACCAACACATAGAACCTCAAAGAGCGCCCCAAAGTTTCTACCGGAGAATGACGACGAAAACATGTGCCAACCCCTATGCATAGGTTCATTGGCGGAACCCGCAAGTTGATCACTAAAACATACATCAAGTGAATCATGTGATATCCCATTGTCACCACAGATACGCACGGCAAGACATACATCAAGTGTTCTCAAATTTATAGACTCAATCCCATAAGATAACTTCAATGGGGAAACTCAATCCATTACAAGAGAGTAGAGAGGGGAAGAAACATCATAGGATCCAAATAAAATAGCAAAGCTCGCGATACATGAAGATCGTATCACCTCAAGAACACGAGAGAGAGAGAGATCAAACACATAGCTACTGGTACATACCCTCAGCCTCGAGGGAGAACTACTCCCTCCTTGTCATGGAGAGCACCGGGATGATGAAGATGGCCACCGGAGAGGGATTGCCTCCTCCGGCAGGGTGCCGGAACGGGTGTAGATTGGCTTTCGGTGGCTACGGAGGTATCTGGCGGCGGAACTACCTATCTATTGTGCTCCCGGATGTTTTTAGGGTATATGGAGATATATAGGAGGAAGAAGTACGTCAGGGGAGCCACGAGGGGCCCACGAGGGTGGAGGGCGCGCCCAGGGGGGTGGGCGTGCCCCCTGCCTCGTGGCTTCCTCGTTGACCCCCTTACGTGCACTCCAAGTCTTCTGGGTTTATTCTGGTCCAAAGATAAGTTCCGTGAAGTTTCAGGTCAATTGGACTCCGTTTGATTTTCCTTTTCTTCGAAACCCTAAAATAGGCACAAAAAAACAGAAACTGGCACTGGGCTCTGGGTTAATAGTTTAGTCCCAAAAATAATATAAAAGTGTATAATAAAGCCCATAAACATCCAAAACAGATAATATAATAGCATGGAACAATAAAAAATTATAGATACGTTGGAGACGTATCACATACCTTTTGTCTAATTCGGTGTTTGATGCTCGGACGAAACACATTGAGGTTGACTATCACTTGTTCGGGAACGTGTTGCACAGAAGCTACTCTGTATCAAGTTCATCTCCTCAAAAGATCAACTTGCTGATCTTCACGAAGCCTCTTCCACAACCATAGTTTGTAGGCTGTAGGCGCAATCTTAACTTGCTTTGTACTTCAGGCTATAGTTAAGATTGAGGGAGGGTGTTAGACTGTATATATATATACGTAGCCTCTGTGTAAATATTGTAACATTGTATTGTACCTCTTGGTACCTCTATATAATGAGATAGCCACACCCCATCTAGGGTGTCGAGCCAGTTTCCCAAACCCTATGTTTTACAATATACACACGTAACACATGTACACATGGAGCTCTTTGTCCTTGCTAAGGCCGAAGAGTTGCTTTCGGTTTACCTTGGGTCAAAGAGTGATAGAACTGGGCCAAAGGGACGTCGTTGGTGGCCCGTAAGCCGAAGATATTAACTTCTGTCAGCCCGCGAGACCCAAGAGGTCAAGATAAGACGAGATCGTCTTCTTCCTCCCGACGCCAGTGCTCGTTCATCTCTCTCTCTCTCTCTCTGTTCTTCGTAATTCTCACATCCAGCCGCATAGCCACTACAGTATAGCCATCCTCGGCGGCCTAGGCTCCGATCTATCCATGGGGCCGGTAGTTGTCTTGTGGCTTTAGGTGAACCGTCGTGAGGAGGATCCATGGTGGGGAAAATTTTCTGCTGGGGGGAAGGAGATTTATCTTAGTAAGTATAAAAGTTGCTGTCAAAACCAGCGGATCTTGGGTAGGGGGTCCCGAACTATGCGTCTAAGGTCGATGGTAACAGTAGACATGGGACACGATATTTACCCAGGTCCGGGCCCTCTCTATGGAGGTAATACCCTACGTCCTGCTTGATTGATATTGATGTATACGAGTATTACAAGAGTTGATCTACCTCGAGATCGTACACTACAAGAAATATAGCCAATTATGACTCCCCATTTTTGTCGTTAATTCATCATTGCTTTCGTTTATTAACCTTTTTTGACCAAATTCGGAAGGTCAACAGTTGGCCGTCAAGAACGAACAAACGTGACCTTTTCCGGAATTTTCGTCATGGCCGCCCTTGACCAAAATTTAGGTCGTTAAATCTTTAACCAAAATTATGGTCATTACTAATGAGCCTAGACCATGTAGGATCTGATGTGGCCGAGCCAACGTGGCACATGCAATGACATGGATGCCATGTAGGATCAGTCCAAATCAGTTGTTTAAATAGGCTGAGCCCAATAATTCAGCCCACTTTTAAATTTACTTTAGGCCACAAGCATGGGCCAAGCCCAACAAATCAGTTCTTGGGCTGAGTTGTGCAACCCATTTATTAAACCATCATTAATTGGGCCATCCCTTTTATCTACCCAACAAAAACATTTTGTTGTTTTCTATCAAAGGGCCTTGAAACGGTCCAGCCCACTAACACAATTTAGTATTTTCAGTCCAACCCTTATTGAAGGGTCACCAACAATAGCCCACTAACACAATTTAGTATTTTCAGTATCTCAAAAAGAAAAATACATTGCACAATTTGGCAGTCAACCAACACAGGAGAATATAATGACAATAATAACATAATTCTCCAGGATTTCAATAACTTAGGCCCAGCATTATCTTTACACCACAGGTTCATAAGATGCACCAAACAAAATAACAAAACAAATGTTCATAATATGGCCATGTCCATATTGTGCACTAGTAACCAGTAACATAAGATGGCACCAACCAAAACAACACAACCAGTGAAGGAATGTGCTGGAGGGACATTCTTTAGTGAGAATGTCAGCAACAATAGCAGCATTACTCTTTGGTTCTCCACCTTTTGGTACCTCTTGTTCCATAGCACTTTCCATGTCAACCTGACATTTAAAGAAAGATGTACACATGAGCAGAGTACTATGTCCATCAATATATTGCAGTTGGTTCTGAATGACTAGGAAACTTTATAAGAAAACTTTATGAGCAGAGTACTATGTCCAATAATATATTGCAGTTGAGCAACAGTAGCAGCAATTTAAGAAGATAACATCATAATACTAATACAACACCTGACATTTAAAAAAAGATGGGAAAATATATACTTCACACGACGCACAACAGCGTCTTGTGCGGCGGCTACCGCGCGCGGCTAGCTACAGCACGGTGCACTGTTTGCTCAATACAGACTAGCAGTGAGTGCTACATGGGCTGGACAACACATGCTTTTGTATATCCAGACTACATGCTACTAATTAAGTAGTAGTTATTTGAAAACTTTGTAGCAGACAAGGAGAACAAATCTTGCTAATTATTTGTTTGCAAGTTACTGTTAGCTACATGAAATAAGCATGGCACAAGGTTTACTAAACAGGTAAGAATGCGAAACAACCCATTGTTGAAATTTAAATCGAGCACGTAGCTTAAATGGGAACATGGAGCAGAGAAGAACTTAGTACGTTTGAGGAGCGCATATGTTGTTTCTTTATTAGTACAGTATACAGTATCAGATAAACTGCCGCAAGTCCTAGACATTTCATTCCGATCATATATGAAATGACACGAGTTTCTCCATTCTGACAGCTGGGAAGATAGATGCTTCAGGCAATCACTAGACAATTAATCGAAGAGCATACAACGCCCTCTCTTAATTACCAGTGTCCAACGACAAAGCAATTCCTGCTGGACTACTATAGGAACTGAAATTGCCTGTATACTATCACATTTCCAGTAGCAAAAATGAATGTGCAATGCGATTAGGAAAGGGAAAATAGCAGCCATGCAACAGAGGACCGGGACAAACAAAAAACTATAATAAAACAAGAATCACATATTGTACTACTTTGAACGAATCATCTCTATCAGATCCGTCGAGCAGAAATCATATAAGGAAATCAAGTGTAACAAGGATGAGGTAAACAAGCCACATCAACACAGTAGAGAATACTAGAAACTTACTATCGCTTGAGTTGTCCCCTCCACTTGGAGTGGACGACGATTTGGTTGCTGAGCGTCTTCCTGGCTGTGCCCTTGTAGAGAGGGTAATGGCAGGCACGGCCACGAACATGGCCATTAGCAGCACCCACGACCCCTCAACGCTCTCACCACCCGGAGAGGAGGTGCCTTCCATACGGGCTCCTTCGGGTCTGAGAGAGCAAGAGCGAGGTGGGGTTAGTAAGCATCAAGGATGATGTTGTTCTTGGTCAAGCTAAGTAAAAAATCAAGGGCATAACAGATTCAGGTCAAAAAAATTAACATGTGTACATCTTACGCAAACTATCATCATTTATAAAAAAATACAAAAAAATATGCAAACAACTGTACAATGGTTAAGTGCTCATACTTATATCATATCAAGCAATGCCATTTAGCAATAGTGAGGATCAACTACACTATTGACATATCATGAATACTTAATCCTCAAGATGTAGAACGCTTATTTACAGTAGTTTGGGTTTTAAAATGTTTCATCTTGAAGCATAACACTAGCAAATGATAGGAAAGATCACATGAAACAGCACTACCCTGATCAAGTATACTACAAGCATAAAAAAAGTCAAACAAGCTCATTGCGCATTTTATTTCAGCGTGAGACACAATAAGCATAAGTAACCACTAGGAAAATAAATTGCTATCTGCAGGCCCTATTATCAGCAACAAGAACATTAGGCGATGAAGAATATAATTCCAATGCAATATGTTAGCCAAACACACCCTGCCACCCTAACGATCTGACGATCCAATAAAATGTCTAGGAAATTCTGTTGAGTGGCATCGATCACGATTTCTAGCTGGTGTGCTAGTAAATCTGGACGATGGATGAACATCAAACATATCAAGAAAAACAGTACATCCGTAAGCAAATTAACTCAATTTAAAGAGCTAGATGGCAGCTAAAAACTAACTCCCAATCTATAAGGTTCAGTTCAACAGAGCTGGGGCAGACCAACTGTACAATACTGTATCAAGGCAGCCACCTAATTTTAGTAAGCAAATTAAATGAATTGAAAGAGATAAATCTTATTTTCTACTTGGCTCCCCACACTCTACTCCACTGCGGAGGCACCAGAACTAATTTGCAATCAACTCCGAATAGTAAGTAGAGTATATTTTAGAAATCTAGAAATAAACTAACCTATTTAATCACAACAAGGTGGCATTCATAGAAATATGGAAATAAACTAACCTATAAAAGATGAATCAACAAGAGCATCTTACCAGGCATGTGGCAGACCACACGATCTACCACGAGCACGAGCAGAGCCCAATTAGATTGGATCCTTACTTAGTGCACATCTTGCAGTCCCCCTGGCTGCACGTCGGTCACTCCTTCGCCGACACTCTCAACAATTCTATCAGAAGCTATGGAAGCAAACTTATCAGTGCACAGTTATCTTTAGCTATGGATGATAATACCTGAAATCACACAAATTTGTGGGCTTACCCAGCAGCCTTGTCACCGAGAATGCAAGGAAAGAGGCCCTCGGGATCCTTCATAGCAAAAGAAATCCTTTCATGACACGAACACAAATTCTAGTAAATCTCTACGGCATGCAGTAGGCTTTCAGATTTGCACAAACATTTTCTACTGTACATCATGTCAACTCACTCTACACGCAACCCGACACTATGAGGAACGACTCGTACAATGCTACATGGAAGTCAATTAATCCCCAATTACCCAGTCTCATCGCAACAATTGACACAGTGGAATAACACTGACGGTAGGGAAAATCCAAGGATAAGTTGCTGGGGTTGGGGGAGGTGGTGACTAGCAGCAGTGCCAGGCTGCCCGCGCTGGCTACAGGCCCTAGGCAACCGTGGCCATTGAAACCTAGATTCAAGGAAGCGTAGGGCGAGGAGGATGAGGGGGTGACGGACCTTGCCACTCCAGGTGTAGTAGTCAGTGTGGCAGAGCATAGTGGAGAGGACCCTGATGCAGACTCGCCGGCCAGCGGCTGCGCCACCTACACGTCCTCGACCACCAGCGGCTTGTTCGCCTCGTACACCACCGCCGTTGCACGCAAACCGAACCCCGGCTCAGAGGTGGAGGAAGGGCGAGGAGGGGGCGCCAGGTTGGCCTTGAGGCACCGCGGCCTCCGGGGAAGACGAGGCCGCCGTCGTCGCCACACAAGCAGCCAGCCGCGAGGGCGGTCGGCAGGGGCCGCGGTGGGCCCCGCTGCGGGATGCGTCGCGGAAGGAGGCCCGGGACAGGGAGGTGGTGATGGCGTCCACCCTGTTGCGCTTCTGCTACTTGGACATGCGGGGCGGAAGCCTAAGGAAGGAGGCGGCGAACACCAGCGCCGGCGCGCTCGATCTGCTGCGGGAGGGCAAAGGGGATTGACTGGGAGGGGGAGGAGGGCGGCGACAGGGCGAGTAGAGGGGGAGAGGGGGAGACAGATCCGGATTGGGTTGCTAGGGTTTGGGTTGGGTGGCTGAGACTTGAGAATGAGTGAGAGACGTTGGATCCATTGGGTGTGGACGGTCCAGATCGGCTACAGTGGGATGATCCGTGCGAAAAGCCCTGATTGGTTCAGAAAATTTATGACATAAAATAGTTCTAAGTACTAAAACTAGAGGCATTTTGTGAAGCAGGTATCAAAAATATTTTGCAAAACGGCACATCTAAATTTTTCACTCAAGTTAGACCACATTTTACGAATGATCACGAATTTGCATGCATTTTTTATCTTTCTAGCTATTTTTAATCATTTTTCTAGTTGCAAAAATTGTTTTTTTGAAGAACCTACCAAATATTTGTTGCAAAATTGGACCAAATCAATTTTCTAAAATACTAGGTCATATTTAATATACAATTGATCAAATGGTTGGGTGTCAAAAGCTTTGATCCACCTCTCGTAAAAAGAGAAATTTCCGCCGATTCAATTGGAAGTGGGTCAAATTTGAACTGCGGCTGCCTTATAGTTTGCTCTTTAATTTTTCCAAAATTCATTTCTAGGTACATAAGTATCTATTAATCAGAGAGACACCAAAAAAATTCCACGATTCAACCACTAGCTAGGAACGGTCATTCCCGTTGTTTTGACCGCATTTTGAAACAGTCATAAAAAATTCAAAAAAAATCAAAAAATTAGAAAACCTTCACATTGTGTCACTAAATGTGACCAGGTTACAAGAAAAAATAATAAACCTATAATATGGCAATTCTTTTAGAAATTTTTTATCAGAAATGAGCTATCATGTGCGAAGATTCATGGCTTTCAAGCCAAATGATCAATCTTATCGCCACATTCATGGCATAGTTTGTTTAAATGATTTCATATTGTGCGCAAGTGTGTATCTTGGAATGGAAAACAATGTTGCCTAAGAAAGTTTTTATTTTCTTTGGACAAAAAAATCATTTTCCATTTTTTGAGTGCCCAAAATGAGTTTTTTTGGGAAGGACCAACCATATATTTGTTGCAAAATGGGACCGGATCATTTTTATAATATATTAGGCCTTATTTAATGCACAATTTACCAAATGGTTGCGTGTCAAAAGATTGTATCCACCTTTGGTGAAACGGACATATTTTCACCGATCTAGCTGGAAGTGGGTCAAATTTGAACTATAGCTGCCTTATAGTTTGCTCTTTATTTTTTCCAAAAATCATTATAGGTATATAAGTATCTATTTAATCAGAGAAATACCAAAAGTTTTCCAAGATTCAACCACTATCTAGGAACAGTCATGCCCGCCATTTTGACTACATTTTGAAACGGGGATAAAAAATTCAAAAAAATCAAAAAAATTCGAAAACCTTCAAATTGTATTATTATATGTGACCAAGTTACAGAAAAAATAATAAACTTGTAATACGGCAATTATTTAAAAAACGTGTTCTCAGAAATGAGTTATCATAAATACATGGTTTGGCGGCGATACATCGAAGTTTGGACGGTGGCTGAGGGCCTCAACTCCAGAGCGCGTAAACTCGCATGCCCGCCACGTGGTCACCGCGTGACCATGGCGTTGCCTTGTGTTCTAGCCAGCCTAGGCATGTCTAGTGGATTGGTTATTCCCCAGGTTGGTTCTAGGAAGAAAATTACAATATAAGATTCTCATGAGCAGACCGAACTATGCTCAAACATGAATTAGCAGCCAAGTGTTTGATTAGCGGTACGGGAAATGCGCATGGCCAATGGGCGTGATTTTTGGCTGAGGATGATCATATACTAAGAGGTCTGTCTTCACAAATTTTCAGCTCAAAAGGAGGAGCCTAGGTGGTACTTGCTTTGCAAAGTAACACACTAGACAGAAATATGAATGTTGAAGCAGGGCTCAAAATAATTAATGTTGAATGTTGGTTTTCATTCTACATTTTTCATATACGTCAAGAACATTTTTAATGCATGTTCAATATCTTTTAAATACTTGTTTAACATTTTTTTAAATGCTTCCTTTACATTTTTTAAATACAAGATTGACTTTGTTCACACACATTGTATATTTTCTGTATCCATGAGACACAAAATTTTTTATACACAATTAAAATTTTCAAGTGCTTGGTTAGAACTTTTTGAATACATAGTCAACATTTTTATATACACCATTTAAATATTTTTTAAATACAAGATTAATATTTTTAATACATGGTTAATATTTTTTTATTTACACATTTAACATTTTCAAATGCTTGATTTACATTTTTATATAATTGTTTAACATTTTTTAAATGCTCGATTAACATTTTTAAATACATGATCAACTTTTTCCATACACATTGTATATTTTTTGTTCATATGGTAATCATTTTCTTTATACACATGTAAGATTTTCAAATGCTTGGTTAACATTTTTTCAAACGTTTTATGTGAATTTTGTTTTTCAATATATATATAGAATAATTGGAAGTATAAATAATAAACAAAAGTAAAAAATGAATGAACGAACAAAAAATAGACCAAAAAACGATCCGCGGCCTAGCAGTTGGCCCACTCGGCGGACGAAAAGTATAAAAGAAAAAAGGTTGCCACTCGACACTACCCATTAAATAGGTTACGGGCGAGAATGTGCCAGTGTCTTTGTTACGGTGTGGTGGTTTGTCTCCTTAGGGGAACTCGACTGGTAGCTAGTTCGATTCACGTGGTGTGGCTTCTTTTTTGCTTTATTCAACTTTGTGGGACGGGTCCTTTTTTTCTTTGAGAGTGGTGTTTTGGCGCGGTGGCCTTTCTTTTCGGCTTTATTCACCTTTGTGAGGCAGGTCTTTTTTTTTGAGAGTGGCGTTTTGGATCTTAGATGTAGATACACCTATTATGAAATATGTATAGAAAAAATCCCACGTGTACATCAGGACATCCTATGTTTGCACACAAAATTTCGGTGAACAAGGGCATTTTTGTTGCATGTGTAAAAAAGATTAAAAATGGCTTGTGATAGCTGCAATCAAGCATCGAAAATTGTCTTTTTACACAAGCCACAAAAAATGTCATTTTTCATTGAAACTTGGTGCACACACATATAGTGTCCGGATTTACACGTGGGATTTTTTCTCGATTTTTTAACTTTTTAAAATATGTATTTAGATAATGGGTGCATATACACCTATGAGCCAAAGTGAATTTTCGCCTTTTTCCGCTTTATTCACCTTTGTGGGACGGGTCCCACATGTCATTTGTACTGTGTTAGTTGGCCTCGTCTGTAAATGTAGACCCAATTTAGTCAACAAGTCAATCTATGGACGAACTGACACTACAACCGACACATAAGCCAAAATGATACGACACATAGGTAAAATTGATGATGTGGACGTCCAGTCATCCATGTTACAACACCATGGCCATCTGGATTGGTCGTAATCAGCAAGAAATAAGGCTGTCGACTACTGTTGTCTGCCTATGACCATTTTGTGTAAGGCAATTACGACCTTTTTGACCAAAATAGTCACTATGGTTTATGGTTTCGACTCTCCTAAACAAGCCACGACCAATTGGATCGAAATGGTCATAGATTTATGATGATTTCTTCAACGGTCACTGCCAGAAGGTCACAATTGAGCATATTTCTTGTAGTGGTAATGGCTAAACCCTACAAGTCTAACTGGTATGGCTATGGTAATGAGTATCCCTCCTATACGGACTAAGTCCTCCGGTTTATGCAGACACTGGGACGATCTAGGGTTACACAAGGTCGGTTACACAAAAAGGAATCTACATATTTTGTCGCCAAGCTTTCCCTCCACGCCAAGGAAAGTCCCATCCGGACACGGGTGCAGTCTTCGGTCTTCGTATCTTCACAGCCCATCAGTCTGGCCCATGGCTAACAAGCCGGATGCCCGAGGACCCCTTAATCCAGGACTCCCTCAGTAGCCCCCGAACTAGGCTTCAATGACAAGATGTTCGGCGCGCAGATTGTCTTCGGCATTGCAAGGCGGGTTCCTCCGACGATGACTTCCAAGTAATGTATTCGGCTTATAATTCAATGTCGCACCCCTCAGCTTCTGTGCATCTTTGACTTCAGCTTCCACGTGTCGGGCGTATGCGGACGGTCAGGGTATATTTTGCAAATAACACCCCTGCCATGCAAGAAAGAGCGTCTATTTAAAGAGATTGTGTCTCAGATCCATTTGGCACCACACGGAGAAAAATCCTCAGAGTTTGCCAGGAAAGACCATTCCAACATGGCTAAAATTCCCAACAACACCTCCCGTTCCGACCCAGAGAAAGGCGAGTGTGAGAGGTGCTCTGTGTCCCACAGCCAATTAGAGAAGTTGCAAACGCAGGGATTTCTCCCTCCTGCAGATCCGGTTCCTGTTCGAGCAGGATTGGCCTCCTTCAACGGCAAAACCTGGGCGGAGGATTTCTTCAATCCGTCTATGGGAGAACGAGTGTGCTTCGTCCCCTTCTTGTTAAAAGGTGTCGGATTTCCGATCCATCCCTTCCTCCTAGGTCTGCTGGAGTATTACGGCCACCAACTGCACTGTCTCACTCCCACCTCTATCCTTCATATTGCGGGTTATGTCACTCTATGCGAGCTATTCCTAGGCTCTGAGGCACATTTCAATTTATGGAGAAGACTGTTCTGCCTCGTCCCTCGCAATCAAGGCGGGTTGATTTTTGAAGTGTGAGGAGCCGAAGTGTAGCGCATCGCCGGGACCGGATACCTGTCCGGCACGCCGAAGAAAGCTACCGAAGAGTGGCCTTCCAAATGGTTCTACATCGACGACGTCGCTCTACCCGACCCCGTCCGCATGGGCCTCCCCGAGTTTTCGAATTCTCCACTAAAGAAACGCCATAGCTGGCATCCTCGGAGCCTCGAGGAAGAGGATAGTGCAGAGATCAGCCTGCTGCTAGGCAAGATTAAGATGCTTGCCCAGTCTAGATAGTCAATAGTCGAGGTAATGGCGATCTCTATAACGCAGGGGGTCCAGCCACTCCAATACAGAGGGCTGCCCATGTGGCATTATAAAGGGGAAGACGATGCCTCACGCTATGGTCGGAAGGGCCCGAAGAGCCCCGCCACCCTGGCCAAAATACTGGCCGAGCTGTATAAAGGGCAGAAGGAGGAGTTCACCCGTCTCCAATATCGAGACGGATTTTCCATGTATAATACTCCTAGTTGGGTAAGCTTCAGCTCAACTGTTTTACTCATGTCCCTGAATTATTCTTGATAGGCAGTATTTTATCCGCTTATAACAGGAATGGCGAAAGGCTGTCGAGGCGATCCATGACCCTGCCCCTCAGCCGGAGAATCGCAACCGGGACCTTGACCCCGGATATGAGGAAGATCTGGACATATTTGTGGAGCTCGAGGATGGAATATTCTATCAAATGAGCTATGACGGTACGGATGTACCCATCATCTCCGATTACCCCAGCCTCCTTCCTGCTTCACATGTAAGTAATCCGAAGATACCGTCTTGGCCCACACTTCTCTGCTTTCATACGTGCGAGCCTGCTGTTGATAAAATGTGGAACAGGCTTTTGCGACGTCGCGCTCCTCCTCCAGGGCATCTAAGCTGTCCTGCCGATCAAGCTCGGCTTCTCTCTCTTCGCACATGCGCACTCGAGGTGAGTCATGAATGATATCGCATGGTAACACTACTTCTGCACCGTACACCATGAAGAAAGGTGTATATCCAGTAGTGCGGTTGGGCGTGGTCCGCAGCCCCCAGAGTATGGAGTCAAGTTTCTCCACCCAGTGCTTGTCTGATTGTTTCAAAGACTGCACTAGTCTAGGTTTGATGCCGCTCATAATAAGACCATTAGCCCCTTCAACTTGACCGTTTGTCTGCAGGTGATAGACAGAGGCGTAATCGAGCTTAATGCCCAGATTAGCACACCAGGTTTTCACTTCATCGGCTGTGAAATTAGAGCCATTATCAGTGATTATGTTGTGTGGGACATCATAACGGTGTACCATGTCGGATATGAAATCTATTACCGGCCCCGCTTCGGCCGTTTTGACTGGTTTGGCCTCTATCTACTTAGTGAATGTATCCACCATGACTAGCAGATACTTTCTCTTATGGCTTCCTCCTTTAAGGGGTCCGACCATATCGAGTCCCCAGACCGCAAAAGGCCAAGTGATGGGGATTTTTTGTAAGGCAGTGGGGGGCATATGGCTTTGGTTGGCAAAGAGTTTGCATCCGACGCAATGTTGGACAAGGTCCTATGCATCTGCTCGGGCCGTCGGCCAATAAAACCCTGTGCGAAAGGCCTTGCTAACAAGGGCCCGAGCTGCGGCGTGGTTACCGCCGAATCCGGCGTGAATTTCAGCCAAGAGCTGTCACCCCTCTTCCTCAGAGATACATCGTTGAAGAACTCCAGTAGTGCTTTTCTTATAGAGCTCTCCATCATGAACCTTGTAGGCATTCGAACGCCCGGCAATGCACCGGGCCTCATTCTGATCCTCGGGAAGCTCCTTCCTATTAATGTAGGCCAGGAAGGGTTCGGTCCATGGGGCAATGACTGTCATGATGAGATGCGCTGACGGTGTTATTTCGGTGGCTGAGCCTCCGATGATGTCGATGTTTTCGGAATCTGGGGTCATGTTCGGATCCGAGCTAGTGTTGCCATTTCCCCCTACCACACCATGGATGGCTTAAAAAGTCTTTCCAGAAAGATATTAGGTGGGACGGGGTCGCGCTTAGCGCCGATACGAGCAAGAACGTCCGCCGCTTGATTACTTTCTCGAGCCACATGATGGAACTCGAGCCCTCGAACCGGGCCGACATTTTTATGACGGCATTACAATAAGCTGCCATCTTCGGATCTTTGGTGTCGAAGTCTCCATTTATTTGAGATAATGCAAGGTTTGAGTCCCCGCGCACTTCTAGGCGTTGTATGCCCATGGAGACAGCCATCCTGAGACCATGCCATAAAGCCTCGTATTCGGCGGAGTTGTTGGAGTCTGTGTATAGTATTTGGAGTACGTACTGAACGACGTCTCCAGTAGGTGATGTTAGAACGACGCCCACCCCTAGCCCTGCCAGCATTTTGGAGCCATCGAAATATATAACCCAATTGGAATATGTACCATACTCTTTAGGGAGTTCGGCCTTTGTCCATTCGGCGATGAAGTCAGCCAATACTTGGGATTTAATAGCTCAATGTGCTTTGTATGTAATATCAAATGGAAGGACCTCGATGCCCCATTTGGCAATCCGTGGCATCGCGGTTGTTTAGAATGTCATTGAGTGGTACTTCAGAAGCCATCATGATCGGACACTCCTGGAAGTAGTGGCGGAGCTTTCGGGATGCCATGAAGACCGCGTATGCTATGTTTTGATAATGGGGGTACCGGGATTTCCTTGGTGTAAGGACAGTGGATACGTAGTATACTGGCTTCTCAAGTGGGAATTTGTGTCTGTCCTGTTCTCGTTCAACAACGAGCACGGCGCTCACCAGCTGATGTGTTGCCGATATGTATAATAGCATCGGTTCACCGATGTTTGCCGCGGCCAGGATTGGGTTGCTCGCAAGAAGGGTTTTTATTTCCTCCAGTCCGGCTGTTGCCGCGTCCATCCACTCGAAGTGATTGATCAGCCATAGAAGGCGATAGAGTGGCAGCGCCTTTTCTCCCAATCTAGAGATAAAGCGGCTTAGAGCTTCCACGCAACCCGTGAGCTTTTGGACTTTTTTGAGGTCTGTTGGCGTAGCCAATTGTGACCGAGCTCGGATTTTGGCTGGATTTGCTTCAATTCCTTTGTTGGAAACGATGAAGCCCAACAGTTTTCCAGCGGGGACGCCGAAAACGCACTTTTCCGGATTGAGCTTAATGTCATACGCGCGGAGGTTATCAAATGTGAGACGTAAATCGTCTATTAGTGTTTCGACGCGCCTAGTTTTGATGATGACATCGTCCACATAAGCTCCAACTGTCTTGCCGATCTGTTTCTCCAGGCATGTTTGAATCACGCATTGGTATGTGGCGCCGGCGTTCTTGAGACGGAAGGGCATGGTGTTGAAGCAGAATGGCCCATATGGGGTACTGAATGCTGTTGCAGCTTGATCGGACTCCTTCATTTTGATTTGATGGTATCAAGAATATGCATCAAGGAAACACAGTGAGTCGTGTCCTACGGTGGCATCAATGATTTGATCGATGCGGGGGAGGGGGAAGGGATCCTTAGGGCAAGCCTTATTGAGGTCTTTAAAATAAACTCACAGTCGCCAGGATTTTTCCTTCTTTGGTACCGTCACCAGGTTTGCCAGCCAGTCCGGATGTTTTATTTCTCTGATGAATCCAGCCTCAATTAGCTTGGCCAGCTCCTCCCCCATAGCTTGGCGTTTAGGCTCGGAAAAGCGCCGCAGTGCTTGTTTGATTGGCTTGTATCCCTTTAAGATATGAAGGCTATGTTCGGCCAGCTCACGTGGGATTCCAGGCATGTCAGAAAGGTGCCAGGCGAATATATCCCAGTTTTCGCGAAGGAAATCCCTTAGTGCGGCGTCGACCGTTGGGTCTAGTTGTGCTCCAATAGATGCTGTCTTCTTGGGGTCCATTGGGTGGACCTGGAATTTGACTATTTCTTCTGCCGGTTTGAAGGAGGTGGATTTAGGTCGTTTGTCTAAGACCACATCGTCCCTCTCCACCGTGGAGCGCAGTGCGGTTAATTCTTCGGCCGCGAGGGCTTCAGATAATGCCTTAAGGGCCAGTGATGCGGTTTTGTTTTTTGGCGCGGAGTGCTATGTCCGGATCACTGACAAGAGTGATTATGCCATTTGGTCCGGGCATTTTGAGCTTCATATACCCGTAATGAGGTATAGCTTGGAAGCGTGTAAAAGCATCCCGCCCCAATAGGGCGTGGTATCCGCTGCTGAAAGTAGCCAGTTGGAAGGTGATTTCTTCAGACCGATAATTCTCCCGCATGCCGAATACCACGTCAAGTGTGATTTTTCCTGCACACCGCACCTCCCGACTGGGAATGATTCCTTGTAAGGTCGTGCTGCTTTGCTTGATGCAGCTCCCATCTATTTCCATTTTATGGAGTGTATCCTCATAGATGAGGTTTAGTCCGCTGCCACCGTCCATGAGGACCTTGGTGAGTCGAAAGCCGTCCATGATAGGACTGAGGACTAAAGCGGCTGGTGCTCGGACTGCCCTGTATTTTGGTTCGTTGCCGGCATTAAAGGTTATAGCCGTGTCGTTCCAAGGGTTTACTGTGGCGATTTAACAGATTTCAGCGAGGCCGCGAAGTGCCCTTTTGCGCTTTTTGTTTGAAGCGAATGTCTCAAAGACCGTCAGTACACTGGGGTCGTTGTCTTCTGGAGGGTGTTGCTCTAGGGTGTTTTTGGTAAGATGTCCTCGCCGCTTTTGGCTACCTGCCAGAGTATCCAACATGCTCAAAGGTTGTGGGTTGGTATGTTATCTGGTGTTGTGTGTATTTTGCATGGGCCATCGAGCCATCCCTCCAGAACGGTTCCGCGCCGCGTGATGGGTTTGTATTTCTTGGCTATTGGACTGGGCGCGTCACGGTGATGTGCCCTTTTCGCCTAGACCAGTGGTTGAGTTGGGACCGATGGCTCCCAACAAGCTGCATGGTCCCTCCAGGCGCTTTACTGATAGAGGCGAAGGTGTCCCGATGTTTTGATGAGATGGTGGCTATCGTTTTTTCAGTGGGAGTCGACCTTGACGATTTGACTACGAATGTGCGAGACATCACGCCTTAGCAATCACTAAACCAACTTTCGAGGGGTTATTGATCACGCTGGAGAATGATCAACCTGACCACGAGGGTCTGTTTCCTGCGAGCAAACGAAGAACAAGCAAGAAACTGAGATTGCAATCTAGATATTGCGAATATAAGATGAAACCTGTATTGATCAAGGTGGGGTTCTATGACGTCTTGGTCTGGTTGTTGAACACAAACGAAGTACGCAAAGTTGCAACTATGGCGAACTTTTGATCTAAACAAAACCCAAAGTCTAAACGACGCCCTAATGGCTGTATATATGGAGGATGACGGGGGAATTCCGTGCCCCTTGGAGGAGGGGTCCGAAACCAACCCTAACTCTTGTTTCCCCACACATACGGACTCTAAAAACAGCCTATACTTAAGTATTTTGAAAATACATTGGCCTGGCCCAATAATAAGGTGACGCAGCACCTAGAATAGCCTCTGGAAGAAATTTATGAAGTGGCATCTTTTATATTTCGTCCAAGGCTTCATGCACTCCTTATGGTGGCTTCAAAGTCCTGAAATCATCACTCGTAACTCCGTTCTTGATCCCCTTGCGCATGCCATCATCTCCATGCTTGAACTTGTTCGAAGGTTCATCTTTCTTGTCCAAGCTAGGCCCTTCATTTGTAAGCAAAACAAATGTATCCAATTTAGGTCATATTCTCATTAACATTAGAATCGTTACCAAGAGACGAAAGTACCTGATAATTCAATTGATGTGCACGAGCTCTAGTAATTGGTCCACAATGTATAGCAGCAGGGGCTGTGGGTGTAACAATGGTATTGATGTCCTCATCATCCTCCTCTTCTTGAAATGAAGGGAAAATATCAGGTGATACCATGCCTTAGATGCTCCCATGATACGAGCTTCTGGTCTGTCGGATCTCAGATCCAACGGCTCCTAGTAGGTTCTGAAAGGTTGTCGTACTTGTTCGCAATTTTTATATTTCGAAAGGTCTTCTTCACAAAATGTCAAAAGCCTTCCGGGAGCCGTTGGATCTCAGATCCAACGACTCCTAGGAGCTCGTATCATGGGAGCATCTAAGGCTCCGTATCACCTGATACACTCCCTTGAAATGAAGTCGTCCTGGACGAAAGCTCATCTTCCTCACCCAAATAAGGCTTCAAATCTGCAATGTTAAATGTGGGACTAACTCCAAAATCTGCAGGAGCACAAGTTTATATGCATTATCATTTATTTTCTCTAACACCTTAAAAGGACCATCAGCACGTGACATTAGCTTTGATTTGCACAAATTAGGAAATCTATCCTTACGCAAATGTAACCAAACATGATCTCCAGGTGCAAACACAACATGTTTTCTACCCTTATCTCCAGCAAGTTTATATTTAGCATTCATATGCTCAATGTTTTCCTTAATAGAAGTTCATCATCACATTAAAAACAAAGTACATACCTAGTTCTCATTGAACAACATATAGCTCTCCAGAGCATCTAGTTAAACCATACATTGAAACTATGTGAAAACTTTCAATGCAACAATAAATGTGATCATAATCACAAGAAAGGTAAAAATTGATCCAACGGCATAATGATACCAACCCTCGGTATGAATGGCATATTTTCTAATCTTTCTCATCTTCAACCGCATTGCATCCATCTGGATCTTGTGATCATCGACGACATCCGCAACATGCAACTCCAATATCATCTTCTCCTCCTCAATTTTTTTATTTTTTCCTTCAAGTAATTGTTTTCTTGTTCAACTAAATTTAACCTATCGACAATAGGGTCGGTTGGAATTTACGGTTCAACTACCTCCTACATAAATAAAATCTATGTCAACTTGATGGGCATAATTGTCATAAACAATAAATGAACCAAATAGTTATAAAAGATAATATATACCACATCCGAATCATATCCAGGACGAGGGCTGACGGGGACGGATACCAAAACCATCGCACTATATAATAACAAACAATAATAAAAGTATGAAAATTAGACAAGTATCTATCTAAAGTAAGAATTTTTTTTCTTTCATAAGAAGATAAGACGCTCACCACAGTGGTGCAGGCGACGATATCGGCGCGAGCGATCGACGGCGGTGAAGACGGGAAAGGGACGTGATGGACCGCTAAACCTAGACAAATCTCGGGGAAAATGGAGCTTGGAGGTCGAGCTTCGAGAGGAGAAAGCATAACTAGCGTGGCTTGGGCATTTCATTGAACATCTCGTGTGCATGGGAGGTGAGCTAGAGCACCCAAATGCCCTCTCCTCGCCGGCCAGAAAAAACAGAGCACTATGGAGTGCTCTGCTGCGGCAACGGGGTATATATAGGCAACTCATTTGTCCCAGTTCGTGACTGGAACCGGGACTAAAGCTCAGCCTTCTGTCCCGGTTCGAGCCAAGAACCAGGACAAATGGTTGTGGGCCAGGAGCGAGGCCCATTGGTCCCGGTTAGTGCCTAGAACCGGGACAAATGGGTCCATACGAACCGGGACCAATGCCCACGAGGCCCCGGCCGGCCCCGTGGGCTCACGAACCGGGACAAATGCATCCATTGGTCCCATTTCGTCGAAGAACCGGGACTAATGGGCTAGCCAGGCCCAAACGAAAGCCCACTTTTCTACTAGTGTTGCCTTCTTCTGGTATACATCTCTTTACCCACGAGCCAAGCATACATAAATTGAGGTAATAAATATTTGGGATGCCTAAACCACTACAGTTGAAAGATTAAACTTCTAATGTAAACATTTTTATTCCTAACATGCTCCACTATTTGTCAAAATGTTTTTTTTGCATCTGTAGTATTAATTCAACTTTTAATTCTTTTATTATCAAGTAAATCTGAAATTATATGATCTCTTTAAGAATGTGTCGCACACTTTTTTTTCTCACATGATTTTGTATTGAATGAAATTTATTAATTACAACAATATCTAAAAAATCATTGAACACTTTTTAATCACATGACCATCCTACTAAAACTTGTCTTCTTTTGGACCATAATTAAACATGCATTAATGTGTGACCGCTTTTAAACCACAAATGAATACGAACCAAATTGTGTCTTCTTTGAGACCACTGATTACTTCCATGGAATGTCCCGTAGCTCCTTTCTAGACAACTCACACCTGTGATGAGAATTCATCCCATGACATAGATCCCATGTGTTGTAAATAAGGTGTAGAGTTGTTTAACATTTTTTGTGATCAATATATCTCATGCGGAAAGCAGTGTCATAATTCACAAAGGACTAGATATAGCCAACAGGGATGTGTGCAACGAAACAACAGAAGCATCAGAGCATCACCTTGGTCCAGTAATAGCAAGTATTCTGGCCATGCTGCCATTATTGTCAGAATCAATTCCATGGCAGAAAATGAAATTGATTGAAGTCATGAGAGATGAGTGTGGCTAAAATGGAGTCAACTCATCTTTACTTGACAATGATCCTTCTGTATGGAAATATGAATAGAGCGCTTTGAGGACTGGTAAAGTATCTTCTCCACCTCGCTACAAGCAGCATAAATATGGACATTGCTTATGTGGCCTAATGCTCCCAACAATAGCCCTGCCTCGTTAGGAGTTAGTGGGCACATACCATGCCTTCTTCCTTTCTCTTGTTTACTTGTCTCAGATCTGAACACAAAAAGTTGGTGATAGGTAGCTTTATGTCACTATCAAAGTATTGAGACCTGAAATTGCCCATACATGCAAGGTTTGCATCGCTTCCAAATGGCACCTTGATCGCAGTGGAAAATATTTTTGAGTGACCACAAATAGCATATGAGAAGAAACAAAATATTGAGATAGAGTCCATGTCTATTTCGGATGAACTAATAAGTCAAACATTGTTTATAAAATCGACTAGTGCATACAAGTAGTTGAACACTTTTTATACGATTATGCACATATCATATAAACCTTCAGCTGCAAAATAATGACCCTCAACTTAAAAAGAAAATATTTTAATTATGCTTCCAGATTATAGTACATATGAAAGAACATACAGTCAAGGGATGGGTGGTATTTTTGCCAAAAATAAGAAAAAAATATTATTGAATTAATTTTGACAGTGCATCAACATGAGGTAGATTGAGATGTAATCCCATGGAAACCTGTAGTCAAATAGTTTATGAACAGTCCAACAGTACATATGCTTCTAAAACCAAAGAGAAACAATCAGCACGACAACAAAGCAGTAAGTTAATGCCAAAACTGAAAGTGTGTTATATCGACTAGAGGGGGGGTGAATACGCAATTTTTATGGAAGTCTTCAAAACATGGAAGTTTCAAAGACAAACGATATAAATAAACCTATTACCATGCAGTGAAAGGTAGACTACACTAGGTAAACCATAGTCATGTATTCAATGAAGTGAAAGCACAATGACAAATAGCAGCTAGGTAGTAAGGATCAGGTAGGAAGATACTAAGAAGCCAAACAAATCACACAGTCACTCAGTGAAGACAAAAGATAGTGCAGGCATACAATGACTTCACAAGGAGTAACAGTAAGTAAGGAGAAAGGAAAGGATGAAACCAGTGACTCGTTGAAGACAATGATTTGTTGGACCAGTTCTAGTTGCTGTGACAACTGTACGTCTGGTTAGGGCGGCTAGGTATTTAAACCTAAGGACACACTGTCCCGGACACCCAGTCCTGAACACGCAGCTCAGGACACCCAGTCCTCACCGTATTCCCCTTGAGCTAAGGTCACACAGACCTCGCCCAATAACTCTGGTAAGTCTTCAAGGTAGACTCCCAAACCTTCACAGACTTCGTTCACTGGCAATCCACAATGTCTCTTGGATGCTCAGAACGCGACGCCTAACCGGCTGGAGGATGCACAGTCCTCAAGTGTAATAAGTCTTCAGATCACACAGACAAGAAGACTTAAGTGATGCCTAATTCTCTTTGGCTCTAGGTGGTTAGGGCTTTATCCTCGCAAGGAATTCTCTCTCAAAGGCTTCGAGGTGGGTTGCTCTCAAACGACAAAAGTCGTACTCTAAATCTGAGCAGCCAATAGTTTATGGTTGTAGGGGGTGGGCTATTTATAGCCACTAGGCAACCCGACCTGATTTGTTCGAAATGACGCTGGGTCACTAAGGAACTGACACGTGTTCCAACGGTCAGATTTCAAACCCACACGGCAACTTTACTTGGGCTACAAGCAGAACTGACTTGTCCGACTCTGGACAAGATTCGCTCTCAAAGTCTTCACTCGAAGACATAGGTTTTGTTTAAGCATCACTTCAGTCATTCTGACTGGTTCTCTTGGACCCCACTTAACAGTACGATGGTTCCTATGACTCAACACAGAAGAAAAGAACTACGAAAGATCTAAGTCTTCAAGCTCCATAGGCTTCATGCGGTGTCTTCTCTTGTCATAGTCTTCAATGTGAATATCTTCATATACCACCTTTGACTTCAATGTCTTCATACATTTTTAGGGGTCATCTCTGGTAGGAAAACCGAATCAATGAGGGACTTCTACCTGTGTTATCCTGCAATTCTCACAAACACATTAGTCCCTCAACTAGGTTTGTCGTCAATACTCCAAAACCAACTAGGGGTGGCACTAGATGCACTTACAATCTCCCCCTTTTTGGTGATTGATGACAAACTAGTTGAAGTTTTCAACAGGGAATATAATCTGTGAAATTGTAAAGGATAAGTAGTTGTCTTCATAAGTTGCAAGGACTCCCCCTGAAGATGTGCATATAAGGAATTTGCTTTTGGAATGCAAATGCACATGGCAGGTGGTACTTGTGGAGATCCACTTCAACTTATGATGACAATCCACTATGCATGTGAAAGTATATGAAGATAATGACATGCATAATGGAAAATGGACGTCTGCAGAATGATCTAAGTGCGGAATTTATCGTCACATATGCGGAATTTATCATTGCAACACAAGGTGCCAAATAAGTAGCAGATGACCATCGAGTTTAAGTGTTACAACTCAAAGAACAAAATGTAGCAAAACGAGAGTTGTAAAATATAAAATATAAAGCACCCGCCCATATGGACCCGCTTGAAGACTATCAACCTCATATGCTTCTCCCCCTTTTGTCAGTAAGGACCAAAAAGGTTTGAAGACATGGAGCATCTACTCATTTCCATGAGGAGTAGGTGAAGCAGCAGGGTCATTGGTGGTGTTTGGCAGTGCTGAAGAGCTTGGAGCAGAGTCGAAGCATGCTGAAGGAGGTGGCGGTGAAGTAGCATCGTTTTCATCCTCGATCACTCTGGCATGCACAGTTGCAGTAGAGGAGGAGAACTCAGAGTCTTCAAGGGATGGAGTTCGTCGCAGCACTGCCCTTCGAGGAGGTGTGGAATCAAACTTGAATCGCTCAGTGAAGCCATCCTCTTGAAGATCATCTTCAGAACACAACAGCGTTAGCCCTTTCCATGTGCGGCGAGAGGTTTCATGGGCAACAAAAGCATTCTTGGTGGCAAGATTGCGAATGCGATTAACATCCACCAAGAGGCTTTGCATCTGACGCTTTAGCCAGTCATGATGCCTATCCTGTTTCTGATGAAGAGCCACGAGAAGCTCTCGGTCGTTGAGAACACGAGTGCGCTTCTTGGGTCGTGGAGCAGTTGTACTGTCAGTGGCTTCAGTGAGAGCAGGATGCAATGCACATGTAGTGCCAGCCAGAGGATACACACGAGTTATGGCTTCCACGCCTTCAGCATTCTGAGTGAAACTTTGATGCTCTGCATTCTGAAGACTGAGAGGTTCCTTGGCAGGCTCAGGATAGATGGCTTCAATAGACATATCCACATCAGGCAAAAAGATCCGATGGTTTCGTGCCGAGGGCTGATATGAGATAGCGAAGTGAAGTTTGATCAGCCGCATCACCCAGGGGGCGTAGAACTTCAAACCAAACAGATCAGAGCCAGATGCAGCAAGTTGACGAATGAAGAAATCCTATGTATTGAAGCATTTTCCATGAAGAATGTAGAAGACCAAAGTCTTCATTGCACCTTCCATCTTGGCATGGGGAGAATGTCCTTTGATTGGCCAGAGAGTTCGCCTTAGGATGTGATAAATGGTTCTTGGCATATACTCAAGGTCTTCAACGAAAAACTCCGTGGGATAAGCAGCATCTTGGGGCAATGGCTTCATCATACTGAGCATCTGACTCATATTAGGTTCAGTTTTCTGAAAGATGCTCTCAATAGCTTCACTATGAAGCTGACAGCCATGCTCGTAGAGATCGCCAGGAGTGGGCAAACCAGTGAGCTCAATGATGTCAAAGGCTTTGGCTTCGTGATGAACGTTTCCTGTCATCCACTCCAGGACCCAAGTCTTCGGATCTCTACTATACTCGCGCATGTGAAGTGTGGCATAAAATTGGAGGAGCAACTCTTCATTCCAATGCTCTTGGTCAGTGATGAATGGCAGCAGTCCAACTTCTTTGAAGCAATCTAGAGCTTCTTCCAGATAGGGCAGACCAGCTATTGCTTCAGTGTCAAGGCGCTTGTGAGGGAATATGCGACCTTGGTTGTACAGAACGCATGAGTAATAGCTTCGCTGCGGATAACTCCAGAACCGATCAGGTGATATTCTTTCCCTGGAGTAGGGGTTCCTGGAGCTGTTGAAGAATGTGTTGTCTGCACTAAAGCCATTGATATTGAACGAGCCAGGTGCTGATGCAGGACCTGGGAACCTTGGCAATCTTGGGATTGGCTTCTGTACCTAAGGTCTGTGCCCAACATGGTAGTCGAACTGGGGACCGGCAGCAGACTCAGGAACAGAAGCGGCGGGATCAGTGGCTTCGCTGTCTTTTGGTGCTTTTGTTGGTGAGGGCTCCACATTAGCTTCAGCCATGACAGCGTCAGTGGCTTCAGTGGTGTTGGTGGTGGCAGCCTCAAGATTTTCAACCTCCACTTGACGAGCTGGAGGATCGGTCACGATCACGTTCTCCTCGAGAACTGCTTCTTGTTGGGTTAGGGGAGTAGCAGCTTGTGGTACTTCTTCTTCTTCAGCTGATGCAGCCAGAATGTCTTCAGCAGTTTTAGCTTCAGACACAGAGGCTTGAGGCCTTGGACCTTTGTGAAGCCTGCGCAACATGGGCGACGCCTGTGGAGTTGGTGTTGGCTGTGCCTCAGAGTCTTCTTCCTCTTGTGGGCGATCAGCCCATGAAGAATCCTGTGCAATTGGCGTTAGTGGACGACCAATGCTGATGAGTTCGCTGTGCGTGAGCACAGGCGATGATACTTGTTGGTGCTCTAACTGAGGAAGGGCTGCATCATCTTCAACATGGTCATGGTGACCAATGTCTTCAGCAGCGATGGGATCAGCTGCTGGAAAGTCTTCAGCTTCATGAGCCTCTGTGAAAGCAGGCTCATGGACAGTCAGTTGACGGTCTTGTGGATCAGCGTCGGGGTGAACCATGGAAATGGGTTCAACAATCAAGGGCTCTGTGGGAGCAGCCCGTTCCTTCTTGGTCTTTCTTTTCTTCTTGGAGGGGGCAGTAGCAGAGGCTTTAGGATGTTTTCTCTTCCTTGCTTCAGCCTCAGCAGTCCTGGTCTTCTTTAGTTCTGAAGCGGTTGACCTGGCCTTTGGCTTCGGGCCAGTCATGCTAGTTGGGAAGACAATGGGATCTGCTTCCTGCCTTGGTGCATTGGGTTCAGCCATAGCGGGTTTCTTCTTTTTCTTGGCAGCCATCCTGGGGTCGATGCCAGGACGCCCAAGGGCCTTGCGCTTCTCAGCCTCATTGTAGGCTTGCACACACCTATCACCCAGGACCTTCATGCGCTCATGAGAACCCTGAGCTTCTGCATGTTTCTTGAGAAAGGCTTCCTTGAGCTCGTGCAGCATAATTTTGAAGTTCTTCACATCTTGCCTGCCGAGCTTGGCCATATGCTTCTTGAACTGAGATTTCTCATAGTCAATCTTCTGCTTCAGTTCAACAACGCGCTGTGCGATGGCTAACTCTGAAGCAATGGCGCCATGGAAGGCGACACTGAGGCCAATGGGTAGTTGGAGATCGTCGAAGCTGATGTTTGGCATGTCAAACCTTTCATCAATGAAGTTGTGAATGATTGTTACATCAAAGAGAGGAAGATCATTGAAGATTTCTGCTTCTTCTTTGCTCTTGATGAGTTGCTCAAGAGCGTCATCTTCTAGATCTTCATCACTTGACAGATCAATGGCATCATTACACAGAATGGCAGCAGCAGTTAGCTCTTGGCCGGTGTGTGGCAGAGGTATCTTGACCTTCTGTGGCTTGGAGATGCGTGACAAATCTTCAGACTGCACACTGTCTTCAGGAGGTGCAGTTGCCAATGGCTTCGTCCTTGAGATTTTTGGTGAAGGGGCAGGCTTTGAAGCTTTAGGCTTCTTCTGCTTCTTTGGCTTCGGCGATATAGGCGCTTCATCTGATTTAGCGTCAGCTGTAGGCTCATTCATGGCTGTCCCTTGAACCAAGATATGGGTGATGAGACCTGCAAGGTTGTAGAAAGGACCGACGACATTGGGTTCTGCATCACGTGTGCCGTCAGCCCTTGGAGCAAAAGGACCAGGGTTGAAGTCTAGTCCCAAAGTCTTCTTGTTTTGCTTCGCTGAGTTCTGGGCAAACTGGAAGTTGCGCTTAAACAGATTGTCATCACGACACCATAGTAGTGACGATGGGTGTGCATCTGTAGGCTGTGGCCCACGGACCATGTAGGGATAGAAGCCTTGTTCAATGGCTTCTTCTCTGGACCTGGGTTGAAGATTCTTGTATAGGATGTCTCCCCACGGTCTCTTGATGGCACTTTTCTCATCATATTCCTGGGTCACAAACCGGTATTTGAACCATTGTTCTGCCCAATATCTTCGAATCCATTGGATTCGGGTCTTGCGCTGATTGTAATCCTCTTCAGGATCTGCCTTGTAAAGCTCTGAGAGGTCATCAGGCAAATCTCTTGATGTTCCCCCACGATGCTGTCTGCCACCCTTCCTTACTGACTTCTCTGCAGCCATGAACTTCAAACTGAAAGGCTTCAAAATGTTCAAAGGCTTCAAAGGTTTTCGCTTGCTGGACAAACAGGAACTGGCTTCGGGAGAATTTATATGATGTTGTAAGAATTCATTGACCTCATTGTGCGAAGACATTGACCTCATAGATAAGGAGTTGGTTCCAGATTTGTCCAAATCCATAGATTAGTACAAGTGAGGAATCTAACTACTTTGTGAAGCATAAGTGAATGTACTAGGCATGTTATGAGATGCAGTATGAAAGAGATCCAACTTGTGTGAATAGAAACTACTTGTGGTAGAAAGTGACAAAGCCATAGGATCAAAGGGGCCGTAAAAAGGAAGTTTTATTTACCACATTAGGAACTGCTAGATGGAGTGGAAGAGGAGGCCGAGCAGTTCGATCTTCCGTGCCCTAACTTGGCGACGGAGGACACCTACGGCGACGGCGGAGAGGACGATGTCCGCGGTCGGCGTGAAGACGGCGTCGGAGAGGTTGCGGCAGTGAAGGGCTTCGTCGCCGGCGTCGTTGAGGGCTAGCGGTGGCGCTAGGGTTCGTGCGAGAGTGGAAGAAGAGATAATGACCGCTATGAAGTGTGTATTTATAGGTACAGAGGCGGCACTGCGTTATTACACAGGTGCCCCTGGCGATTCGCATCTGAGGTGTACGTGGCCGTCATGCAGCATATCGGGGGTTGTTCCACATCCAACGCACGCCTGGATTGTCGCGTGGTCGTTCCCACTTCTCCGGGTTTCATGTGAAGGAATGAGCATTGAAAACAGACTTAATGTTTGTCTCTGTATCTTCTGCTGACAAGGACGCAGAGAAGACATTCGACAGTTTCAATAGAATGCATAGATTTGGAGAGATAGAGTTTGAGATAGAAACCATAGAGAGGTCAGGGTCCGATCACATTCACTTAGTTCAAAAGATCCAACAAGAAGACATAGCTATAAGTGAATGCTGTAGAGGACAGAACACTAGTATATATATATATAATCAACATAGTGAAGATAATCTTGAAGACATGTTGAGATTGAAGCCAAACCAAATGTGAAGACATAGAAACTGTAACATCATTAGTGAAACACTTCAAACAGAACATTTGGTGGTGGCGTTACCCCCACCGTATAGGAAGTATTAAACCCAGACACGGCGCACAATTATCGTGGCGCTCCGAAGTCAAATTCCACATTAATGTATTCACACTTAGAGTGTATGCCTTCATTGGTTGAAGATATACTTTACATCGTGTGTTGCACATCTAAGTCATCAATATGCATAAGTGTTAGGATGTGTGCCTGATCATAGGACATTTGAGGATTCCAGGATATTTAGCTCACACCGTAACTTGCAAAATCTCTTCTCATCCAAGGGCTTGGTGAAGATATCTGCCAATTGCTCTTCAGTGTTGACGTGTATGATATCAATATCTTCCTTCACAACATGATCTCACAGAAAGTGATGACGAATTTCAATGTGCTTTGTCTTCGAGTGCTGAACTGGGTTGTTTGCAATCTTGATGGCGCTTTCTTTGTCACAGTAGAGTGGCACTTGCTTCAGATGAATGCCATAGTCCTTGAGGGTTTGCTTCATCCACAGAAGCTGAGCGCAGCAAGATCTAGCAGCAATGTATTCAAATTCAGCAGTGGAGAGAGATACACAGTTCTGCTTCTTTGAAGACCAACATACAAGTGATCGTCCCAGAAAATGACATGTACCTGATGTAGACTTGCGATCCACCTTGTCACCAGCATAATCAGCATCCGAGAATCCAACCAGATCAAACTCTGAGCCCTTTGGATACCATAATCCTAGAGTTGGGGTGTGAGCCAAATATCGAAGAATTCGCTTCACAGCTAAGTGATGCGACTCCTTTGGTGCCGCTTGAAATCGAGCACACATGCAAACACTAAGCATAATATCTGGCCTAGATGCACATAGATAAAGCAATGAACCAATCATGGAGCGGTATACCTTTTGATCGAACTCTTTACCATTATCGTCAGGACCCAGATGATGCTTGGCTGGCATTGGCGTCGTGAAGCCTTTGCAGTCTTGCATACCGAACTTCTTCAGGCAATCTTTGAGATACTTCTCTTGAGATATGAAGATGCCGTTGCATTGCTGTCATATTTGAAGACCGAGAAAGAACTTCAGCTCTCCCATCATGGACATCTGATATTGCTCTTGCATCATATATCCAAACTCTTCACTGTACTTCTGATTGGTGCAGCCGAAGATAATGTCATCCACATATATTTGGCACACAAACAGTTCAACATCATATGTCTTCGTGAAGAGAGTGGGGTCGAGGGAACCAGGTATGAAGCCTTTGCTCTTCAGGAAGTATTTGAGTGTGTCATACCAGGCCCGAGGTGCTTGTTTGAGGCCATACAGTGCCTTGTTGAGCTTGTATACCATGTCCGGATGTTTTGGATGTTCAAAGCTAGGCGGTTGTGCAACATACACTTCTTCTTCAATCTTGCCATTGAGAAAGGCGCTCCTCACATCCATTTGATATAGAAGTATGTTATGATGATTTGCATAGGCCAGCAGTATGCGTATGGCTTCAAGTCTAGCCACAGGAGCAAATGTTTCATCGAAGTCAATGCCTTTAACTTGAGTATATCCTTGAGCAACGAGACGGGCTTTGTTTCTGACAACTTGACCATGCTCATCTTGCTTGTTGCGTTATATCCATTTGGTGCCTATTATGTTGTGCTTCCGAGGATCAGGACACTTGACCAGTTCCCATACATTATGCAGCTCAAACTGTTGAAGCTCTTCTTGCATAGCTTGAATCCATTCAGGTTCCATGAAGGCTTCTTCCACTTTCTTGGGTTCTGTTATTGAGACGAATGCGAAGTGCCCACAGAAATTTGCCAGCTGAGTTGCCCTTGATCGAGTGAGCGGACCAGGTGCATTGATGCTGTCAATTATTCTCTCAATCTGCACTTCATTGCAACACGAGGATGTACAGGGCGAAGATTTTGCTCTTACTGATCATTGTCGTTGTTAGAAGGAATGTCTTCAGGCTGAGCATTGTCTTCATGTTGATCAGGTGCTGAGATGATAAGTTCTTCTTCAGGCTGAGCTTTAGAAGGTATAATTTCTCCAGTTCCCATTAGCTTGATTGATTCACTGGATGGAACTTCATCTAGCACATTTGGCAGTTGCTCTCTTTGTGAATCGTTGGTCTCATCGAACCGCACATCCACTGTTTCAACCACTTTTTAATGAAAGAGATTGAAGACTCTGTAGGAGCGCGAATCCTTTCCATATCCAAGCATGAAACCCTCATGTGCTTTTGGTGCAAACTTTGAGGTGTGATGTGGGTCCTTGATCCAGCACCTGGTGCCAAATACTCTGAAGTAACTAACATTTGGCTTTTTGCCAGTAAGGAGCTCATAAGATGTCTTGTTCAAAAGCTTGTGAATATAAACACGATTGATTGTATGGCATGCAGTATCAATGGGTTCAGGCCAGAATTTTCTTGGAGTCTTGTATTCATCTAGCATCGTTCTGGCCATCTCAATGAGTGTTCTGTTCCTGCGTTCGACGACGCCATTCTGCTGTGGCGTGTATGGGGCTGAGAATTCATGTGTGATGCCCAAGGTATCAAGATATGTATCAAGGCCAGTGTTCTTGAATTCAGAGCCATTGTCACTTCTGATGTGTTTTATCTTGGCGCCATAGTTGTTTATTGCTCGATTGGCGAAGCGTCTGAAGACATCCTGCACTTCAGTCTTGTAAAGGATTATGTGCACCCAAGTATATCTAGAATAATCATCAACAATGACAAAGCCATAGAGACAAGCAGTAGTAGTAAGAGTTGAGTAATGAGTGGGACCGAACAGATCCATGTGAAGCAGTTCGAAGGGTCGAGTAGTAGTCATGATTGTCTTCGAGGGATGTTTGGCCCTCGTCATCTTTCCTGCCTCACAGGCACCGCATAAGTGATCTTTCTTGAACTTGATGCCCTCGATGCCTATGCCATGCTTCTTCTTTGCCAGAGTGTGGAGGTTCCTCATGCCAGCATGCCCAAGCCTCCGATGCCAGAGCCAGCATTCTGAAGCTTTTGCTAGAAGACATACGGCAAGCTGTGGTCCTGCTGAGAAATCTACCACGTACAAATCATCTTTCCGATACCCTTCAAACACTAGAGACTTGTCAGATTCCATTAGGACAAGGCAACAATATTTTCCAAATATTACGATCATGTTCAAATCGCAAAGCATTGAGATAGACATTAAGTTGAAGCCAAGGGATTTAACAAGCATGACTTTATCCATGTGTTGATCCCTTGAGATTGCAACTCTACCTAGACCCAATACCTTACTTTTACCAGTGTCAGCAAATGTGATGTGGCTCTTGTCGGATGGACGTAAGGTTGAGTCCATAAGAAGGCTTCTTTTGCCAGTCATGTGATTTGTACACCCACTATCAATATTCCATTCTGAAGACGCTGGTGTCGTACCCTATAGTGCAGTTAGGGGGATAGGCTTGACGAAGAGCATTGTGAAGAAAAAACATTTGACGAACCAGTGGGTTATGAAAGCTTAGATCCAGATTAGGACTAATAGGGAGAGTAGCAAGCGATTCAGGAACGAAGTACATAGTAAGACCATTCGGGCATTTGATCTTGCGCCCTACAAGATGTTTAAGGTCCCCAGCAATAGCGTCAGACGATTTTGGTTTTCTGCTGGAGACCTTTCCCTGCAAAAGAGAGTTAAGCTTTCTTAGCCACCCACATCTTCAAGGGTGGCTTAGAAGCAATAAGTCTAAGTGCAGCATCTGAAAACTTTGGCTTTGGAGCCCTAGCAAACAGTCTTGCATGCGGACAATAGTACTCATAAGAATAAGCAGAATAGTTCTTGGTCTTATGAACATGGCAGTTTGATGAACCGCGCTCATATTCATATGCCTGAGTATGGTTTCCCTGCAAAACATTTGCGTTAGTGCGACTCAGGTGAGTCCTCTGTCTGTAGAAGCCTTTGGACCGTATGAAGCCTTTGGTCTGAAGTTTGTCTTCTTCACATGAGGTGTCATGACGACATTCACAGGAAGATTCTCCAGACACCTTTTCGGAACCCAGATCTTCTTCATAGGCGGTCCATTCCTGCAGTTAGTACCAAGGTACCTAGCAAACACTTCACCATTCTGATTCTTAAACAGTTTATAGTTTGCATCAAAGGATTCATCAATGACAACGGGGTTAGCACAAGTGAACCCAGATAGAGTGGATGGATCTGCTGAAAATTCCTTTGCAGCAACCCATGTGGTTTTGGGGTACTGCTCGGGTTTCCAGTAAGAGCCATCAGCATGCATTTTCCTTACGAACCCAACACCCTCTTTCCTCGGGTTTCGGTTCAAAATCTGCTTTTTGAGGACATCACATAGTGTCTGATGCCCTTTATGACTTTTGTACATCCATGTTTCAAGCAATGTCTTCAACCTAGCATTCTCATCAGCAATAGCAGTGAAATCCTCAGCAGAGGGGTTAGTTCCCACATCAACAGTTGAAGATATTGCAACAGTAGCAGCAGTAGAACATTCAGCAATAGTAGCAGCATTATCATGCTCAATGCATTTAAGACATGGTGGTTCGAATCCTTCCTGAGCGGAGCTGATCTGTTCGGCGCGAAGTGACTTGTTTTCCTTTTGAAGATCTTCCTGAGCCGCTCTCAATTTCTCAAGATCTTGCTTCATTTGAAGATAATCATAGGAAAGCTTTTCATGAGTTGTTGAGAGAGTTTCATGACGACTTTCAAGTTCCTCATACTTAACATGAAGATTTTTTATGTCTTCAATTAAGGATTCAGATCGAGTCATTTCAGCACCTAACAGATCATCGCTTATGTCTAACAGTTTTTGAATATGTTCCATAGCTTTTTGTTGTTCAGTTGCAATTTTAGCAAGTGTTCTGTAGCTGGGTTTTGAACCACAATCAGAGTCATCGTCACTCGATGTTTGATAGTGAGTAGTGCGCGTGTTTACCTTGGCACCGCGTGCCATGAAGCAGTAGGTAGGAGCAGAGTAGTCCTTGTCATTTGCATCGGTGTCGGTGGTGAAGTCATTGTCTTCAGTGTTGAAGATGGACTTGGCAACGTATGCTGTAGCCAGACATGCAACGCCTGAATCGGACTCCTCCTCAGACTCCACCTCCGCCTCCTCAGAAGCTGATTCCTCCACTGAATCCATTTCCTTGCCAACAAACGCACGTGCCTTGCCAGATGAACTCTTCTTGTGTGATGAAGACTTTGAGGAAGACTTGGAACAAGACTTTGAGTATTTCTTCTTCTTCTTGTCGTCAGAGTCATATTCCTTGCTCTTCTTCTTCTTTTTGTTCTCATTGTCCCACTGTGGACACTCAGAGATGATGTGGCCAGGTTTCTTGCACTTGTGACATGTTTTCTTCTTGCAGTCGTGAGCAGAAACTTCATCATTCCTTGAGCTTGATCAGGAGGACTTTCTGAAACCTTTCTTCTTGGTGAATTTTTGGAACTTCTTCACAAGCATAGCAAGTTCCCTTCCAATGTCTTCAGGATCATCCGAACTGCTGTCAGATTCTTTTTCAGATGAGGAGACAGCTTTTGCCTTCAAGGCACGAGTTCGCCCATAGTTTGGACCGTAGATATCTCTTTTCTCAAAAAGCTGAAACTCATGTGTGTTGAGCCTCTCAAGTATGTCAGACGGATCGAGTGTCTTGAAATCAGGACGTTCTTGAATCATCAGGGCTAGTGTGTCAAACGAACTGTCAAGTGATCTCAGTAGTGTCTTGATGACTTCATGTTTGGTGATCTCAGTAGCGTCGAGGGCTTGAAGCTCATTTGTGATGTCAGTGAGTCGGTCAAATGTGAGCTGGACATTCTCATTGTCATTTCGCTTGAAGCGGTTGAAGAGGTTGCGAAGGACACTGATTCTCTAATATCTCTGGGTTGAGACGCCTTCATTGACCTTGGAGAGCCAGTCCCAGACCAGCTTAGATGTTTCCAAAGCACTCACACGGCCATACCGTCCTTTGGTCAGATGACCACAGATGATATTCTTGGCAGTAGAGTCCAGTTGAATGAACTTCTTGACATCAGCAGCAGTGACACCTTCTCCAGCCTTGGGAACGCCGTTCTTGACGATATACCATAGGTGGACGTCAATGGCTTCAAGATGCATGCGCATCTTATTCTTCCAGTAGGGATATTCAATTCCATCGAAGACGGGGCACGCAGCGGAGACTTTAATTATCCCTGCAGTCGACATAGCTAAAACTCTTGGTGGTTAAACCGAATCACACAGAACAAGGGAGCACCTTGCTCTGATACCAATTGAAAGTGCGTTATATCGACTAGAGGGGGGTGAATAGGCGATTTTTATGAAAGTCTTCAAAACATGGAAGTTTCGGAGACAAACGATAGAAATAAACCTATTACCATGCAGCGGAAGGTAGACTACACTAGGTAAACCATAGTCATGTATTCAATGAAGTGAAAGCACAATGACAAATTGCAGCTAGGTAGTAAGGATCAGGTAGGAAGATACTAAGAAGCCAAATAGATCACACAGTTACTCAGTGAAGACAAAAGATAGTGCAGGCATACAATGACTTCACAAGGAGTAACAGTAAGTAAGGAGAAAGGAAAGGATGAAACCAGTGACTCGTTGAAGACAATGATTTGTTGGACCAGTTCCAGTTGTTGTGACAACTATACGTCTTGTTAGGGCAGCTAGGTATTTAAACCTAAGGACACACAGTCCCGGACACCCAGTCATCACCGTATTCCCCTTGAGCTAAGGTCACACAGACCTCGCCCAATCACTCTGGTAAGTCTTCAAGGTAGACTCCCAAACCTTCACAGACTTCGTTCACTGGAAATCCACAATGTCTCTTGGATGCTCAGAACGCGATGCCTAACCGGCTGGAGGATGCACAGTCCTCAAGTGTAATAAGTCTTCAGATCACACAGACAAGAAGACTTAAGTGATGCCTAATTCTCTTTGGCTCTGGGTGGTTAGGGCTTTATCCTCGTAGGGAATTCTCTCTCAAAGGCTTCGAGGTGGGTTGCTCTCAAACGACAAAAGCCGTACTCTAAATCTGAACAACCAACGGTTTATGGTTGTAGGGGGTGGGCTATTTATAGCCACTAGGCAACCCGACCTGATTTGTCCGAAATGACCCTGGGTCACTAAGGAACTGACACGTGTTCCAACGGTCAGATTTCAAACCCACACGGCAACTTTACTTGGGCTACAAGCAAAGCTGACTTGTCCGACTGCGGACAAGATTCTCTCTCAAAGTCTTCACTCGAAGACATAGGTTGGGTTTAATCATCACTTCAGTCATTCTGACTAGTTCTCTTGGACCCCACTTAACAGTACGGTGGTTCCTATGACTCAACATAGAAGAAAAGAACTACGAAAGATCTAAGTCTTCGAGCTCCATAGGCTTCATGCGGTGTCTTCTCTTGTCATAGTCTTCAATGTGAATATCTTCATATACCACCTTTGACTTCAATGTCTTCATACATTTTTAGGGGTCATCTCTGGTAGGAAAACCGAATCAATGAGGGACTTCTACCTGTGTTATCCTTTAATTCTCACAAACACATTAGTCCCTCAACTAGGTTTGTCGTCAATACTGCAAAACCAACTAGGGGTGGCCCTAGATGCACTTACAAAAACTCATGTAAATTCTCATTGGTAGCAGAAACCTGAATACTTTGCATCACTTTATTTGTTGCAATGTAGACAGTTGTTGCATTTAAACACCTTCTTCTCATTTGACAAAATTTCTATTTCTCCATTAGCAGTCCACTTTTTCACCATGAAAACACTATTTCAGAGCAGCAATAATACTGAACTTTGATACCCCAAAACAAAGATGTCTGAAGGTTTTTCAAACAAAGATCTCATGTTTTCCGTACTCTTAACTACATTTACACATTTTGCAGAAAAAGGAGGGGGCAATATTGAAGTTACTACAATAATCTTAGCAGTGGCATGGTGCCTAAACAACAATATGTTTTTTACCAAAAACTCTTGTCAATTTTACAAACATCTAACATAACCCAATAAAAGAATCAGGAGGAGGGGAGCTTGGGAGAGATAGAAATCTCAGAACATATATTTTCAGACGAGGAAGAGGAAGAGAAATAAGAGGATGATGGAGGAATACTTACAGGGGAGAACCAAGAAGTCGTCGTCGTTGATGCAGGTGTCACTGGTTATCGTGTATGGAGACGGGAAGGTAGCGACAAGATCATCTCGGCTTGAAACGACTATTTAGCTTGTAGGATAACTATGCCCTAATAAACAAATAAATACGGGGCTGAGATCAAAATAAAAAATACAATGCTTCACCTCTGCTCCTGGCATGGAAACCAGATCAGTCCACAATTAAATTCAGCTAACAACAGTATACATGTAACATTTTTTAAATAACAACATAAAGAAGAGAAGGTTGCTGTTTTTGCATGACATGCAAAGAAGATCGTCATTCTACGATTAAATTCAGCTAACAACAGTATATCTAAGTTCTGGGAGAAATACACCATCAAAATTAATGGAAGAAACTGAATTTAGATAGACAACCAAACACAAATGCAGATTTAGGCCAATATGTATATGTCGAGCCTATGAGAAACATTACATGGCATTTGAAAGATGGAAACATCTAGGTTTGCAACCATCAAATCAACAAATTTTGTTTGATGATTATCCAACTATGTCATAAATTAAATGATTAATATGGGATTTCTAAAATACCTTTGAGATTCAGAATGAGATAAATGCTACCGTGGTACAGTAGTGGATTCCTAATTGGGAATAAACTTATACACGTGCCAAAGCCAAATCACAAACCTAAGAAATAAGGAAATATCTAAGATGGTCAAATAAGATGTAAATTGACTCCTGAGCTTCCTGCACAATACTCGTCCTGCATAACACCAATTAATCAAAACTTCAGTAATGACTAATAAGAAGAACACAAACGGACGCATGCACACGCATACAGAGGGAGAGGAGGAAAGAGGAAAAGAGAAAAACCTGACCAGAGGGTAGCAGCTAAGGCATGAAGGCCATGGAGCCTCGTCCAGCTGGTTGAAGAAGTTGGGGCGTGGAATAGATATTGCTGCTGCAACCACGCATCTTACGTTGGGTCTGCTTTCGCTGGTCGGACGTAGGGGGCCGCGACCCTGGCTCCAAACGGAGACCTCCTGCTGCTGTGTGCAACAAAAAATGAAGTGGGGTGGGTACCGGCGCCGGTGCGACGACGACAGGATATGGCAGGAGCTCGGGGGCGGGGAATGGCAAGGCAGGCCGGGCCATCGCTAGCGCGACGAAGGGAGCGGAGGGTGAAGGCGGGTCATGGTCTCATGGGTCATGGCACGGCCGCCGGGCGACCAGGCTACCACACACCGGGAAGCCTCTCGAAACGCTGTAGTCAGCCAACGGGTCCACCTCCGGCATCGCACACACCCGAATCCACCCGCAACTGCTGTTGGCTCGCCGCCGGAACCTATCGCCGCTCACCTCCGAAACGCTCGCCGTTTCCGCACTGGTAGAAAAAGGGCATGTTGTCCCGGTTTGTAAGGGCCTTTTGTCCCGGTTCCTGAACCGGGACTAAAGGGTCGGTACTAATGCCCTGTCCCTTTAGTCCCGGTTCAATCCAGAACCGGGACTGATGGGCCTCCACGTGGCCTGTGCGCGGAGCCCAGGCAGGAGACCCTTTGGTCCCGGTTGGTGGCACCAACCGGGACCAATAGGCATCCACGCGTCAGCATTTTTGTGGCTGGGGTTTTTGTTTTTTTAAGGGGGGGGGGGGTTGGGGGGTTAATTTAGGTGTTTCATATATTGTGTTAGCTAGCTATAATTAATAGAGAGAAGTGTCGTCTTTTGTGTCCGTGTTTGGTCGACGCTACGTACTATACATACGTATAGAGAGGACTAGACACGCTAGCTAGCTAGTAAGCAAACGAAGGAAACAGAAGATCATCATGAACACATATGCATACAGAGAGAAGTGATATCGACCACCTCTCCTTCTCCGAGAGATTGGTCGAACAACAAGTTCTCGTATATCTATCCGACACTACCGACTACATATATACAATAATTATCTCTTACAAATATAATCATACGGACTCATGGTCCACATAGTATTCTCCGTCTTCAGCGATCACGTGGTCAAGAAAGAATGCCGCCAATTCCTCTTGAATTGCTCGCATGCGAGCTGGTGCTAGGAGTTCATCCCGCTTCCGAAACATCTAATTTGAAGAAGGGGGTCAATACATATATATATATATATGAATGAATGAAACTCAACACAAATGATGGTAATAAAATAACATTGTGAATGTTGTTATTTACGTACTTCATATTGTTCGTCAGTGTAGCCCCGCTCACAGGTCGTGTGGCGGATGGACTCGCAAACGTAGTATCCACAGAAATCATTCCCTTGTTCCTGCCACAACCACTTTACAAGAAATAGAGGTCAATCAAACTGATAAGCAAGAATGCCAAATCAATAGGAGATGCGCGGAACATGCTACTATAGTACTTACTTTCGGGTGTCTAAATTGCAGCTTCTTCGGGAGTCCTGGAGCTTTTTGGAGAATTTTTTCCAAACCCTGCCAGACAAAGAAAACAATTACTTGATATATCAATAAATGAACAAAGTTGCTGATATGGTGGATAATGATCGATTTAACTTAATTCTCGAGCACTTGAGTCATGTCCGCATAGTCCCGGGGATCTTTTCGTCTTGAGTCTAAGACGGTTACTAGTCCCTGGTCAAGCTTAATCTCTAGGAGATTATAGTGGAAACTACACACGCATGCATAACTCATCAAGTACATTACTATAACCTTGACTAATATATAAGGGAAACCGAATACGCACAAGACAGTAACACTCACTTGAAGCTGTAAGGAAAGAGTATTATATCTTTGTTTTCATTTATTACCAATGATCGTAGCAAGTTGGCCTCGGTAGCTGCGGCATGAAATTTAACCTGAGTTGCATCTATGAGATATGTGTTAATGAACCCAATATCACCGACTTTTCTTTTCTTCAATTCGGCGATCTTCAATCTGCATAATATAGTGAGGATGATTATAAATACATGCAATGAAAGAGCTGAGCTATATAGAGAGACTTAATGACAGAAGTAGTACTACTTACAGACAGTAGCAGGCGACCGTTGTTTTATCGAGGGCCAATTGATTGAAAAACTGATAGAACTCCTCAAATGGAACTGGCAACAGTTCAATTCCAACGAGGTCATGCTCCTTTTTAACTTTCACATACAAAGTACTCCTCCCCCCAGAGTCTCTGCAGATTTTCAAGTACCAATCATGCAATCTTCGCATCATCGTTGATAGAGATCTTTCATCCTTGACGAGAGGCTTCCTGTAGTCGTATCTTTGTATCTGCACCTCCATGGGTTCATAATGTACATCGTCGGGCAGGTAATCTGCAAGATTGCTATAACCGGGCACCATCGTCGGATCATTAGCGACGTTGTGGCTAGGCACCTTGAGCGGGGGGCACGATTGCTTCGCTTGTTCGACGAGCTGGGCAATTTGTTTCCCAGCTCGTCGTTCTTTCAGCCTTTGATCACTGACAGTACTTCCCGACCGCTCCGCTTCGGCAAATTCCTTTCCAATAATGCGCTCATAGTTTCCTTTTGGCGGAGACTTGGGTGGTTTTGTCAGGGCAGCCAGAGTGCGCTTCGCTTTCACCGGATCTACCTTCTCCTTCGGAGGTGGATGTCTCTTTGCTTTCAACCCTTGAAACCAGTCATCCACTTCGGTTCGCGTGATCTCGACGTTCTCCTCCGGGGTCCTCTAGTATGGTAACTTCTCTGGAGTCTTTAGAGAAGGACCGAATCTGTATGTCCTCCCGCCTCTGGCTGTATTGCTAGACGCCGGATGAGCAGACGGAGCGGTTGTCTTCTTTACTTGCTTACAAGGCGGAGGAGAAGGACTACGACGCGCCGGAGCAGCGGCAGGTCTCTTCCACCCTTGCTGACGAGGCGGATAAGGAGGAGGCTGGCTGCTCGGGCGCGTCGGCGCAGGCGGAGAAGGAGGCGGAGTGCCGCCATGCGCTGGAGAAGGAGCCGGTCGAGTGCCCTGATCGTCACTCGCCGGAGGAGGCGGTGGAGGAGGCGGAGTGCCCTGACTCGCTGGAGGAGGAGGCGGTGGAGGAGGCGGAGTGCCCTGACTTGCCGGAGGAGGAGGAGGAGGCGGAGGCGTCCAGTTCGGAAGGTTGATGAGCTCCTTCCGCCATAGGCATGGAGTCTTCAGAGCAGACCCCATCCTAGTCTCCCCTTCACCGGTACGGTGGTCAAGCTAGAGGTCCTCAAATCCCTCCGTTATTTCATCCACCATCACCCTAGCATATCCTTCTGGAATCGGCCGGCAGTGAAAAGTTGCACCGGGTTCAGTAGGATAAACAGAGCCTCAAGGAAATATGCCCTAGAGGCAATAATAAAGTTATTATTTGTTTCCTTATATCATGATAAAAGTTTACTATTCATGCTAGAATTGTATTAACCGGAAACATAATACATGTGTGAATACATAGAGAAATAGAGTGTCACTAGTATGCCTCTACTTGACTAGCTCGTTAATCAAAGATGGCTATGCTTCCTAACCATGGAAAAAGAGTTGTCATTTGATTAACGGGATCACATCATTAGTTGAATGATCTGATTGACATGACCCATTTCATTAGCTTAGCACCCGATCGTTTAGTATGTTGCTATTGCTTTCTTCATAACTTATACATGTTCCTATGACTATGAGATTATGCAACTCCTGTGTGCCGGAGGAACACTTTGTGTGCTACCAAACGTCACAACGCAACTGGGTGATTATAAAGGTGCTCTACAGGTGTCTCCAAAGGTACATGTTGGGTTGGCATATTTTGAGATTGGGATTTGTCACTCCGATCGTCGGAGAGGTATCTCTAGGCCCTCTCGATAATGCACATCACTTAAGCCTTGCAAGCATTGCAACTAATGAGTTAGTTGCGGGATGATGTATTACGGAACGAGTAAAGAGACTTGCCGGTAACGAGATTGAACTAGGTATTGGATACCGACGATTGAATCTCGGGCAAGTAACATACCTATGACAAAGGGAACAACGTATGTTATTATGCGGTCTGACCGATAAAAGATCTTCATAGAATATGTAGGAACCAATATGGGCATCCAGGTCCCGCTATTGGTTATTGACCGGAGACGTGTCTCGGTCATGTCTACATTGTTCTCGAACCCGTAGGGTCCGCACGCTTAAGGTTTTGATGACAGTTATATTATGAGTTTATGCATTTTGATGTACCGAAGGTTGTTCGGAGTCCCAGAAGTGATCACGGACATGACGAGGAGTCTCGAAATGGTCGAGACATAAAGATTGATATATTGGAAGCCTATGTTTGGATATCGGAAGTGTTCCGGGTGAAATCGGGATTTTACCGGAGTACTGGGAGGTTACCGGAACCCCCCGGGAGGTATATGGGCCTTAGTGGGCCTTAGTGGAAGAGAGGAGAGGTGGCCAGAGATGGGCCGCACGCCTCTCCCCCCTTGGTCCGAATAGGACAAGGAGAGGGGGCCGGCCCCCCTTCCTCCTCTCTCCCCCGTCCACGAATCCTATTCCAACTAGGAAAAGGGGGGGGGAGTCCTACTCCCGGAGGGAGTAGGACTCCTCCTTGCGCGCCTCCTCTTGGCCGCCCCCCCCCCTTTGAGCCTTTATATACGGAGGCAGGGGCACCCCTAGAGACACAAGTTGATCCACGTGATCATATTCTTAGCCGTGTGCGGTGCCCCCTTCCACCATAGTCCTCGATAATATTGTAGCAGTGCTTAGGCGAAGCCCTGCGACATTAGTACATCAAGATCGTCACCACGCCGTCGTGCTGACGGAACTCTTCCCCGACACTTTGCTGGATCGGAGTCCGGGGATCGTCATCGAGCTGAACGTGTGCTAGAACTCGGAGGTGCCGTAGTTTCGGTGCTTGATCTGTCGGGCCGTGAAGACGTATGACTACGTCAACCTAACGCTTCCGTTGTCGATCTACAAGGGTACGTAGATCGCACTCTCCCCTCTCGTTGCTATGCATCACCATGATCTTGTGTGTGCGTAGGAATTTTTTTGAAATTACTACGTTACCCAACAGTGGCATCCGAGCCTAGGTTTTATATGTTGATGTTATATGCACGAGTAGAACACAAGTGAGTTGTGGGCGATATAAGTCATACTGCTTACCAGCATGTCATACTTTGGTTCGGCGGTATTGTTGGACGAAGCGGCCCGGACCGACATTCCGCGTACGCTTACGCGAGACCGGTTCTCCCGACGTGCTTTGCACATAGGTGGCTTGCGGGTGACAGTTTCTCCAACTTTAGTTGTACTGAGTGTGGCTACACCCGGTCCTTGCGAAGGTTAAAACAGCACCAACTTGACAAACTATTGTTGTGGTTTCTTCCTCCTCATGAATAGTTCTGCCATCCTCTTAAGAGCAAAAGATTTGATTAATTGCTCTTTAACTAGCTTCTCTAGATCATCCGCTGGCGGTAGGGTGAAATTTGACTTTAGCTCAGTCCAAAAATCATTTTTCTGCATATCATTGACATAAGACACCTCAGGGTCTTCTGTAGCCGGCTTTAACCATTGCTGGATGCTGATCGGGATCTTGTCCCTAACCAAAACCCCGCACTGAGCAACAAATGTGCTCTTTGTATGGAGGGGTTCAATCGGTTGGCCGTCGGGTGCGACTGCTATGATCTCAAACTTTTCATCCGAGCTCAACTTTTTCTTTGGGCTAGAAAAAAGAACAAAGACGTAATTAATATGTGTACATACTGAAACAATGAATGCATCAATTAGCTAGTCAGCAGAAGCTTAACTAATATATATACCTGGCTGGACTCGGTTCGGTCACCGGAGACGTCATCACGGTCTCCTTCTTGCACCGGCATTGGTTCACCGGAGCCGTCCTCGCGGTCTCCTTCTTGCACCGGCATTAGGTCACCGGAGCCATCATAATCATAGCCAGCTGCTTCCAGACCATCAGTGTCGTTGAGAAACAACAAGATGACGGCATCACTTCCTCGTGCGATTATGTCCCCCAACAACTCTTCTTATACTTCGTCTCGGGCGGTGTCCATAGTTTCTACAAATATTGACAACATGGCAATTATTATTCAAACATGACAGATGGATATATTAGTGGCAAACATAGAACTAATATTAATTAATGGCCTCGACGCTGCTTCTCTAGGGTTTGGCGTGGCCTCGACGTTGCTTCTCTAGGGCTTGGGGTGGCCTCGACAACGCTTCAAGGATAAAAAAAGAAGAGGAAGAAGAAAAAAAAGAGGAGAACAAAGAATAGAGGAGTAAGAACTCCTTTATTCTTTCTTCTCCTCTTTTCTCTTCTTCTTCCTCTTTTTTTATCAGGAACGAGGGTCATCGACGGTCACCGAGCGGTAGAGGAAACCCTAAATAGCAAGTATCGTGGGTGTGAGATACATGTGGCCGTCGGTGTCGGACACTACATCCACGTCCCACAAGTGGCGCGGGCAAGTATCGTGGGTGTGAGATACATGTGGCCGTCGGTGTCGGACACTAAATCCACATCCCACAAGTGACGCAGGCGTCGAAGCCCGCGCCACTTGTGGGACGTGGATGTAGTGTCCGACACCGACGGCTACATGTATCTCACACCCATGATACTTTCTATTTAGGGTTTCCTCTACCTTTCGGCAACCCCGACCCTCGACGTCCCTCGTTTCGATAAAATAAAGAGGAAGAAGAAAAAAAAGAGTCTACTCTATTCTTTCTTCTCCTCTTCTTCTCCTCTTTTTTTTCTTATTCCTCTTCTTTTTTTATCCTCTTCTTCCTCTCATGTTCGATGACCCTCGACCCCTCGGCGACCCTAGACCCCCTCTCGACCCCCTCATGTCGAAGTTATCGGGTAGGGGGTATATCGACAACGACATACCCGATACATACATACATACATATCACATGCATCCATACATATATGAACAAAATTAATATCTACTAATTAACAACCTAAATAAAAAAAACTAATACATATAGGAAGAAGAAGAAAAAAGAAGAGAAGAAAGAATAGAGGAGAAGACTTCCTCTTCTTCCTCTCCTCTTCTTCTCCCTCTTCTTCTCCCTCTTCTTCCCCTTCTTCCCTCGACCCCCTAAACTAGTTCTCAACCCTCGACCCCCTAAACTAGTTCTCGACCCCCGTCATGTCGAAGTTATCAGGGAGGGGGTATATCGACCCCCCCCCCCTCATGTCAAAGTTATCGGGGAGGGTTATATCGACCACCCTCCTGTCGAAGTTAACGGGGAGGGGGTATATCGACAATGACATGCATACATGGAAAAAATGCTATCCATCTATACGTACATAGCCACATACATATATACATGGAAATAATGCTATGAAAAAAAATATGAACAAAAAAATGCTATGAACAAAAAAAATAATACACATAAACAAAAAATATATATATGAACAAAAAATGCTCTGACAAAAAAAATAATACACATATATGAACATCTATACATACATATAGCCACATACATATATACATTATATATACAAATAAAAAATGAAAAAAATGATAAACAGGTGGCGGCGGCTCACAGCAGCGAGGTTGACCGGCGAGGGCGACGACGGGGGCGGCGAGGGCGTCGGCGAGGGTGGCGGATGGCTTGGGGAGGAGGGTGGCGAGGGCGGCACGGGCTCGGGGAGGAGGGCTCAGGGACGACTGCGAGATCGGGGGCGGCGCGGGCTTGGGGACGACGGCGAGCTAGAGGGGAGGCGTGAGCTCGGGGATGACGGCGAGCTCCGGGGCGGGCTCGAGGAGCTGGCGGCGACGGTGACGAGGAGGGGGCGGTGACGGCGACGGCGACCTCGGGGCGGCGACGGCGAGCACAGGCAGCCTGGCGGCGTCGTCGGGGCGGGATAGAAGAAACTGAACCAAAATTTTCACAAGTGTGGCTTATATAGACGAAGCATTGGTCACGGTTCGTGGCACAAACCATGACCAATGCCCCCCTTTAGTCCCGGTTGGTGCCACCAACCGAGACCAAAGGCCGCCGCTTCCCGCCCTTTGGGCTGCTGAAAAGAGGCCTTTGGTCTCGCTTGGTGGCACCAACCGGGACTAAAGGGGGGCATTGGTCACGGTTTGTGCCACGAACCGTGACCAATGCCCCCCTTTAGTCCCGGTTGGTGCCACCAACCAAGACCGAAGGCCTTGTGCGGCTGCTGCGTCGAAAGTTTAGTCCTACCTCGCTAGTTGAGAGGGGTGCGCAATGGTTTATAAGACCCACTGCCGCACCCCTCTCGAGCTCCTCTCCATTGCATGCTTATGGGCCTAATTGTCACTGCTATGCCTGTGGGCCTGCTGGGCCTCCTGCGGGCCTGAATCCTAGCCCTTCGATGGGTTTCTAGTCATACTCAGGCCGTGGGGGCCGAGTAGGTGGCATTTGTTTTTTTTTTCTTGCTTTACTTATTTTCTTTATTTTTTAATTCTTTATGCTTTTAGTTTTAGAAAAATTATAAACTTTTTATTAATGCCATTAGTTTTCAAATTTGAAAACACTTTTTTTGTTTTCTTTGTTGCTTTATTTATTTTATTTTGTTTCTACTTACAACAAAATACTTATTGTTGCATTTTTTGCTGTTTTTTTGTTTTGTTTTCTGCATTATTTATTTTCTTTTGTTTTTTGCTTTATTTTTTTATCCTTTTTGCTTTTAGTTTTAGAAAAATTATAAACTTTCTGTTAGTGCCATTAGTTTTCAAATTTGAAAACACTTTTTTAGGTTTTTTTTTCTTTGTTGCTTTATTTATTTTATTTTGTGATTAACTTACTATGAAAATAGTTTTTTCCTGTTTTTTTGATTTATTTTTTGCATTATTTATTTTTTCTTTTGTTTTTTGCTTTAGTTTTTAATTCTGTTTGCTTTTAGGTTAGCAAAATTATAAACTTACTGTTAGTGCCATTAGTTTTAGAAAAATTATAAACTTTCTCTTAGTGCCATTAGTTTTCAAATTTGAATAGTTAAAATTTGAATTCGTTGAAATTTGTGTGAATCACAAGTTTGTGATTAACTTCCTAAAAAAATGAGAATAGATGCGCTTATAGAGAAAATTCAACCTAAATTCATAGTAAATTTCTATGAATTTCAGAGAAATTCACTATTAATTTAGGTTAAACTTTTCTCTATTAGGGCATCTATTTTCACTTTGAGAGGAGCTCAACAAGGCAGAGAGGGAAGGGCTTATAAACCGGTGTGAGCCCCCTTCGTTTGGCGAGGTGGGACTAAACTCTGCCCGCAACGAGGACCAACCCTTTAGTGCCAGTTTGTGGCACAAACCGGGACTAATGGTCATGGGCCAGAGGCGAGGAGCAAAATTATAAACTTTCTGTTAGTGTGATTAGTTTTAGAAAGTTGAAAGTTGAAAGTGGGCATGGGCCAGGGACTAATGGTCATGGTATTACGAGGGCCGAACCATAAGACATTAAAGCATTTCAAATGAACTCTGAAAAAGTTGAAAGTTGGCATGGTATCATAATTTCACCCACATAGCATGTGCATGTACAAAACAGACAATGGTAGCATGTTCGTGTGTTACAAAGTTGGCATGGTATCATCATAATAGTTGCGGGAGAAAGTCTTCACTTTTTCTTCGCTTGTGTCATTTGCTTATTGCACCGTAACCATGGATAATCTTCATTGTTTATCAGGATGCTTGGGTCAGCCTTGACCTTTAAGGGAGGAATTTCATGAAACTTTTCATAATCTTCAGACATGTCTGTCTTGCCGTCCACTCCAAGGATGTCCCTTTTTCCTGAAAGAACTATGTGGCGCTTTGGCTCATCGTATGATGTATTCGCTTCCTTATCTTTTCTTTTTCTCGGTTTGGTAGACATGTCCTTCACATAGATAACCTGTTCCACATCATTGGCTAGGACGAACGGTTTGTCAGTGTACCCAAGATTTTTCAGATCCACTGTTGTCATTCCGTACTATGGGTCTACCTGTACCCCGCCGCCTGACAGATTGACCCATTTGCACTTAAACAAAGGGACCTTAAAATCAGGTCCGTAGTCAAGTTCCCATATGTCCACTATGTAACCATAATATGGGTCCTTTCCACTCTTGGTTGCTGCATCAAAGCGGACACCGCTGTTTTGGTTGGTGCTCTTTTGATCTTGGGCGATCGAGTAAAATGTATTCCCATTTATCTCGTATCCTTTGTAAGTCAATACAGTCAAAGATGGTCCCCTGTACAACAAGTACAACTCATCACGAACAGTGTTGTCACCTCTGAGACGTGTTTCCAACCAACTGCTGAAAGTCCTGATGTGTTCACATGTAATCCAGTCGTTGCACTGCTCCGGGTGTTTGGAGCGCAGACTATTCTTGTGTTCATCGACATATGGGGTCACCAAGGTAGAGTTCTGTAGAACTGTGTAGTGTGCTAGAGACCAAGAATATCCGTCCCTGCATATTATTGAGTCTCTTCCAAGAGTGCCATTTCCAGTCAGTCTCCCCTCATACCGCGATTTAGGGAGACCTATCTTCTTAAGGCCACTTCTAAGTCAACACAAAACCCGATAACATCCTCTGTTTGATGGCCCATGGAGATGCTTCCTTCTGGCCTAGCGCGGTTACGGACATATTTCTTTAGGACTCCCATGAACCTCTCAAAGGGGAACATATTGTGTAGAAATACGGGCCCCAGGATGACAATCTCGTCGACTAGATGAACTAGGACGTGCGTCATGATATTGAAGAAGGATGGTGGGAACACCATCTCGAAACTGACAAGACATTGTGCCACATCACTCCTTGGCCTTGGTACGATTTCTGGATCGATCACCTTCTGAGAGATTGCATTGAGGAATGCACATAGCTTCACAATGGCTAATCGGACGTTTTCCGGTAGAAGCCCCCTCAATGCAACCGGAAGCAGTTGCGTCATAATCACGTGGCAGTCATGAGACTTTAGGTTCTAAAACTTTTTCTCTGGCATATTTATTAATCCCTTTATATTCGACGAGAAGCCAGTCGTGACCTTCATACTGAGCAGGCATTGAAAGAAGATTTCTTTCTCTTCTTTCGTAAGAGCGTAGCTGGCAGGACCTTTATACTGCTTCGGAGGCATGCCGTCTTTTTCGTGCAAACGTTGCAGGTCCTCCTGTGCCTCAGGTGTATCTTTTGTCTTCCCATACACGCCCAAGAAGCCTAGCAGGTTCACGCAAAGGTTCTTCGTCACGTGCATCACGTCGATTGAAGAGCGGACCTCTAGGTCTTTCCAGTAGGGTAGGTCCCAAAATATAGATTTCTTCTTCCACATGGGTGCGTGTCCCTTAGCTTCATTCAGAACAGCTAGTCCACCGGGACCCTTTCCAAAGATTACGTAGTGTAAATCATTGACCATAGCAAGTACGTGATCACCGGTATGCATGGCGGGCTTCTTCCGGTGATCTGCCTCGCCTTTGAAATGCTTGCCTTTCTTTCGACATTGGTGGTTGGTCGGAAGAAATCGACGATGGCCTAGGTACACATTCTTCCTGCATTTGTCTAGGTATATACTTTCAGTGTCATCTAAATAGTGCGTGCATGCGTGGTATCCTTTGTTTGTCTGTCCTGAAAGGTTACTGAGAGCGGGCCAATCGTTGATGGTCACGAACAACAACGCCTTAAGGTTAAATTCCTCCTGTCTGTGCTCATCCCACGTACGTACACCGTTTCCATTCCACGGCTGTAAAGCTTCTTCAACTAATGGCCTTAGGTACACATCAATGTCGTTGCCGGGTTGCTTAGGGCCTTGGATGAAAACTGGCATCATAATGAACTTCCGCTTCATGCACATCCAAGGAGGAAGGTTATACATACATAGAGTCACGGGCCAGGTGCTGTGATTGCTGCTCTGCTCCCCGAAAGGATTAATGCCATCCGCGCTTAAAGCAAACCGTACATTCCTTGGGTCCTTTGCAAACTCATCCCAGTACTTTCTCTCAATTTTACTCCACTGCGACCCGTCAGCGGGTGCTCTCAACTTCCCATCTTTCTTTCGGTTCTCACTGTGCCATCGCATCAACTTGGCATGCTCTTCGTTTCTGAACAGACATTTCAACTGTGGTATTATAGGAGCATACCACATCAACTTCACAGGAACCCTCTCCCTGGGGGGCTCGCCGTCAACATCACCAGGGTCATCTCGTCTGATCTTATACCGCAATGCACCGCATACCGGGCATGCATTCCGATCCTTGTATGCACCGCGGTAGAGGATGCAGTCATTAGGGAATGCATGTATCTTCTCCACCTCCAATCCTAGAGGGCATACGACCTTCTTTGCTGCGTATATACTGTTGGGCAATTCGTTATCCTTTGGAAGCTTCTTCTTCAATATTTTCAGTAGCTTCTCAAATCCTTTGTCAGCCACAGCATTCTCTGCCTTCCACTACAGCAATTCCAGTATGGTACCGAGCTTTGTGTTGCCATCTTCGCAATTGGGGTATAACCCTTTTTTGTGATCCTCTAACATGCGACCGAACTTCAGCTTCTCCTTTTGACTTTCGCATTGCGTCCTTGCATCGACAATGACCCAACGGAGATCATCATCATCGGGCACATCGTCTGGTTCCTCTTGATCTTCAGCAGCTTCACCCGTTGCAGCATCATTGGGCACATCATCTGGTTCCTCTTGATCTTCACGAGCTCCCCCCGTTGCAGCATCACCGTATTCAGGGGGCACATAGTTGTCATCGTACCCTTCTTCTTCGCTGTCTTCCATCATAACCCCTATTTCTCCGTGCCTCATCCAAACATTATAGTGTGGTATGAAACCCTTGTAAACCAGGTGCGAGTGAAGGATTTTCCGGTTAGAGTAAGACCTCGTATTCCCACATTCAATGCATGGACAACACATAAAACCATTCTGCTAGTTTGCCTCAGCCGCGTCGAGAAACTCATGCACGCCCTTAATGTACTCGCAGGTGTGTCTGTCACCGTACATCCATTGCCGGTTCATCTGTGTGCATTATATATAATTAAGTGTCAAAATTAATAGAAGTTCATCATCACATTAAAACCAAAGTGCATACATAGTTCTCATCTAACAACATATAGCTCTCTAGAGCATCTAATTAATTAAACCATACATTGAAACTATGTAAAACATTTCAGTGCGAAAACAAATGCGATCATAATCGCAACCAAGGTAACAATTGATCCAACGGCATAATGATACCAAGAATCGGTATGAATGGCATATTTTCTAATCTTTCTAATCTTCAAGCGCATTGCATCCATCTTGATCTTGTGATCATCGACGACATCCGCAACATGCAGCTCCAATATCATTTTCTCCTCCTCAAATTGTTTAACCTCTCGACAATAGGGTCGGTTGGCATTTCCGATTCACATACATCCTATATAAATAAAATCTATGTCACGTTGGTCGGCATAATTTTCATAAACAATAAATGAACCAGTAGTTATAAAGATAATATATATACCACATCCGAATCATAGACAGGACGAGGGCCGACGGAGGCGGATACCAAAACCATCGCACTATATAAGATGCAATGATAAAAGTAAGAAAATAATACAAGTATCTATGTAAACATACAAGTAAGAATATTTTTCCTTTCAAAAAGAAGATAAGAACAAGAGGCTCACCACGGTGGCGCCGGCGATGAGCTCGGCGCGGGTGATCGACGGCGGTGAAGACGGGGACGGGGCGTGATGGACCGCTATGTTAAATTGTGATCCAAATTCTAGTACCGGGTTGGACTAGACGTAGTACAACCGGTGTGGGCTTTTGCGTTGGCGTCGACGCGTATGAGTACAACTCGTTTACTTGTCCTACAAGGACTCCTATGTGTTGCTCCTCTTATATACCCCATGTAGTCGCACCTCAGACGGTCTGTCATCTCGTGCCTGTAATACTCCTCCTCATAGTGATTGCGCCTTCATGCGTCCGTGGTTTTCTCCCGCAAGGGTTTCCACGTAAAAATCTGTGTGCTCTTGTGTCTCGTTTATCTCATTATTATCTAACAAGTGGTATACAGAGCTGAGGTTCGCATACGAGATTTTTGAGATCAGGAGATTAGGGTTGCGGCGTCCTTTGCGCCGCCGCCGACGCGACCTGGCGATCCGAAGCCAAGTCGATTCTGGAGCACTGTCGCGTGAAGCCGAGACCGACGCGGACTCTGGGAGCTGGGGTTTATTATTTCCCGTGAAGCTTATCCTCCTGGTCGCTTTGCTCCGCTCGCGTACCGAGGCGTTTGGAGTCCCGAGGCAATATCAATCCGCTACGCTGTTCTGCTGCTGCTTCGCATCGATTGATCCAAGCAATACTACGTGCTCACATGAAGACAAGTACTTGGATTTCTTGACTACTACTGGTCACGTGGAGTGCTCAAAGCTAGTACTACTAGTTGAGTACTAGATCAGATTGGTTTTCCCATCAATTGCTACGTCCAGATCCGAACTACTATCAGGTGTTATTTACTCTGCTTTGTTTCCCCCGTAAATTAATTCTGTCAAGAATTTTCTACTTCGACTTGTACTACTTTGTGCATAGTTTATCAACTCATTGCATCCATGAAGTACGATTTTCCGCTGCTGGATCGTGACACAAGGTTTACCCTATGGCAAGTCAAGATGCGGGCATTGTTGGCACAGTCCGACTATGATGAAGCACTGGATAGTTTTGGGAAGAATAGAATTCAGGACTGGACTGCTGAGGAGAAAAGAATTGATTGTAAGGCTTTGTCAAAAATCCAACTCCATTTGCATAATAATATTTTGCAGGAAGTTTTGAGCGAGAAAACTGCCGCCGCTCTATGGTTAAAGCTGGAAGGGATTTGCATGACTAAAGATCTCACCAGCAAGATGCATCTGAGGCAAAAATTATTCCAGCACAGGTTACCCGAAGGAGGTAATGTTTTGAATCATATTTCTGAATTTAAAGAGATCATATCCGATCTAGCTGCAATGGAGGTTAAGTATGAAGAGGAAGATACTGCTTTAATGTTACTTTGTTCACTGCCAAGTTCTTATACCAATTTTAGAGACACCATATTATACAGCCGTGATACTCTCACACTTAATGAAGTTTATGAAGCTTTGAACTCTAAGGAGAAGATGAAATTAATGGTGCCTCATGATGGTTCAAGTTCTTCCCAAGCAGAGGGATTATCTGTTCGTGGTAGGACAAAGGAGAAGAACTCCAATAATGGAAACAGAGGCAAAAGTAAAAACGGCTACAGGGGCCGGTCACAATCCAGAGACAAGAAATATTGCAGATATTGCAAGAGAGACGGGCATGACATCTCAGAGTGTTTCAAGTTGCAGAATAAAGAAAAGAGGAAAGGTAATGAACAAGGTGAAAATTCTGCTAACATTGCTCGTGATGATAGTTCTACTGATGGTCTTGTCGTTATTGCTGGATGTGCTGAGACCAATGGTGAGTGGGTACTTGATACTGCATGTACTTTTCATATGTGCCCGCATAGAGATTGGTAGAATACTTTTGATTCCACTACTTATGCTGGTTCCGTTTTGGGTTTTGATAATTCACCATGCAAGATTGAAGGCATAGGTTCTATTCGAATCAAGATGTTTGATGGCATAATCAGAATTTGGCAGATGTTCGGTATATTCCGAAGATGAAGAGAAATCTTATTTCTATGAGTGCCCTTGATGCAAAGGGGTATAAATATTCAGGTGGAGATAGTGTTTTGAAGGTCACCAAAGGCTCCCTTGTTGTGATGAAAGGTGACTTAAGTTCGACCGATGGTTTTTATTACCTTCGAGGTTCTACCGTTTCAGGTAACGCTACTTTAGTTGTTTCAAAGAATTCTGATTGTGATGCTGCTAACCTTTGGCATATGCGTCTTGGACATATGAGTGAACTTGGTTTAGCAGCGTTAAATAAGAGAGGTCTTCTTGATGGATATGAACCTGGTAAATTGAAATTTTGTGAGCATTGTATTTTCGGCAAGCACAAGAGGGTAAAGTTCAATACTTCGACTCATACAACCGAAGGTATTCTTGATTATGTGCATTCTGATTTATGGGGACCATCTCGCAGAAAGTCATTAGGTGGTGCTAGTTACATGTTGACTATTATTGATGATTATTCTAGAAAAGTTTGGCCTTATTTCTTGAAGCATAAATATGAAGCATTCTCAGCATTTAAGGAGTGGAAGATTATGATTGACAGACAGACTAGAAAGAAGGTAAAGATACTTCGCACTGATAATGGTATGGAATTCTGTTCTAAGCAATTTAAGAATTATTGCAAGTCTGAATGCATTGTCAGACACTACACCGTTCCTTATACTCCTCAACAAAACGGTGTTGCTGAGCGCATGAACAGGACCATTATTTCCAGAGCCTGTTGCATGTTGTCCAATGTAGGTTTGCATAGGCGTTTTTGGGCCGAGGCCGCTTACACTGCTTGTTATCTCATTAACCGTTCACCATCTATTGCTCTTAATAAGAAAACTCCAATTAAGGTATGGTCTGGTTCACCTGCTGATTATTCACAGTTGAGAGTTTTTGGTTGCACTGCTTATGCTCATGTTGATAATGGAAAGTTGGAGCCTAGAGCTGTTAAGTGCATCTTTCTTGGTTATAAGTCTGGTGTTAAAGGTTTTAAATTATGGAATCCTGAAACCTAGAAGGTTGTTATTAGCAGAAATGTTATCCTTAATGAATCTGCTATGTTACATGATGTTTCATCTACTGATGTTCCCGTTGAGAGTGAACAGCAGCCTCCTATTCAGCAGCCTAGTATTCAGGTGGAGCATGTTATTGATTCAGGTGATACATCTCGTAATGAAATTGTTGATGCACATGATGAACCCGTCGTTAATGATGATCATGTCACTCCCACTCCAAATCAGCCTATTGTTCCACCCAGTTGGAACCTCGCACGTGACGGAGTCAGGCTGGGTATTAATAAACCTGACAGGTTAATTGAAGAGTGCAATATTGTTTCTTTTGCTTTATCTATTGCAGAAGAAATTGAAGGTAATGTCGAGCCTTCTTCATATTCCGAGGCTATTATTTCTAGTGATAGTAATAAGTGGATGACCGCTATGCATGATGAGATGGAATCACTTGAAAAGAATGTCACTTGGGATTTAGTAAGATTACCTAGAGAGAAGAAACCTATTCGTTGCAAGTGGGTTTTCAAAAGAAAAGAAGGTGTTTCTCCAAATGATGAGACAAGATATAAAGCAAGGTTAGTTGCTAAAGGTTACAGTCAGCTTCCAGGTATTGACTATAACGAAGTCTTTTCTCCTGTTGTGAAGCACAACTCTATTTGCACTTTACTTAGTATTGTTGCCATGCATGATCTTGAGCTTGAACAATTGGATGTTAAAACTGCATTCTTACATGGAGAATTAGAAGAGGATATTTATATGGAACAACTTGAAGGTTTTGTTATTCCTGGAAAAGAAAAGCTTGTCTATAAGTTAAAGAAATCTCTTTATGGATTGAAGCAATCCCCTAGACAGTGGTACAAGAGATTTGACACCTTTATGCTCTCTCAAAGTTTAAAAAGGTCTAATTATGATAGTTGTGTTTATTTGAAAACTGTCAAAGGTTCAACTATTTATTTGCTCCTTTATGTTGATGATATGCTTATTGCTGCAAAGAGTATGTCACAGATTAATGAACTAAAGAAGCAATTGAGTAATGAATTTGAGATGAAGGATTTGGGTGCAGCAAAGAAAATACTTGGCATGGAAATATCTAGAGATAGACAGTCTGGAAAACTATATCTATGTCAGAGAGGATATATTGATAAAGTTCTTCGTCGTTTTAATATACATAATGCCAAGCCAGTAAGTACTCCGTTAGCTACACACTTCAAATTATCATCAGCCTTATGTCCTAAGTCAGATGCAGATATTGAGTACATGTCTAGAGTTCCCTATTCAAGTGCAGTTGGTTCACTTATGTATGCCATGGTTTGTTCTCGTCCTGATTTATCATATGCATTGAGTGTTGTCAGTAGATACATGGCTAATCCTGGAAAAGAGCATTGGAAAGTAGTTCAGTGGATTTTTAGATACCTGCGTGGGACTTCTAATGCTTATTTATAGTTTGGGAAAACTAGAGATGGACTCGTTGGTTTTGTTGATTCTGATTTTGCTGGTGATTTGGATAAGAGAAGATCACTCACACGTTATGTTTTCACCATTAGTGGTTGTGCTGTGAGTTGGAGAGCAACTTTGTAGTCTATTGTGGCTTGTTCCACTACTGATGCCGAGTATATGGCTATTTCTGAGGCATGCAAAGAAGCTATCTGGTTGAGAGGTTTGTACACTGAGCTTTGTGGAGACTCATCTTGCCCTACCGTATTTAGTGACAGTCAAAGTGCTATGTATCTTACAAAGAATCCAATGTATCATGAGAGAACAAAGAACATTGATGTCAGATATCACTATATTCAAGATGTTGTTGCTGAAGGTGACTTGAAGGTATGCAAGATAAGTACTCATGATAATCCTGCTGATATGATGACAAAGCCAGTTCCGACCAATAAGTTTGAGCTTTGCTCAGGCTTAGTTGGTATTTCTCACTAGTCCTATGGACTTTGACGCACAAGGTGTTTATGCTAATTTGGATGGAGTTATTCACTTTCTTCGACTACTGGAGGGAATTTGGCTCAAGGTGGAGATTGTTAAATTGTGATCCAAATTCTAGTACCGGGTTGGACTAGACGTAGTACAACCCGTGTGGGCTTTTGCATTGGCGTTGACGCGTACGAGTACAACTCGTTTACTTGTCCTACAAGGACTCCTATGTGTTGTCCCTCTTATATACCCCATGTAGTCGCACCTCAGACGGTTTGTCGTTGTGACGCCCCCGATTTAATCGTACACTAATCATACACGCAAACGTGTACGATCAAGATCAGGGACTCACGGGAAGATATCACAACACAACTCTACAAATAAAATAAGTCATACAAGCATCATATTACAAGCCAGGGGCCTCGAGGGCTCGAATACAAGAGCTCGATCATAGACGAGTCAGCGGAAGCAACAATATCTGAGTACAGACATAAGTTAAACAAGTTTGCCTTAAGAAGGCTAGCACAAACTGGGATACAGATCGAAAGAGGCGCAGGCCTCCTGCCTGGGATCCTCCTAACTACTCCTGGTCGTCGTCAGCGGGCAGCACGTAGTAGTAGGCACCTCCGGTGTAGTAGGAGTCGTCGTCGACGGTGGCGTCTGGATCCTGGGCTCCAACATCTGGTTGCGACAACCAGGTAGAAGGGATAGGGGGAAAGGAGGGAGAAAGCAACCGTGAGTACTCATCCAAAGTACTCGCAAGCAAAGAGGTACACTACATATGCATGCATTGGTATCAAATGGAATAAGGGTATCATATGTGGACTGAACTGCAGAATGCCAGAATAAGAGGGGGATAACTAATCCTATCAAAGACTACGCTTCTAGAAGCCTCCGTCTTGCAGCATGTAGAAGAGAGTAGACTGAAATCCTCCAAGTAGCATCGTATAGCATAATCCTACCCGATGATCCTCTCCTCGTCGCCCTGTTAGAGAGCGATCACCGGGTTATTTCTGGCACTTGGAAGGGTGTGTTTTATTAAGTATCCGGTTCTAGTTCTCATAAGGTCAAGGTACAACTCCGGGTCGTCCTTTTACCGAGGGACACGGCTATTCGAATAGATAAACTTCCCTACAGGGGTGCACCACATACCCCAACACGCTCGATCCCATTTCGGCGGACACACTTTTCTGGGTCTTGCCCGGCCTCGGAAGATCAACACGTCGTAGCCCTACCTAGGCCCAACAGAGAGGTCAGCACGCCGGTCTAAATCCTATGGCGCAGGGGTCTGGGCCCATCGCCCTTTGCACACCTGCACGTTGCGAACGCGGCCGGAAACAGAACTAGCCCCTTTAATACAAGAGCAGGCTTACGGTCCAATCCGGCGCGCGCCACTCAGTCGCTGACATCACGAAGGCTTCGGCTGATACCACGACGCCGGGATACCCATAACTACTCCCGCATAGATGGTTAGTGCGTATAGACCAAATGGCCACACTCAGATCAAATACCCAGATCTCGTTAAGCGTGTTAAGTATCCGCGAACGCCGACCAGGGCCAGGCCCACCTCTCTCCTAGGTGGTCGGAACCTGCCCTGTCGCTTCGCCACAAAGATCCACACAGAGGGCCGTCGGGAAAGTATGTCCTTCCAGCCCCCAATTCGTGAATCAACTGCGGGTACTCCTCGAGCCAACCCGACTTTGTTCATCACATGTATCATGTATAAAGTATATAGTATATATCCGTGATCACCTCCCGAGTGATCACGGCCCGATAGTATAGCATGGCCGACGGACAAGAATGTAGGGTCACTGATGATAAACTAGCATCCTATACTAAGCATTAGGTTTGCAGGTAAAGGTAACAACAGTAGTAGCAAGCACAGGCTATGCATCAGTATAGGATTAACGGGAAGCAGTAACATGCTACACTACTCTAATGCAAGCAGTATAGAGAAGAGTAGGCGATATCTGGTGATCAAGGGGGGGGGCTTGCCTGGTTGCTCTGGCGAGAGAGAGGGGTCGTCAACACCGTAGTCGAACTGGGTAGCAGCGGCGTCGGTCTCGGTGTCTAGCGAGAGAAGAGGGGGAAGAAACAATAAATATAAAGCAAAGAAATGCAAGACGACGCATGACATGACAAAGCGTGATGCTAGTTGTACCATAACGCGGTACGAGGTGGTACCGGTGAAGGGGGGAAACATCCGGGAAAGTATTCTCGGTGTTTCGCGTTTTCAGACAGATGGGTCGGAGGGGGAAAGTTGCGTGTTCGCTATGCTAGGGATGCGTGGCGGACGAACGGGCTGCGTACCCGGGTTCGTCGCGTCGTTCTGAGCAACTTTTATGTACAGAGTTTTCCCATCCGAGTTACGGTTTATTTTCTATTAATTTTCAAAGTTTTGATTCATTTTCTAATATTTCTGAATTTACTTTAATTCGAATTAATAAACAGATAAATTGCTATGGGTACACAGGAGTGTACCCAGCAACATGTGCATGTGTATGAGATGTGGGGCCCTGTTGACTGCCAAGTCAGTAGTCAACAGTCAAAGATGAGAGGGTTGACTGGTCCAACTGACATAATGGGCCAACATGTCATTGAAAGGTGTGTTTGATCTTATCCACAGAAATAGTAAAAGGGGCGGTCCCACCTGTCATAGGGACATTTTTACTTTAACAGATTAGTTAGTAGATGGGGCCCGTTTGTCATAGTCTCAGGTTAATTAAACATGGTTAATTTGTTTTAACTAAACAATTAGGTTAATCTAATCCAGATTAATTAAGTTAATTAATTCTTTAATTAATTAATTAGTTAATATTTTAATTATTATAATTTTTTTGTTATATTTTTCTTTTTTTAACATTCTGGTGGTGGGGGCCCCATGTCAGTGGCCCAAAGGCCATATCGGTTCAGGCCAAGGGGCGCCAGGAGCGGGCGCCTGCCCGCAGGGAGCGCGGCAGGGCGAAGCCAGTGGTCGGGACGGCCTGCCGGCGTCGCGCGCGGCTGCGCGTGGAGACGGACTGGCCTTGGCCAAGCCAGATGGGCGCGGCCCTGGTGCGCTGGTCGCGGTGATGGCGGGGTCCAGTAGGGAGGCGAGCGGGGCATGTGCGGGAGGGGCCAGGAGTGGCGTGGTACGCGTGCGCGAGCGATGCGCGGCAAGGAAGAGGCGAGCGCGAGGGGGGGGGGGCGGCCGCGACGGCGGAGGTGGCTCCGGCAGGGAGCGACATCAGGCAGTGGTCACTGTGGAGCGGGCAAGGGGCGGGGCCATAGAGTGAGGACGGCGAGCGCGGGAAGCGAGGCCGTAGGCGGAGCGCGACGGAGATGGGGGGAGGGCCAAGCGTGGGGCGCGGCTCCAAGCGGCGCGACAAGCAGAGGGCCGCGACGGGCGCGGCGCAGGTGTGCATGCGGTAGAGGAGGCCGGGCGTCGCGAAAGGCGCCGGCGACAGAGGGAAAGGGGGAGAGGAGGGTTCCTCACGGTGGGTCGCAGGGGACAAGGCAATGGGGCTTGGGGAGGATGACGGAGACGACGACGTTGACGGGGAGGCAGTCCGGCGTAGGCGAGCGACGAGGTGCGGGGCGTCGGGTGCGTCGACTGCCGCGACCGGATCCACGCGGGGCGGGGGTTGAGGAGGCGGGCGCCGGGGATGGCGGGGTAGCACCGTGCGGTGCCTGCAAGATGGCGGCGGAGCCTGCGCGGCGGCGGCCGACGCGGTCGGCCCCGATCCAGATTGGATCGGGAGGAGGAGCGAGGGGATCGTCGGTGAGCGAGTGGGGGGGGATTAGCAGATAGGGTTTGGTCGGGGAGGGGTTAATGGGGGGAGTGGGTGGCCGGTTGGGCCGTCCAGGCGGCCTGGTGGCCAGCTGGGCCACGGCCCAGCAGGGAAAGGTTCCCTCCTTTTCCTTTTTTTGTATTGTTTTGTTTTCTATTTTTATTATTTTATTTCTTTACTGTTTTCTTTTAAAGTTTCCTTTTATTTTTGTTTTATAAAATACGAAGTGAGCAACTAAATTAGTATTACTAATTGGTCTACTGCCACAATTATTTTGGCACACTACTAAATTAGTTATATAAATGTAACTTTATAAAAGGCATTAAATTAATTATCATGTCCTCTGTTTTGGTTGTTTTAGTGCATTAAAATATCATAAGAAATGTTGGTTTCTCTAACATTACTACATAAGATTTATTTGACACAACCCGAACATTTTAGTTTGATTTTTGAAAACTTTTGTTGATTGCCTGACTTTTAAATTGAATTCAAATCGATTTGGAACTAATGTGAGATTAGCCACAAATCGAGGTGACGTGGCATCATTAGCGGAGGGTTACTGTAGCGTAACTATCCGGGCGTCACAATTCTCCTCCACTACAAGAAATCTCGTCCCGAGATTTTAGAGGTGGAATAAGGGGGAAAGGTCTGGCTACGAAATCCTAACGAATCTTCCTGGTCATAGTTGCTCTTCTCGAAGAGGTCGATCAATTACATTGATGTCTTCAGTCCTCTGCTTCAGGTCATCATGATGAAGTCATCGTCCTTCCTTCAGGACCTTCAACGTACTTACGAAAGGATAAGAAGGGAAAAATCTGTATGGATGGATTCTAACAAGATCGAGCATCAGACGGTTAACTCAGGGAAGAAGCATAAGTATCTCTCGATTTGAAACTTAAGAAGATATCGAGAGCAAAGTAAGAAGGTACCATGAGAAGTTTCAAACGGATAGGCAATCGTTCGATGCCTAATCAGAAGGTGAAAGGTTTCAGGGCAACGAGAATAGGTATTGCGCCTCATACTAGAATAGATCACTAGACAGGTGGTCCGTGAATTACATACGAATTCAAGCACGAGGAATAACCTTGGTAACAGGTGGTGTACAAGAGAGTCAGGTTTCGATCCTGTGGAACTGTGGGTTATGGGCCCACCATGTGGTCGAAAGTAGGAAGGGCGGAGACGTCTTGCGTGATCAGGCAAGCAAGGCATGTCAGGGGGTAGCCTGTCGATTATGTCGGCAACAACGTCGATACCAAGGGCGAGGGACAAAGAGAACCATTTTCCTGCTCGTCGAACGAGGCAGACCATTAGGCAAAGTTCTCGTCCATCGGTGGATACCGGAATGTCATCAACAATAGTAACAAGTTCCTACTGACAGAGTTGTACACCGAGGTGCTTACAAAAGCAATGACTTATTACTGCTTAGATCATATAAACCTCAAGAAGGTTAAACAAACCAATGGAAAGGAAAATGTGATTATCAGTTTAACAGAACAATGGAAAGGAAAATGTGTTTAAACACACATTTCAGGGGTATACCCCTCCGAAGACAAGCAAAGCATGATATCCATGACAGGATAGAAAGTAGATAACAGAGTAATTTCATGACATTGCCCATGCTACGGTGTTAGGATAAATGATATAGAAAGTTAGCATTGTGCTTCAAATGTTCTTATCGACGATAAGAGTACCACAGACATGCTTCGAGATAGCATTGACATGGTCTTTAAGCAAGGATCAGACTCCCGATACACGAAGGAATTCATCAGGAACAACTTATAGTATAAGTCTTGCAATTTCCTCATGAAAGAATGGGTAACATTTCTAGAGAGGATACTATAACAATAGGTCCTCCGATCAAGTGTGCTAGGCATGATATCATCTTATCGGGTTAAAGTCCAATGTTTTAACACTTGGAAATATGTTCCAACCATCATATCTGGCCGAGATTCAGATCTGATTGGTGTCAGGATACCTCAGACATTTGGATGCCTGAGAAGAATAGGTGCAACACAATTCGACGAGAAGACATTGTAAGATTCTCGAGAAATGTACTATGGAAGGGAGTTCCAGAACAAGAGCTCATCATTAAACCAATGAAGGAATAAGGAGGTAGTTGATGAACTCAGTGGCAATTCATCGAGATTTCGAAAGGATGGGTTTCCACAATTATGTGAACAAGGAGATAACATTTGTCAGCTCAAATGATATAATATAATGATGTATGCTCGAGGAAAGCATACACAATTGAACATTGATTGAAAGGTGCACCCGAAAGATGGGCTTAGGTAGCATGATCAACGTTAGAATGGTGGTTCAACAACCAATAGTCTAAGAACGAACTATCGACCATCAACTTCAAAGCAATAGGGTTGTTAGAAGTACAAAATCCACGCAGTACCGTTCCCTTGGTGGAATCCCGGTTAGAACCAACACGGGGACCAAGAAAGAAAGGTGATGGTGAGAAGTATTACATGTATCAAGAATCCTTAAGAGGTGATGAAATCTTCATGACTTTCTTGACATTAAAGATGGTAATACTCCAAGGTAAAGAAGAACAACGCGGGATAGCAAGGAACTCAAGGTATAACACAAAACACGAACTAGTTTGTGTTGGAGGGAAGTCAATAAAGTGGTCGATGGTAACACAAATCATCGAGGGCAAGGATGTTATTTATCATCATGAACTCAATTGATATCTTGGAAGAGCTCGGAATGCTGATGATGATCATGACACATTTGTCGAGAGATTTCATGAAGATGTAATCAATCGGTGATGACATCTAGTCAAACGAATGATAAACGGAAGGTTATTGGAACCATGGTTACGACACAAACTCGAAATCAAGCTTGCGGTTCAAGGCGAAATGATATGATGAGGAAAATCGACGTAAGCTTAGCTCATCGTCGGGAATTGTGCTCCGTGAAGAAGGACCAAGTAGCACAGTTAAAATTTAGCACCATGATGATATAGCTGATCAGGCTAGGAATGACTTAAGTGATTATTAACTCGTAAGCAACAACAATTAGTTAAGAGTTATTGAACCAGAGTGCGGAATCGATTCACTTATTGGTGTCCTCGGTTGACGACAACCCAGAACCCGGAAAAATTGGAATCAGTGAGAAATAATAGTTGATGAAGAACCCATAAGAAGTTATGCAGTTCTATGATATTCTTGAGTTACCAGAGTGTAATACACGACGGTAGATCAAAGTAAAGGTTGGTCGGGTGCAATGATCTGTAGAAGACAATTACTTTAACTTGTCCGAGAAATGGTATTTAAAGGAGAACATGGTCGGAAACACTATTGTAAAAGGCCAGATCCCGGATATAAGATGAACTTATACCAAAGGAATAATTTAATTTAAAAGAAGCTTTAATGATAAGATGTACATCGTGTCCATGGGCATGAACACAAAGTTCAAGGTCGACTCCCACTTCTCCAATGCATAACCTTTCATTCACTTCTCACTTTCGAAGAAGTTGTAGTGTTGATATTTTATTTGGCAAAATACCAGAAGTGTATGACTCATGAAAACTTTCGAGTTCACACAGTTTAGAGAAGGCATAGGTTCAACCCATCAGGGCATCTTAGGAGTATTTATCACAAATTTCAAGAATAAATAACACAAGCTCGATAGTAGAGCATGCTTGAGAAAGCAGAGGATACAATTTACCAAAGGCATTATGTATCCGAGGAAAGGCTCACAAACTTATTGAATATGAAGGACGTTGTCGGATAAAATCCAACAAATGATCTGGTGGTCCTCAAGGGATCTGGTGTGAGCATCGGTACTCAACCAGAGGGAGAAACAATGCAAAAAGATCAGACTTTAGAAACAACTGCCTAATTCAAGGCTCAGATGCAAAGGAATTATCAATTCCAAGACAAGGGATCAGAAGCAATGCTCTGATCAGGGATGGATAAGTTGAATAGCCTTAAGGGTACGATCGATGGTCAATTGATTGGTCAAGATCCAGCTCATGTTTAAAAATGCCGTTTGAGCCGGGAAGATAATTTAAAAGGATATCCTGATGATTGCGTGCATTCGCACTCATGTTGAATCAATGGGATCAAAAAGACGATGCCTAAGGATACTAACGAATATTGCCAAACATATGGAAAGCATCCATAATGCAAGCAGGCAAGTATTGCAGAGCAATAAGCTGCTAAGGATTTTTGGAGGATCGAATAGTATTTCGAAGACCTTCATGAAACACTTGAACAACTAGGGATGAAAAGATACTCGACAAATGCGAGGAATTATCCATAAGGGTATTCAGATGACAAAGAATAGCAAGGCAGTAAGCTCAAAGGGTTATCGAAACAATGATGAGTATTTCGGGGTATCTTGTAATAACAAGACCAACTAGGGAGGTATGTAAGCATAACAACTGCAAGTATTTATCCATAAGGGTTGACGGTGGAAGGGGAATTGTAAACGCGATGAACACAAGTTCTCGGGTTAACAGCGGAGAGTATCTTCAGGGTCTTCACGTGCAGTAGACGATCATCAGTAATAAGGGGCTCTCCGGGTGAAAGTGATAACGAGATCCTAATGTTAGATTTAGCAAAATTCATTTAACCCGAGTAGAAGAGAGTTCAGAGTCCCAGAGTAAAGATCAAGGAGTAAAAGATCCTAATATCACCAAAATGGCGACGTGGACCAGTAAGACACACATTCATGTTAGTAAAAAGTTTTGCAATGTCTAGACTCAACTTCGGCCAAGGAGTGTGGAAGGGGGATTCCTACAGGCAGTCGGCTCTGATACCAAGTTGTGACACCCCCGATTTAATCGTACACTAATCATACACGCAAACGTGTACGATCAAGATCAGGGACTCACGGGAAGATATCACAACACAACTCTACAAATAAAATAAGTCATACAAGCATCATATTACAAGCCAGGGGACTCGAGGGCTCGAATACAAGAGCTCGATCATAGACGAGTCAGCGGAAGCAACAATATCTGAGTACAGACATAAGTTAAACAAGTTTGCTTTAAGAAGGCTAGCACAAACTGGGATACAGATCGAAAGAGGCGCAGGCCTCCTGCCTGGGATCCTCCTAACTACTCCTGGTCGTTGTCAGCGGGCAGCACGTAGTAGTAGGCACCTCCGGTGTAGTAGGAGTCGTCGTCGACGGTGGCGTCTGGATCCTGGGCTCCAACATCTGGTTGCGACAACCAGGTAGAAGGGATAGGGGGAAAGGAGGGAGAAAGCAACCGTGAGTACTCATCCAAAGTACTCGCAAGCAAAGAGCTACACTACATATGCATGCATTGGTATCAAATGGAATAAGGGTATCATATGTGGACTGAACTGCAGAATGCCAGAATAAGAGGGGGATAACTAATCCTGTCGAAGACTACGCTTCTAGAAGCCTCCGTCTTGCAGCATGTAGAAGAGAGTAGACTGAAATCCTCCAAGTAGCATCGTATAGCATAATCCTACGCGATGATCCTCTCCTCGTCGCCCTGTTAGAGAGCGATCACCGGGTTATTTCTGGCACTTGGAAGGGTGTGTTTTATTAAGTATCCGGTTCTAGTTGTCATAAGGTCAAGGTACAACTCCGGGTCGTCTTTTTACCGAGGGACACGGCTATTCGAATAGATAAACTTCCCTGCAGGGGTGCACCACATACCCCAACACGCTCGATCCCATTTGGCCGGACACACTTTTCTGGGTCTTGCCCGGCCTCGGAAGATCAACACGTCGCAGCCCTACCTAGGCCCAACAGAGAGGTCAGCACGCCGGTCTAAATCCTATGGCGCAGGGGTCTGGGCCCATCGCCCTTTGCACACCTGCACGTTGCGAACGCGGCCGGAAGCAGAACTAGCCCCCTTAATACAAGAGCAGGCTTACGGTCCAATCCGGCGCGCGCCACTCAGTCGCTGACGTCACGAAGGCTTCGGCTGATACCACGACGCCGGGATACCCATAACTACTCCCGCGTAGATGGTTAGTGCGTATAGACCAAATGGCCAAACTCAGATCAAATACCCAGATCTCGTTAAGCGTGTTAAGTATCCGCAAATGCCGACCAGGGCCAGGCCCACCTCTCTCCTAGGTGGTCGGAACCTGCCCTGTCGCTTCGCCACAAAGATCCACACAGAGGGCCGTCGGGAAAGTATGTCCTTCCAGCCCCCAATTCGTGAATCAACTGCGGGTACTCCTCGAGCCAACCCGACTTTGTTCATCACATGTATCATGTATAAAGTATATAGTATATATCCGTGATCACCTCCCGAGTGATCACGGCCCGATAGTATAGCATGGCCGACGGACAAGAATGTAGGGTCACTGATGATAAACTAGCATCCTATACTAAGCATTAGGTTTGCAGGTAAAGGTAACAACAGTAGTAGCAAGCATAGGCTATGCATCAGTATAGGATTAACGGGAAGCAGTAACATGCTACACTACTCTAATGCAAGCAGTATAGAGAAGAGTAGGCGGTATCTGGTGATCAAGGGGGGGGGGGCTTGCCTGGTTGCTCTGGCGAGAGAGAGGGGTCGTCAACACCGTAGTCGAACTGGGTAGCAGCGGCGTCGGTCTCGGTGTCTAGCGAGAGAAGAGGGGGAAGAAACAATAAATATAAAGCAAAGAAATGCAAGACGACGCATGACATGACAAAGCGTGATGCTAGTTGTACCATAACGCGGTACGAGGTGGTACCGGTGAAGGGGGGAAACATCCGGGAAAGTATTCTCGGTGTTTCGCGTTTTCAGACAGATGGGTCGGAGGGGGAAAGTTGCGTGTTCGCTATGCTAGGGATGCGTGGCGGACGAACGGGCTGCGTACCCGGGTTCGTCACGTCGTTCTGAGCAACTTTTATGTACAGAGTTTTCCCATCCGAGTTACGGTTTATTTTCTATTAATTTTCAAAGTTTTGATTCATTTTCTAATATTTCTGAATTTACTTTAATTCGAATTAATAAACAGATAAATTGCTATGGGTACACAGGAGTGTACCCAGCAACATGTGCATGTGTATGAGATGTGGGGCCCTGTTGACTGCCAAGTCAGCAGTCAACAGTCAAAGATGAGAGGGTTGACTGGTCCAACTGACATAATGGGCCCACATGTCATTGAAAGGTGTGTTTGATCTTATCCACAGAAATAGTAAAAGGGGCGGTCCCACCTGTCATAGGGACATTTTTACTTTAACAGATTAGTTAGTAGATGGGGCCCGTTTGTCATAGTCTCAGGTTAATTAAACATGGTTAATTTGTTTTAACTAAACAATTAGGTTAATCTAATCCAGATTAATTAAGTTAATTAATTCTTTAATTAATTAATTAGTTAATATTTTAATTATTATAATTTTTTGTTATTTTTTTCTTTTTTTTAACGTTCTGGTGGTGGGGGCCCCATGTCAGTGGCCCAAAGGCCATATCGGTTCGGGCCAAGGGGCGCCAGGAGCGGGCGCCTGCCCGCAGGGAGCGCGGCAGGGCGAAGCCAGTGGTCGGGACGGCCTGCCGGCGGCGCGCGCGGCTGCGCGTGGAGAGGGACTGGCCTTGGCCAAGCCAGATGGACGCGGCCCTGGTGCGCTGGTCGCGGCGATGGCGGGGTCCAGCAGGGAGGCGAGCGGGGCATGTGCGGGAGGGGCCAGGAGTGGCGTGGTACGCGTGCGCGAGCGATGCGCAGCAAGGGAGAGGCGAGCGCGAGGGGGGGGAACGGCCGCGACGGCGGAGGTGGCTCCGGCAGGGAGCGACATCAGGCAGTGGTCACTGTGGAGCGGGCAAGGGGCGGGGCCATAGAGTGAGGACGGCGAGCGCGGGAAGCGAGGCCGTAGGCGGAGCGCGACAGAGATGGGGGGAGGGCGAAGCGTGGGGCGCGGCTCCGAGCGGCGCGACAAGCAGAGGGCCGCGACGGGCGCGGCGTAGGTGTGCACGCGGTAGAGGAGGCCGGGCGTCGCGAAAGGCGCCGGCGACAGAGGGAAAGGGGGAGAGGAGGGGTCCTCACGGTGGGTCGCAGGGGACAAGGCAATGGGGCTTGGGGAGGATGACGGAGACGACGACGTTGACGGGGAGGCAGTCCGGCGTAGGCGAGTGACGAGGTGCGGGGCGTCGGGGGCGTCGGCTGCCGCGACCGGATCCACGCGGGGCGGGGGTTGAGGAGGCGGGCGCCGGGGATGGCGGGGTAGCGCCGTGCGGTGCCTGCAAGATGGCGGCGGAGCCGGCGCGGCGGCGGCCGACGCGGTCGGCCCCGATCCAGATTGGATCGGGAGGAGGAGCGAGGGGATCGTGGGTGAGCGAGTGGGGGGGGGGGGGGGCTTAGCAGATAGGGTTTGGTCGGGGAGGGGTTAATGGGGGGAGTGGGTGGCTGGTTGGGCCGTCCAGGCGGCCTGGTGGCCAGCTGGGCCACGACCCTGCAGGGAAAGGTTCCCTCCTTTTCCTTTTTTTGTATTGTTTTGTTTTCTATTTTTATTATTTTATTTCTTTACTTTTTTTTAAAGTTTCTTTTTATTTTTGTTTTATAAAATACGAAGTGAGCAACTAAATTAGTATTACTAATTGGTCTACTGCCACAATTATTTTGGCACACTACTAAATTAGTTATATAAATGTAACTTTATAAAAGGCATTAAATTAATTATTATGTCCTCTGTTTTGGTTGTTTTAGTGCATTAAAATATCATAAGAAATGTTGGTTTCTCTAACATTACTACATAAGATTTATTTGACACAACCCGAACATTTTAGTTTGATTTTTGAAAACTTTTGTTGATTGCCTGACTTTTAAATTGAATTCAAATTGATTTCGAACTAATGTGAGATTAGCCACAAATTGATTTTAGCGTAACTATCCGGGCGTCACAGTCGTCTTGTGCCTGTAATACTCCTCCTCATAGTGATTGCGCCTTCGTGCGTCCGTGGTTTTCTCCCGCAAGGGTTTCCACGTAAAAATCTGTGTGCTCTTGTGTCTCGTTATTATCTAACACGCTAAACCTAGACAAATATTATGGAAAATGGAGCTTGGAGGTCGAGCTTGGAGAGGAGAAAGCTTAAGTAGTGTGGCTCGGGCATTCCATCGAACACCTTGTGTCCATAGGAGGTGAGCTAGAGCACCACCAAGCCCTCTCCCCCTTGGCCAGAGAAAGACAGAGCACTGGGGTGCTCTGCTCGCGAGCGAGGGGTATATATAGGCATCTCATTGGTCCCGGTTGGTGACATGAACCGGGACTAAATGGGAGCCTTTGGTCCCGGTTCAAGCCACCAACCGGGACCAATGGTGGTGGGCCAGGAGCGAGGCCCATTGGTCTCGGTTCATCCCACCAACCGGGACCAAAAGGTTCAGATGAACCGGGACCAATGGCCCACGTGGCCCGGCCAGCCCCCTGGGCTCACGAACCGGGACCAATGCCCCCATTGGTCCCGGTTCTGGACCGAACCGGGACTAATGGGCTGACCCGGCCTGGACCAAAGCCCTGTTTTCTACTAGTGGCTCCCAATAGTTTCAGAAATTGCGGCGTGTGGGGTGAGCTCCTAAATGGCTAAAGCCCATCATAAAAAAACCAGTTGGCAGGGGCAATAAATTACCTCGGCTGGAGCGGTGCGGGCGGGCGGCTGCGATGGAGTCAAATTGCGTGCCGGCTAGCTGGGTCGAATTCTTCACCCTAGGTCTTAAATAGACTATATATATATATATATATATATATATATATATATATATATATATATAGGAAAAAACAAACCTATGCAACTTCACTGGTGTGGCTGCAATCACGGCCCCCATTCATATTCGGATCTGGTCCCTCCTCTTTCCTTCTTTGCATTTTCGTTTTATTAAGGCTTGGATGGTTATTTCCTCTTATAGTGGTTCTAGGACCACACTGCCCTGCGAGAGACAGTAGTACCAGGCTCTAGGCTGGCAGCCTAGCACGATGGCATACGGGGGCCCATCCGCGTTCGGTTCCAGCCGGTTCACAAGGTGCGAACCTTTCACCCCAAGTTCGTTTCTCGCATGTGCTTTTTCCTACTGGCACCATCTCGCTTAGAACCGTGTGCGTGTCTGCTCATTTCGGACACAGGTGATGCTATGGGATCGGGAGTAAGTTGCTAATTCCAAAGAGAATATGTGACTGACGAAGTAATAGGGAAAGAAAACAAAGAAAGCGGCAAGGTAGCGATTAAGTCAGCCTTCTACATGAATTAGCGGCTTGTCAGACAAGGACGAAGAGGATAGGCAGTAGCTTCCTTCAGGCGTGCGTCCATGTCGGACAACCACGTCCGGACATTGGTGCGATTTCCACCTCACCCTGCACATGGGTCTTTGTCTCATGCGCTCCACGCTCGACGTCCGGGTCGTTGCTACTAACCTCAGTGGCACGGACTTTGCTGTCGAGCTTCGTCTGAGAGACACCACCATGGCCACGAGAAAGACTCCATCGAGCTGTGCGTCGCCGGCGGCTTCGCTGGTGTCGCCGGTAGTGCCGAGCGAGGCGACGCACTCATACAAGGAGTGATCGATGTTGTGGAAAGCCAGCACGTCATTCACGTTAGGCTCCATGAACGGCGAATGAGCACATACGTGTGTCCATGGTGAGCCGCTCATGGTTTTCTCCAACACAATCATTAGCGCTGGCCATGCCACCTCAGTATGCTCGTGAGAGATGATGAAGAGTAGCTACCACATCGCGTAGACAGAGAGAAGAAAAGAGTAGAGAAGATACTGAATTACTGGGTTAGAGCCCGCAGAGCTACCAGCATCGCAGTAGCCGCTTCAACGGACTACGACAAGGATAGTGGCATCCGGCAAGGTCCATCTTGTCGGCAGCATGACTCCGTTGTAGGCGTTGAGCTTGGAGACCTTGATGGGTGCGCACGTTGAAGCCTGGGAAGTGGGAACGCATCCAACTCTGGATGGTCTCGACCACGGCTCTTCTCTGGACATGGTAATGGTACCACCGTCTTCATCGCGCCCAGCGCCTCCTGCGAGACTGCGACCGCGAGTCCTTGCATGCTCCCAGCTTAGCTCAGGGCGACACCACAGTCTCGTCTAACTCGTCCGGTTGCTGCGACCATCCTGGGCGTGGACGCCGGCCTCTTCATTGACAGGCCGCCCAGGTGAGCTCGCTCGCCGATTCCACTATCACCGTGGCCTCGCCGCCGCTGATGCCCACGGTGGCCACGTAGTTGAGCGTCCGGAGCCGGGCGCCGGAGGTGACGGGGACCTGCGCCAGCTTGGACGCCACCGCCGCGTCCGACGACCTGATCAGCCCGTAGCTGCCGATGAGCCGCTGCAGTGACGAGACCCTGGCGGCGTCGGAGGCCAGGACACCATGGGCGTGTGCAATGGCAGCAAAGCCTTCTGCATATGACCTCACCCACGCAAGTCCTCGCCTCCAAAATATCTTTGATGAGAAGGAGTGTGTGCGAATTTACAGCGAGATTGTCTCGTCGATCCGGGCGACGAGAGCATCCAAAGGAACAACAGTAGCACTTTTGGCATTTATTTGACAAAACGGTAGGGGTATCTGCTAAATGTTCAGCGAGGACCGGACAGGGCACACTTGGCCGCCTCTGATTAACTCTGCACTAAATTTGCATATTATGTGTAAGTTTTAGGATTAAAAAGTACACTTTTTTAAGTTATAAGACTAAACATCACATTCAGGCCAAGTTTTAAGACCTCAAGTGCTTTTATCTCATTTTTTTTCAAGGGTACGCAAATTACGAACCTTAGCTTTATAGAAGGAGAAAAATAAGACATACAACAACGTCCACCACTCGCTGCGAACAATGAAGGCGACCAAATCCACACCTGGCTCGAACAAGGACAACCCACACAACAACACAGCTACGACACAAAAGACCTACCCAACACCGAGCCCCTCGCCGCGTCTCAGCCGACACTGAAGACCTTCAAAGAACAGCAACTCCAGCTTCCTTCGATTAGCCAGCGATGACCGTACATGGCGCCGAAAGGAGAAAGATCCGGGCAGCAGAGAACACCGGAGGAGCACATAGGGACCTCGAGTCTCCCAGCACAATGCTCCCAACAGAGTAACAACCTCAAAGACGTTGCCATCATGCCGATCCTAGGAATCAAGGCTTTCGCCCCGGAGACAGCTGCCGATACAAGGTCATGAGGAAGATGGCGTTGCACTCGGCGAAGCCTCCAGGAAGGTGAATGACACCCGCAGGTGCCATCAACGCAGGTCCGGCGACAACCTAACAGGATTTTCATCCGTAGCGCTGCACACCTCCATGTCTCCAAGTGTTGGAAATATGCCCTAGAGGCAATAATAAATTAGTTATTATTATATTTCCTTGTTCATGATAATCGTTTATTATCCATACTAGAATTGTATTGATAGGAAACTCAGATACATGTGTGGATACATAGACAACACCATGTCCCTACTAAGCCTCTAGTTGACTAGCTCGTTGATCAATAGATGGTTACGGTTTCCTGACCATAGACATTGGATGTCGTTGATAACGGGATCACATCATTAGGAGAATGATGTGATGGACGAGACCCAATCCTAAGCCTAGCACAAAGATCGTGTAGTTCGTATGCTAAAGCTTTTCTAATGTCAAGTATCATTTCCTTAGACCATGAAATTATGCAACTCCCGGATACTGTAGGAGTGCTTTGGGTGTGCCAAACGTCACAACGTAACTGGGTGACTATAAAGGTGCACTACGGGTATCTCCGAAAGTGTCTGTTGGGTTGGCACGAATCGAGACTGGGATTTGTCACTCCGTGTGACGGAGAGGTATCTCTGGGCCCACTCGGTAGGACATCACCATAATGTGCACAATGTGATCAAGGAGTTGATCACGGGATGATGTGTTACGGAACGAGTAAAGAGACTTGCCGGTAACGAGATTGAACAAGGTATCGGGATACCGACGATCGAATCTCGGGCAAGTATCGTACCGATAGACAAAGGGAATTGTATACGGGATTGATTAAGTCCTTGACATCGTGGTTCATCCGATGAGATCATCGTGGAGCATGTGGGAGCCAACATGGGTATCCAGATCCCGCTGTTGGTTATTGACCGGAGAACGTCTCGGTCATGTTTGCATGGTTCCCGAACCCGTAGGGTCTACACACTTAAGGTTCGATGACGCTAGGGTTATAAAGGAAGTTTGTATGTGGTTACCGAATGTTGTTCAGAGTCCCGGCTGAGATCCCGGACGTCACGAGGAGTTCCGGAATGGTCCGGAGGTAAAGATTTATATATGGGAAGTCATGTTTTGGTCACCGAAAAAGTTTCGGGGTTTATCGGTAACATACCGGGACCACCGGGAGGGTCCCGGGGGTCCACCAAGTGGGGCCACCAGCCCCGGAGGGCTTCATGGGCCAAGTATGGAAGGGGACCAGCCCCAGGTGGGCTGGTGCGCCCCCCACAAGGGCCCAAGGCGCAAGGGAGTGGGAAGGGGGGCAAACCCTTAGGGCAGATGGGCCCTAAGGCCCATGCTCCCTGCGCCTCCCTCTCCTCCCCTCTCCTCCCCTCTTGGCCGCCCCCCTCAAACCCATCTAGGGCTGCCTCCCCTCTAGGGGTAGGAACCCTAGAGGGGGCGCACCCTCCTCCCTCTCCCCTATATATAGTTGAGGTATTTGGGGCTGCAGACATACGAGTTTGGACCTCTCCATGGCGCAGCCCTGCAACTCTCCTTCCTCCTCTCCCGCGGTGCTTGGCAAAGCCGTGCAGGATTGCCACGCTCCTCCACCACCACCACGCCGTTGTGCTGCTGCAGGACGGAGTCTACCTCAACCTCTCCCTCTCTCCTTGCTGTATCAAGGCATGGGAGACGTCACCGGGCTGTACGTGTGTTGAACGCGGAGGTGTCGTCCGTTCGGCACTAGGATCTCCGGTGATTTGGATCACGACGAGTACGACTCCTTCAACCCAGTTCTCTTGAACTTTTCCGCATAGCGATCTACAGGGGTATGTAGATGCACTCTCCTTCCCCTCGTTGCTGGTTTCTCCATGGATAGATCTTGGTGAAACGTAGAAAAATTTTGAATTTCTGCTACGTTCCCCAACAGTGGTATCAGAGCCAGGTTTATTGCGTAGATTCTATGCACGAGTAGAACACAAAGTAGTTGTGGGCGTTGATTTTGTTCAATATGCTTACGGTTACTAATCCAATCTTGTTTCGACGGCATCGTGGGATGAAGCGGCCTGGACCAACCTTACACATACGCTTACGTGAGACCGGTTCCACCGACAAACATGCACTACTTGCATAAGGTGGCTGGCGGATGTCTGTCTCTCCCACTTTAGTCGGATCGGATTCGATGAAAAGGGTCCTTATGAAGGGTAAATAGCAATTGGCATATCACGTTGTGGTTTTGCGTAGGTAAGAAACGTTCTTGCTAGAAACCCATAGCAGCCACGTAAAACATGCAAACAACAATTAGAGGACGTCTAACTTGTTTTTGTAGGGTATGCTATGTGATGTGATATGCCAAAGGATGTGATGAATGATATATGTGATGTATGAGATGATCATGTTCTTGTAATAGGAATCACGACTTGCATGTCAATGAGTATGACAACCGGCAGGAGCCATAGGAGTTGTCTTAATTTATTAATGACCTGCGTGTCAACATAAACGTCATGTAATTACTTTACTTTATTGCTAACTGTTAGTTGTAGTACTAGAAGTAATAGTTGGCGAGACAACTTCATGAAGACACGATGATGGAGGTCATGATGATGGAGATCATGGTGTCATGCCGGTGACGATGATGATCATGGAGCCCCGAAGATGGAGATCAAAAGGAGCAAAGTGATGATGGCCATATCATGTCACTATTTGATTGCATGTGATGTTTATCATGTTTATACATCTTATTTGCTTACAACAACGATAGTAAATAAGATGATCCCTCATTAAAATTTCAAGAAAGTGTTCCCCCTAACTGTGCACCGTTGCGACAGTTCATTGTTTCGAAGCACCACGTGATGATCGGGTGTATAGATTCTTATGTTCGAATACAACGGGTGTTGACGAGCCTAGCATGTACGGACATGGCCTAGGAACACATGCGAAACACATAGGTTAACTTGACGAGCCTAGCATGTACAGACATGGCCTCGGAACACAAGAGACCGAAAGGTCAAGCATGAGTCGTATAGAAGATACGATCAACATGAAGATGTTCACCGATGTTGACTAGTCCGTCTCACGTGATGATCGGACACGGCCTAGTTGACTCGGATCATGTAATCACTTAGATGACTAGAGGGATGTCTATCTGAGTGGGAGTTCATAAGATGAACTTAATTATCCTGAACATAGTCAAAAGGTCTTCGCAAATTATGTTGTAGCTCGCGCTTTAGTTCTACTGTTTAGATATGTTCCTAGAGAAAATTGAGTTGAAAGTTGATAGTAGCAATTATGCGGACTAGGTCCGTAAACTGAGGATTGTCATCATTGCTTCATAGAAGGCTTATGTCCTTAATGCACCGCTCAGTGTGCTGAACCTCGAACGTCGTCTGTGGATGTTGCGAACATCTGACATACACATTTTGATAACTACGTGATAGTTCAGTTAAACAGTTTAGAGTTGAGGCACCGAAGACGTTTTGAAACGTCGCGAAACATATGAGATGTTTTGAGGGCTGAAATTGAGATTTCAGGCTCGTGCCCACGTCAAGAGGTATAAGACCTCCGACGATTTTCTTAGCACACAAACTAAGGGAGAAAAGCTCAATTGTTGAGCTTGTGCTCAGATTGTCTGAGTACAACAATCATTTGAATCGAGTGGGAGTTGATCTTCCAGATGAGATAGTGATGTTTCTCCGAAGTCATTACCACCAAGCTGCTAGAGCTTCGTGATGAACTATATCGGGGACATATATGATGATCCTTGAGATATTCGCGATGTTTGACACCACAAAAGTGGAAATCAAGAAGGAGTATCAATTGTTGATGGTTGGTGAAACCACTAGTTTCAAGAAGGGCAAGGGCAAGAAGGGATACTTCATGAAACGGCAACTCAGCTGCTGCTCTAGGGAAGAAACCCAAGGTTGAACCCAAACCCGAGACTAAGTGCTTCTGTAATAAGGGGAACAGCCACTGGAGCAGAATTACCCTAGATACTTGGTAGATAAGAAGGCTGGCAAGGTCGATAGAAGTACATTGGATATACATTATGTTAATGTGTACTTTACTAGTACTCCTAGTAGCATCAGGGTATTAGATACCGGTTCGGTTGCTAAGTGTTAGTAACTCGAAATAAAAGCTACGGAATAAACGGAGACTAGCTGAAGGTGAGCTGACGATATGTGTTGGAAGTGTTTCCAAGGTTGATATGATCAAATATCGTACGCTCCCTCTACCATCGAGATTGGTATTAAAACCTAAATAATTGTTATTTGGTGTTTGCCTTGAGCATAGACATGATTGGATTATGTCTATCGCAATACGGTTATTCATTTAAGGAGAATAACGGTTACTCTGTTTATTTGAATAATACCTTCAATGGTCTTGCACCTAAAATGAATGGTTCATTGAATCTCAATCATAGTGATACACATGTTCATGCCAAAAAATATAAGATAGTAATGATAGTACCACCTACTTGTGGCACTGCCACTTAAGTCATATCGGTATAAAACGCATGAAGAAGCTCCATGTTGATGGATCTTTGGGCTCACTCGTTTTTGAAAAGTTTGAGACATGCGAACCATGTCTATTGGTGTATATGCATGAAGAAACTCCATGCAAATGGACCATTTGGACTCACTTGATTTTGAATCACTTGAGACATGCAAATCATACCACATGGGCAAGATGACTGAAAGCCTCGGTTTCAGTAAAATGGAACTACAAAGCAACTTGTTGGAAGTAATACATTTTGATGTGTGCAGTCCAATGAGTGCTGAGGTGTGTAGTGGATATCGTTATGTTCTTACTTCACAGATGATTTGAGTAGATGTTGAGTATATTTACTTGATATATCACGAGTCTGAATTGTTGAAAGGTTCAAGTAATTTCAGGGTGAAGTTGAAAGATCGTCGTGACAAGAGGATAAAATATCTATGATATGATCATAGAGATGAATATCTGAATTACGAGTTTGGCACAGAATTAAGACGTTGTGGAAATTGTTTCACAACTAATGCAGCCTGGAACACCATAGTGTGATGGTGTGTCCGAACATCATAACTGCACCCTATTGGATATGATGCATACCATGATGTCTCTTATCGAATTACCACAATAGTTTATGGGTTAGGCATTAGAGACAACCACATTCACTTTAAATAGGGCACCACATAATTCCGATGAGATGACACCGTATGAACTATGGTTTAGAGAAACCTAAGTTGTCATTTCTTAAAAGTTTGGGGCTGCGACGCTTATGTGAAAAAGTTTCAGGCAGATAAGCTCGAACCCAAAGCGGATAAATGCATCTTCATAGGACAGCCAAAACAGTTGGGTATACCTCCTGTCTCAGGTCCGAAAGCAATAAGGGATTGTTTCTAGAATCGGGTCCTTTCTCGAGGAAAAGTTTCTCTCGAAAGAATTGAGTGGGAGGATGGTGGAGACTTGATGAGGTTACTGAACCGTCTCTTCAACTAGTGTGTGGCAGGGCACAGGAAGTTGTTCCTGTGGCACCTACACCAATTGAAGTGGAAGCTTATGATAGTGATCATGAAACTTCAGATCAAGTCACTAACAAACCTCGTGGGATGACAAGGATGCGTACTACTTAAGAGTGGTACGTAATCCTGTCTTGGAAGTCATGTTGCTAGACAACAATGAACCTACGATCTATGGAGAAGCGATGGTGGGCCCGGATTCCAATAAATGGCTCGAGACCATAAAATCCGAGACAGGATCCATGTATGAAAACAAAGTGTAGACTTTGGAAGAACTACTTGATGGTCGTAAGGCTATTGGGTACATATGGATTTTAAAAGGAAGACGGACAATGATGGTAAGTATCACCATTAAGAAAGCTCGACTTGTCGTTAAGATGTTTTCTGACAAGTTCAAGGAGTTGACTACGATGAGACTTTCTCACTCGTAGTGATGCTAAGAGTCTGTTGGAATTATATTAGCAACTACTGCATTATTTATGAAATCTTGCAGATAGGATGTCAAAGCATTGTTTCCTCGACGTTTTTCTTGAGGAAAGGTTGTATGTGATACAACTGGAAGGTTTTGTCAATCTTGAAAGATGCTAATAAGTATGCAAAGCTCCAGCAATCCTTCTAAGGACTGGAGTAAGCATCTCGGAGTTGGAATATATGCTTTGATGATGATCCAAGATTTTGGGTTTATACAAAGTTTATGAGAAACTTGTATTTCCAAAGAAGTGAGTGGGAGCACTATAGAATTTCTGATGAGTATATGTTGTTAACATATTGTTGATCAGAAATGATGTAGAATTTCTGGAAAGCATGCTGAGTTATTTGAAAAAAAATGTTTTTCAATGGAAAGCCTGGATTAAGCTACTTGAACGTTGAGCATCAAGATCTATAAGGACAGATCAAAACGCTTAATGGTACTTTCAAATGAGCACATACCTTGACATGATCTTGAAGGTGTTCAAGATGGATCAGTCAAAGAAGGAGTTCTTGCCTGAGTTGTAGGGTATGAAGTTAAGACTTAAAGCTCGACCGCGGCAGAAGAAAGAGGAAGGACGAAGGTCGTCCCCTATGCTTTTGTCATAGGCTCCATATGGTATGCCATGCGGAGTACCGCACCTGATGTGTGCCTTGCCACATATCTAGCAAGAGGGTACAAAAGTAATCTAGGAGTAGATCACCAGATAGCGGTCAAAATTGTCCTCGGAGGAAATAAGGACATGTTTCTCGATTATGGAGGTGATAAAGAGTTCGGCGTAAAGGGTTACGTCGATGCAAGCCTTAACACCTATCCGAATGACTCTGAGTAGCAAACCGGATACATATAGTGGAGCAACCATTTGGAATAGCTCCAAGTGGAACGTGGTAGCAGCATCTACGATATGACATAGAGATTTGCGAAGTACATACGGATCTGAATGTTGCAGACCCGTTGACTAAAACCTCTCTCACAAGCATAACATGATCAAATCCAGAACTCATTGAGTGTTAATCACATGGTAATGTGAACTAGATTATTGACTCTAGTAAACTCTTTGGGTGTTAGTCACATGGGGATGTGACCTTGAGTGTTAATCACATATCGATGTGACCTGGATTATTGACTCTAGTGCAAGTGGGAGACTGTTGGAAATATGCCCTAGAGGCAATAATAAATTAGTTATTATTATATTTTCTTGTTCATGATAATCGTTTATTATCCATGCTAGAATTGTATTGATAGGAAGCTCAGATACATGTGTGGATACATAGACAACACCATGTCCCTAGTAAGCCTCTAGTTGACTAGCTCGTTGATCAATAGATGTTTACGGTTTCCTGACCATGGACATTGGATGTCGTTGATAACGGGATCACATCATTAGGAGAATTATGTGATGGACGAGACCCAATCCTAAGCCTAGCACAAAGATTGTGTAGTTCGTATGCTAAAGCTTTTCTAATGTCAAGTATCATTTCCTTAGACCATGAGATTGTGCAACTCCCGGATACTGTAGGAGTGCTTTGGGTGTTCCAAACGTCACAACGTAACTGGGTAACTATAAAGGTGCACTACGGGTATCTCCGAAAGTGTCTGTTGGGTTGGCACGATTCGAGACTAGGATTTGTCACTCTGTGTGACGGAGAGGTATCTCTGGGCCCACTCGGTAGGACATCATCATAATGTGCACAATGTGATCAAGGAGTTCATCACGGGATGATGTGTTATGGTACGAGTAAAGAGACTTGCCGGTAACGAGATTGAACAAGGTATCGGGATACCGACGATTGAATCTCGGGCAAGTATCGTACCGATGGACAAAGGGAATTGTATACGGGATTGATTAAGTCCTTGACATCGTGGTTCATCCGATGAGATCATCGTGGAGCATGTGGGAGCCAACATGGGTATCCAGATCCCGCTGTTGGTTATTGACCGGAGAACGTCTCGGTCATGTCTGCATGGTTCCCGAACCTGTAGGGTCTACACACTTAAGGTTCGATGACACTATGGTTATAAAGGAAGTTTGTATGTGGTTACCGAATGTTGTTTGGAGTCCCGGATGAGATCCCGGACGTAACGAGGAGTTCCGAAATGGTCCGGAGGTAAAGATTTATATATGGGAAGTCATGTTTTGGTCACCGAAAAAGTTTTGGGGTTTATCGGTAACGTACCGGGACCACCGGGAGGGTCCTGGGGGTCCACCAAGTGGGGCCACCAGCCCCGGAGGGCTGCATGGGCCAAGTGTGGAAGGGGACCAGCCCTAGGTGGGCTGGTGCTATTGGGGAACGTAGTAATTTCAAAAAATTTCCTACGGACACGCAAGATCATGGTGATGCATAGCAACAAGAGGGAGAGTCTGATCTACGTACCCTTGTAGATCGCAACGGAAGCGTTGACACAATGTAGAGGAAGTAGTCGTACGTCTTCTTCCCGATCCGACCGATCCAAGCACCGTTACTCCGGCACCTCTGAGTTCTTAGCACACGTACAGCTCGATGACGATCCCCGGGCTCTGATCCAGCAAAGCTTCGGGGAGGAGTTCCGTTAGCACGACCGTGTGATGACGATCTTGATGTTCTACCGACGCAGGGCTTCGCCTAAGCACTACAACGATATGATCGAGGTGCAATATGGTGGCAGGGGGCACTGCACACGGCTAAGGAACAATCTCAATGATCAACTTGTGTGTCTAGAGGTGCCTCCTGCCTCCGTATATAAAGGAGCCAAGGGGGAGGGTGCGGCCGGACAGGAGGAGGGCGCAGGAGGAGTCCTACTCCTACCGGGAGTAGGACTCCCCCCCCCCCAATCCTAGTTGGACTAGGATTCCCAAAGGGGGAAAGAGAGAGAGGGGGGCCGGCCACCTCTCCTAGTCCGAATAGGACTAGGGGAGGGGGGAGGCGCGCGGCCACCTTGGGCTGCCCCTTTCTCCTTTCCACTAAAGCCCATTAAGGCCCATATTGCTCCCGGGGGGTTCCGGTAACCCCCCGGTACTCCGGTAAAATCCCGATTTCACCCGGAACACTTCCGATATCCAAATATAGGCTTCCAATATATCAATCTTTATGTCTCGACCATTTCGAGACTCCTCGTCATGTCCGTGATCACATCCGGGACTCTGAACTAACTTCGGTACATCAAAATGCATAAACTCATAATAACTGTCATCGTAACGTTAAGCGTGCGGACCCTATGGTTCGAGAACAATGTAGACATGACCGAGACACGTCTCCGGTCAATAACCAATAGCGGGACCTGGATGCCCATATTGGCTCCTACATATTCTATGAAGATCTTTATCGGTCAGACCGCATAACAACATACGTTGTTCCCTTTGTCATCGGTATGTTACTTGCCCGAGATTCGATCGTTGGTATCCAATACCTAGTTCAATCTCGTTACCGGCAAGTCTCTTTACTCGTTCCGTAATACATCATCTCACAACTAACATATTAGTTGCAGTGCTTGCAAGGCTTATGTCATGAGCATTACCGAGAGGGCCCAGAGATACCTCTCCGACAATCGGAGTGACAAATCCTATTCTCGAAATACGCCAACCCAACATCTACCTTTGGAGACACCTGCAGTACTCCTTTATAATCACCCAGTTACGTTGTGACGTTTGGTAGCACCCAAAGTGTTCCTTCGGTAAACGGGAGTTGCATAATCTCATAGTCATAGGAACATGTATAAGTCATGAAGAAAGCAATAGCAACATACTAAACGATAGGGTGCTAAGCTAATGAAATGGTTCATGTCAATCAGATCATTCAACTAATGATGTGACCTCATTAATCAAATAACAACACCTTGTTCATGGTTAGGAAACATAACCATCTTTGATTAACGAGCTAGTCAAGTAGAGGCATACTAGTGACACTAAGTTTGTCTATATATTCACACATGTATTATGTTTCCGGTTAATACAATTCTAGCATGAATAATAAACATTTATCATGATATAAGGAAATAAATAATAACTTTATTATTGCCTCTAGGGCATCTTTCCTTCAGTCTCCCACTTGCACTAGAGTCAATAATCTAGATTACACAGTAATGATTCTAACACCCATGGAGCCTTGGTGCTGATCATGTTTTGCTCGTGGAAGAGGCTTAGTCAACGGGTGTGCAACATTCAGATCCGTATGTATCTTGCAAATCTCTATGTCTCCCACCTGGACTAGATCCCGGATGGAATTGAAGCGTCTCTTGATGTGCTTGGTCCTTTTGTGAAATCTGGATTCCTTTGCCAAGGCAATTGCACCAGTATTGTCACAAAAGATTTTCATTGGCCCCGATGCACTAGTTATGACACCTAGATCGGATATGAACTCCTTCATCCAGACTCATTCATTCGCTGCTTCCGAAGCAGCTATGTACTCCGCTTCACATGTAGATCCCGCTATGAGGCTTTGTTTAGAACTGCACCAACTGACAGCTCCACCGTTTAATGTAAACACGTATCCGGTTTGCGATTTAGAATCGTCCGGATCAGTGTCAAAGCTTGCATCAACTTAACCTCTTACGGTGAGCTCTTTGTCACCTGCATATACGAGAAACATATCCTTAGTCCTTTTCAGGTATTTCAGGATGTTCTTGACCGCTGTCCAGTGATCCATTCCTGGATTACTTTGGTACCTCCCTACTAAACTTATAGCAAGGCACACATCAGGTCTGGTACACAGCATTGCATACATGATAGAGCCTATGGCTGAAGCATAGGGAACATCTTTCGTTTTCTCTCTATATTCTGCGGTGGTCGGGCATTGAGTCTGACTCAACTTCACACCTTGTAACACAGGCAAGAACCCTTTCTTTGCTTGATCCATTTTGAACTTTTTCAAAATTTTGTCAAGGTATGTGGTTTGTGAAATTCCAATTAAGCGTCTCGATCTATCTCTATAGATCTTAATGCCCAATATGTAAGCAGCTTCACCGAGGTCTTTCATCAAAAAACTCTTATTCAAGTATCCCTTTATGCTATCCAGAAATTCTATATCATTTCCAATCAGCAATATGTCATCCACATATAATATCAGAAATGCTACAGAGCTCCCACTCACTTTCTTGTAAATACAGGCTTCTCCAAAAGTCTGTATAAAACCAAATGCTTTGATCACACTATCAAAGCGTTTATTCCAACTCCGAGAGGCTTGCACCAGTCCATAAATGGATTGCAGGAGCTTGCACACTTTGTTAGCTCCTTTTGGATCGACAAAACCTTCCGGTTGCATCATATACAACTCTTCTTCCAGAAATCCATTCAGGAATGCAGTTTTGACATCCATGTGCCAAATTTCATAATTATAAAACGCGGCAATTGCTAACATTATTCGGACAGACTTAAGCATCGCTACGGGTGAGAAGGTCTCATCGTAGTCAACCCCTTGAACTTGTCGAAAACCTTTTGCGACAAGTCGAGCTTTATAGACAGTAACATTACCGTCAGCGTCAGTCTTTTTCTTGAAGATCCATTTATTCTCAATTGCTTGCCGATCATCGGGCAAGTCAACCAAAGTCCATACTTTGTTCTCATACATGGATCCCATCTCAGATTTCATGGCTTCAAGCCACTTTGCGGAATCTGGGCTCACCATCGCTTCTTCATAGTTCGTAGGTTCATCATGATCTAGTAGCATGACTTCCAGAATTGGATTACCGTACCACTCTGGTGCGGATCATACTCTGGTTGATCTACGAGGTTCAGTAGTATCTTCTTCTGAAGTTTCATGATCATTATCATTAACTTCCTCACTTATTGGTGTAGGTGTTGCAGAAACAGTTTTCTGTGAGGTACTACCTTCCAACAAGGGAGCAGGTACAGTTACCTTGTCAAGTTCTACTTTCCTCCCACTCACTTCTTTCGAGAGAAACTCCTTCTCAAGAAAGTTTCCGAATTTAGCAACAAAAGTCTTGCCTTCGGATCTGTGATAGAAGGTGTATCCAATAGTTTCCTTTGGATATCCTATGAAGACACATTTCTCCGATTTGGGTTCGAGCTTATCAGGGTGAAGTTTTTTCACATAAGCATCGCAGCCCCAAACTTTCAGAAACGACAACTTTGGTTTCTTGCCAAACCATAGTTCATAAGGCGTCGTCTCAATGGATTTTGATGGTGCCCTGTTTAACGTGAATTCGGCCGTCTCTAGAGCGTATCCCCAAAACGATAGCGGTAAATCAGTAAGAGACATCATAGATCGCACCATATCTAGTAAAGTACGATTACGACATTCGGACACACCATTACGCTGTGGTGTTCCGGGTGGCGTGAGTTGCGAAACTATTCCACAGTTTTTCAAATGTACACCAAACTCGTAACTCAAATATTCTCCTCCACGATCAGATCGTAGAAAATTTATTTTCTTGTTGCGATGATTTTCAAATTCACTCTGAAATTCTTTGAACTTTTCAAATGTTTCAGACTTATGTTTCATTAAGTAGATATACCCATATCTGCTTAAGTCATCTGTGAAGGTGAGAAAATAACGATATCCGCCACGAGCCTCAATATTCATCGGACCACATACATCGGTATGTATGATTTCCAACAAATCTGTTGCTCTCTCCATAGTGCCGGAGAACGGCGTTTTAGTCATCTTACCCATAAGGCACGGTTCGCAAGTACCAAGTGATTCATAATCAAGTGGTTCCAAAAGTCCATCAGTATGGAGTTTCTTCATGCGCTTTACACCGATATGACCTAAACGGTAGTGCCACAAATAAGTTGCACTATCATTATCAACTCTGCATCTTTTGGCTTCTACATTATGAATATGTGTATCACTACTATCGAGATTCATCAAAAATAGACCGCTTTTCAAAGGTGCATGACCATAAAAGATATTACTCATATAAATAGAACAACCATTATTCTCTGATTTAAATGAATAACCGTCTCGCATCAAACAAGATCCAAATATAATGTTCATGCTTAACGCTGGCACCAAATAACAATTATTTAGGTCTAATATTAATCCCGAAGGTAGATGTAGAGGTAGCGTGCCGACCGCGATCACATCGACTTTGGAACCGTTTCCCACGCGCATCGTCACCTCGTCCTTAGCCAATCTTCGCTTAATCCGTAGTCCCTGTTTTGAGTTGCAAATATTAGCAACAGAACAAGTATCAAATACCCAGGTGCTACTGCGAGCATTAGTAAGGTACACATCGATAACATGTATATCACATATACCTTTGTTCACCTTGCCATCCTTCTTATCCGCCAAATACTTTGGGCAGTTCCGCTTCCAGTGACCAGTCTGCTTGCAGTAGAAGCACTCAGTTTCAGGCTTAGGTCCAGACTTGGGTTTCTTCTCTTGAGCAGCAACTTGCTTGCCGTTCTTCTTGAAGTTCCCCTTCTTCTTCCCTTTGCCCTTTTTCTTGAAACTAGTGGTTTTGTTAACCATCAACACTTGATGCTCCTTTTTGATTTCTACCTCCGCAGCTTTCAGCATTGCGAAGAGCTCAGGAATAGTCTTGTTCATCCCTTGCATATTATAGTTCATCACGAAGCTCTTGTAGCTTGGTGGCAGTTATTGGAGAATTCTGTCAATGACGCAATCATCTGGAAGATTAACTCCCAATTGAATCAAGTGATTATTATACCCAGACATTTTGAGTATATGCTCACTGACAGAACTGTTCTCTTCCATCTTGCAGCTATAGAACTTATTGGAGACTTCATATCTCTCAATCCGGGCATTTTCTTGAAATATTAACTTCAACTCCTGAAACATCTCATATGCTCCATGACGTTCAAAACGTCGTTGAAGTCCCGATTCTAAGCCGTAAAGCATGGCACACTGAACTATCGAGTAGTCATCAGCTTTGCTCTGCCAGACGTTCATAACATCTGGTGTTGCTCCAGCAGCAGGCCTGGCACCCAGCGGTGCTTTCAGGACGTAATTCTTCTGTGCAGCAATGAGGATAATCCTCAAGTTACGGACCCAGTCCGTGTAATTGCTACCATCATCTTTCAACTTTGCTTTCTCAAGGAACGCATTAAAATTCAACGGAACAACAGCACGAGCCATCTATCTACAATCAACATAAACAAGCAAGATACTATCAGGTACTAAGTTCATGATAAATTTAAGTTCATTTAATCATATTACTTAAGAACTCCCACTTAGATAGACATCCCTCTAATCCTCTAAGTGATCACGTGATCCAAATCAATTAAACCATGTCCGATCATCACGTGAGATGGAGTAGTTTCATCGGTAAACATCATTATGTTGATCATATCTACTATATGATTCACGCTCGACCTTTCGGTCTCTGTGTTCGAGGCCATATCTGTATATGCTTGGCTTGTCAAGTATAACCTGAGTATTCCGCGTGTGCAACTGTTTTGCACCCGTTGTATTTGAACGTAGAGCCTATCACACCCGATCATCACGTGGTGTCTCAGCACGAAGAACTTTCGCAATGGTGCATACTCACGGAGAACACATCTTGATAATTTAGTGAGAGATCATCTTATAATGCTACCGTCAATCAAAGCAAGATAAGATGCATAAAAGATAAACATCACATGTAATCAATATAAGTGATATGATATGGCCATCATCATCTTGTGCTTGTGATCTCCATCTCCGAAGCATCGTCATGATCACCATCGTCACCGGCGCGACACCTTGATCTCCATCGTAGCATCGTTGTCGTCTCGCCAATCTTATGCTTCCACGACTATAGCTACCGTTTAGTGATAAAGTAAAGCATTACATCGCGATTGCATTGCATACAATAAAGCAACAACCATATGGCTCCTGCCAGTTGCCAATAACTCGGTTAAAAAACATGATCATCTCATACAATAAAATTTAGCATCATGTCTTGACCATATCACATCACAACATGCCCTGCAAAAACAAGTTAGACGTCCTCTACTTTGTTGTTGCAAGTTTTACATGGCTGCTACGGGCTTAAGCAAGAACCAATCTCACCTACGCATCAAAACCACAACGATAGTTTGTCAAATAGACTCCGTTTTAACCTTCGCAAGGACCGGGCGTAGCCACACTCGGTTCAACTAAAGTTGGAGAGACAGTCGCCCGCAAGCCACCTGTGTGCAAAGCACGTCGGGGGAACCGGTCTCGCGTAAGCGTACGCGTAAGGTTGGTCCGGGTCGTCTCGTCCAACAATACCGCCGAACCAAAGTATGACATGCTGGTAGGCAGTATGACTTGTATCGTCCACAACTCACTTGTGTTCTACTCGTGCAAATAACATCAAACCATAAAACCTAGGCTCGGATGCCACTGTTTGGGAACGTAGTAATTTCAAAAAAATTCCTACGCACACGCAAGATCATGGTGATGCATAGCAACGAGAGGGAGAGTCTGATCTACGTACCCTTGTAGATCGCAACGGAAGCGTTGGCACAACGTAGAGGAAGTAGTCGTACGTCTTCTTCCCGATCTGACCGATCCAAGCACCATTACTCCGGCACCTCCGAGTTCTTAGCACACGTACAGCTCGATGACGATCCCCGGGCTCCGATCCAGCAAAGCTTTGGGGAGGAGTTCCGTTAACACGATGGCGTGATGACGATCTTGATGTTCTACCGACGCAGGGCTTCGCCTATGCACTACAACGATATGATCGAGGTGGAATATGGTGGCAGGGGGCACCGCACACGGCTAAGGAACGATCTCAATGATCAACTTGTGTGTCTATAGGTGCCTCCTGCCTCCGTATATAAAGGAGCCAAGGGGGAGGGTGCGGCCGGCCAGGAGGAGGGCGCAGGAGGAGTCCTACTCCTACCGGGAGTAGGACTCCCCCCCATCCTAGTTGGACTAGGATTCCCAAAGGGGGAAAGAGAGAGAGGGTGGCCGGCCACCTCTCCTAGTCCTAATAGGACTAGGGGAGGGGGGAGGTGCGCGGCCAACTTGGGCTGCCCCTTTCTCCTTTCCACTAAAGCCCATTAAGGCCCATATGGCTCCAGGGGGGTTTCGGTAACCTCCCGGTACTCCGGTAAAATCCCGATTTCACCCGGAACACTTCCGATATCCAAATATAGGCTTCCAATATATCAATCTTTATGTCTCGACCATTTCGAGACTCCTCGTCATGTCCGTGATCACATCCGGGACTCCGAACTAACTTCGGTACATCAAAATGCATAAACTCATAATAACTGTCATCGTAACGTTAAGCGTGCGGACCCTACGGTTCGAGAACAATGTAGACATGACCGAGAAACGTCTCCGGTCAATAACCAATAGCGGGACCTGGATGCCCATATTGGCTCCTACATATTCTACGAAGATCTTTATCGGTCAGACCGCATAACAACATACGTTGTTCCCTTTGTCATCGGTATGTTACTTGCCCGAGATTCGATCGTCGGTATCCAATACCTAGTTCAATCTCGTTACCGGCAAGTCTCTTTACTCGTTCCGTAATACATCATCTCACAACTAACATATTAGTTGCAGTGCTTGCAAGGCTTATGTGATGTGCATTACCGAGAGGGCCCAGAGATACCTCTCCGATATTCGGAGTGACAAATCCTAATCTCGAAATACGCCAACCCAACATCTACCTTTGGAGACACCTGTAGTACTCCTTTATAATCACCCAGTTACGTTGTGACGTTTGGTAGCACCCAAAGTGTTCCTCCGGTAAACGGGAGTTGCATAATCTCATAGTCATAGGAACATGTATAAGTCATGAAGAATAGCAACAGCAACATACTAAACGATCGTGTGCTAAGCCAATGGAATGGGTCATGTCAATCAGATCATTCAACTAATGATGTGACCTCGTTAATCAAATAACAACTCTTTTGTCCATGGTTAGGAAACATAACCATCTTTGATTAACGAGCTAGTCAAGTAGAGGCATACTAGTGACACTCTGTTTGTCTATGTATTCACACATGTATTATGTTTCCGGTTAATACAATTCTAGCATGAATAATAAACATTTATCATGATATAAGGAAATAAATAATAACTTTATTATTGCCTCTAGGGCATATTTCCTTTAGGTGCGCCCCCCCACAAGGGCCCAAGGCGCAAGGGAGTGGGAAGGGGGGCAAACCCTAAGGGCAGATGGGCCCTAAGGCCCGTGCTCCCTGCGCCTCCCTCTCCTCCCCTCTTGGCCGCCCCCCTCAAACCCATCTAGGGCTGCCGCCCCTCTAGGGGTGGGAACCCTAGAGGGGCCGCACCCTCCTCCCTCTCCCCAATATATAGTTGAGGTATTTGGGGCTGCAGACATACGAGTTTGGACCTCTCCATGGCGCAGCCCTACATCTCTCCTTCCTCCTCTCCCGCGGTGCTTAGCAAAGCCCTGCAGGATTGCCACGCTCCTCCACCACCACCACGCCGTTGTGCTGCTGCTGGATGGAGTCTTCCTAAACCTCTCCCTCTCTCCTTGCTGGATCAAGGCATGGGAGACGTCACCGGGCTGTACGTGTGTTGAACGCTGATGTGCCGTCCGTTCGGCTCTAGGATCTCCGGTGATTTGGATCACGATGAGTACGACTCCTTCAACCCCGTTCTCTTGAACGCTTCCGCATAGCGTTCTACAAGGGTATGTAGATGCACTCACCTTCCCCTCGTTGCTAGTTTCTCCATGGATAGATCTTGGTGAAACGTAGGAAAATTTTGAATTTCTGCTACGTTCCCCAACACCAAGATCCCGGCCAGTCCCGATCAGATGCCTCGCACCGCCGTCCCCGCAACCACTTGCCATCGAAGCCCCCCTCACTGCCAAGGGAACACGCCTAAAGCCATCACCTTCAACATCGACTAGGAGCCGCAGCAACCACCGAGCGGTGCAAAGCCAGTTCCGCCATGGTGGCCTTCACCCGCCGCAGGGGACTGCCACCGGAATGGATCCGCCCCGGACCTCCGACCACACTCCGGCACCCACACCGCCGAGGCATCGTCGCACGCCTCACACGTCAGCAGCCGAACGCCCGCTGCCCTCCAAGACCGTTCCTGGCAAGGCCTCGTAGCGCCGCCGCCGCCATGGCTGCGCTCGCACCGCCACCACCACCAGTGCCGGTGCACCACCTATACCCTCGATCCTGCTGTGCTCCACGCAAGTATGCAGAGACAACCGCTGCACTCCCTTCCGTGAGCACCCCAAGGACGCCGGCCAGTGCAGAAGACGCACCAGATCCGGGCCGAAACCCCGGAACCGCGCTCCGGGCGCCGCCAGCTAGCACCACCGACCCGCCGCAAGCCAGCCCCCGCCGGGAGCGAGTCGCCGCGGCACCACCAGCGCCTGCACCGCCAACTCCCGGAGGATACGACCGCAGCCCGCCGGCCCGCGCCAGGCCATGCATCCCCCGAGCAGCAACACGTCCAGGCGCCGCCGGCCGTGGGCGCCAGATCCGAACGGACCACGCCAAGCCGCGCCACCCCAAGGCAGCGCCCCGCTCCATCCAGCACCGTTGGGACGTTGCCGAGCCACCTGACACCAAGAGAAAGAGTGTCTCGCGCCGCCTGCATGCCTCGAGGGTAGGGGGAGCCCGCCGGCGCCGACGCGCGCACGGGCTTTATCCGGCGGTGTCCGCTAGCGGTGGCGAGGGAGGGGAGGGGAAGGGGTGGGGGGTGGCGGCGGCAGTGATTAGGGTTCCGCCCGGGCCGCTCGCGGGAGCGGCACGGGGGACGGGGACGGCTAGCTGAGCGCTCATCGGTGAAGCCAAGCTGCAATTGGCCGGGAACCGGCTAGCTGAGTGCTGGTCTGATTTATCTCATATTTTATTAACACGGGGCGACCGCGCATCCTAGCATACAAACTGCACTAACACGGCGACAACCGTCGCCATCGGCAGAGCTTTTTTTTTAACTGTGCAAGCTATTATTGGCTCTACACCTGTTGCATCGCCACGTCTCTCCGCTGACGTCTGGACATGGATCATGCTGCGTATCTCCTCGCCTTTCAGCGAGCATTACCATGCACTGCCAACGGATGGAATCATTAACATGCATTAACTTGCAATTCATGCCTGACATCAACTTGCGCTTGCACGTGTCAAGGCTGCAACTGCATTCAATTAGAGGAGGATCATAGCTGAGGTGGTCATTGCCGCCGTCGGCCACGGTGGCGGTAGATGTAAGATGACGTTCCATTGTCGTTTTACCACGCAGCATTGTTCATGAAGCAGCCGATCCAGTACACTGGATGATGTCGGCCACAAGCACGAGTCAAAGTCATAACCGATGTGCGAGCAGTCAGTGACAATAGTATGCAGCGGGACTGCACCTGCATCAACTTTCCAGTCCGCAGAAGTTTCCAGTCCGTGAGCATTGGTCTGGTCACAAAACATTAGAGAGAGGGGGGGGGTTGTTTGTGAGTGAGAGAGTAGTATAGTTTCACCACATCGCTTAGATTGCACAGGAACCTACATTTTACATTGCCGGAACGATGAATACTCGCAGGGGGCACCCTCTTATGTGTAACGGGAACCTTTCTACATGGTGGACATTACAAAGTGACTAACATATTTTAAAAAGATACGGACTATAAATGATAAGATGACATATTTGGCAGATAGATAGATAGATAGATAGATAGATAGATAGAGAGAGAGAGTGGGGGGGATTGTTGGCGAGTGGAAGAGCGGTACAAAGTATCACCATATAGTTAGATTACACGTGAAGCTACATTTTAGATCGTTAAAACCATGCATACTGGCATATGGGCACCCTATTTTTTGTCTACAAGAAGCCTCATATAAGGTGGACGCTGCGTCCACCGACACCCTTCTACACCATGCAAGGTTTTCCAGGTGTTGATATTTGTTTTGTAATTACATGACATCTTCTAATTGCTTCCATAACCATGCATCTTCTTATAGAGTAATGTGGACCATGCAGGTTGCAGTAGCACAGGAGAGCGCAGCATTAGCTGGCGTGACGCAGGCCGGCAGACAGGGGGCCCACACTGCATGCGGCTCGGAACAGTTCCAGGATCCAAAGGCTTGAACCTTTTCATAATTTTTTTTTCTTGGGAGTTTTAGTGTTGTGGGTGGCATCTCGTTTAATCCGTGGGCGCATTGTTGCGCGCCAGCATGTTTCAGCAAATTCAAGTGTTTGCCCGCCTGGGATTAATTTATCTGTAGGCCGAGGTCTAGGCCGAATCATCACAATAGACGATGTGAAGAAGAATGGAAAGAAATACAAAAAAAAAGCGGTGCAAACTAGCTCGTCAACCATGCCCGCGTTCTCTGTACACAGAGCTACATACATGTAAGTGTAAGACAGAGAACCACAGGAATGATTGAACTCACATGTATTGATCAATCAAGTGTGTACACATATACATGCCAATGCACACGCAGGTGCGGTCACCACTCCAACTAATGCCGCAGCAAGCTCCACTACACTAGTACATGCAATGAGACAAGGTGGGGTAGTTAGAGCTACGTGAGAGATAATCACGTAGGTGCAGCCGGCTGAATAGGAGTGCTCCAACAGTAAGCTCAGGTGTTCAACACATAGCGCCGCTCCTCACTAGTAACGCTCCCCATGCCGTGCATGGCGTTTTGTCGACTAGAAAACACGTCGAGTAATACTCTACGAACACGATCCTGATGAACGCCCTCTGGTCGTACCTCCGTGGGCGCGTACGGAGTACGGGGTGATGCATGTTTCATTTAACGTGCATACGGCCGAACAGGTGAGCCCGTGTAGAATTCACGTGATGCTTCAAGTCAAAAGTTGCAAACGCGCTGCTCGCGCCCATGCCCCTTGGGCCTCCCGCTGCAGGCGCCTCCCTGCTTGCAACAGACTAGATTTTCGAGCTCCTCACCATGCCATTTCTAAACATGAAGCGCGGAGAGTCAAAGCACCACACCCTTCTCTTTCGCCACACACGCGCATGCGCCCTTGCGAGACATGACCGCCATCACGCCACATACCACAAATGATGGCAAGGTATCCATGAATCAGCAAGGCATGACTAAAGTGCCAAAATTGATAAATTTGACCTTATTGCGAAAGTATTTCACAAACTAAAATGTTTTTAAAGCTATTTTACATCACTAGATTTTTTGTGCAGCGCCCGACAGCAAGGCGCTACACTTTACTGTGCAACTCCTAACAGCTAGGCGCTGCACAGTGTAGTGCAGTGCCTAGCTGTTAGGAGTTGCATAGGTGTGGCGCCTGAGGGTTAGGCGTTGCATAGTAGAATACATCGCCTTGCTGATAGGCGCTGCACATTAGAGGTCAGCTGGGTCAAATATTTTTCAAAGACAGTTTAGTTTATGAAATAGTTTTGCCCTAAGGTCAAATTTGTGCCTTTTGCCGACTAATAAAGTCCTTCACCTATGCGAGCTTCTAGAGCAGGTGCCTCTCCATCGATTGACTCCCCCTTATCCTCACCCGCACGTATCCTTGATCCGAAATTTCCGGATCCCTCCCTCGTCGCGCCGGCAAGGCGACTGTCTCCCCTCCTCCTTCCTCGTCACCGGCGCGGCCAGGCAAAGCTCGTCCGGCCCGGCGGCGGCGGGGCCTTGGCGTCCTCGCGAGTGTGTGGGGGCTACACGGCCAGGCCTCTTCATTGTCAGGGGCGGCGTTGGTGTTGGGCGTGGCGGCACTCGGGTCTGACGGATAAGCCTTGCGGCGGCGGCGGCGGCGGACGGGGGGATTGCGCGTGACGGACGGCACGACGACGGAGCATGCCTTGGCACGACGGCCAGCTCTGGTCGATTGGCAACACAGGCAGCGGTAGCAAGGTCCGGTGGCTGCTGTTGTGCCTCCCGGCTGTGGTGGCTATCGGCAACGGGAGAGACTAGGTGTAATTGATATCTACTTGATATTAATATATTCCCCTTTTCAAAAAAAGGTGCCTCTCCGTCTTGATGGCTTGAAGAGCCTTCCCCGGTCTAGTGCCGTGTAGAGGGAGTATAGCTATGCCTTGCTGCAAGGAAGGAGTTCCGTCAGCAGTTCATGGCAAACCATGAACCTCAGGTGTCAACACAGCTGGTGAACTCTTGACATGAAGAACTCCAACGAGTATACATTGGTGAGACTAGACCTGGTGATTCTTTTCTATTGGAGCGAGGTGTATTTCTGCATCTTAGCCTGTTCTTTGAGAATGGCTGAGCTGCTGGGGAAGAATAGTGGCATCATTAGGACTCGTTAAGAAAATGAACATGGGGGGAGAGAGAGAGACGGATGGCCAACCTCACCTACGAGCCATTCCCGGGAACTCTTGGTTGCTGCTGCGAGGTGACAGAGAGCTACCGGAACTTGGTGTAGGAACATATGACATGTTGTTGGCAGCCAGGGGATGCCGCGTAGGATGCGGTAAACTCAAAGCCTCGGACAGGTACTTCGATTTAGTGGTAAGGGATTGCATAGTCTTCTTACTGGATTTTCTCCCCACGCGTTTTTGCTGGCCGTGGCAGCACAGTTAAGTCCTACCGCCAAGGATAATGACGGTAGCCTGTGTTACCCTACCGCCAGACACTACGACGGTAGGAAAAAGGGTCAGACCCGAATTTTTTTCAAACTAGGGTCAGATCCGGCTGAACTTTATCAAAAGGGTCAAAACACAAAAATCGGCCTCGCGTGACACAAGTCAAAAGTACCACTAGTATCATGACTTTCGCCCGACACAACAATTTGTCCATTCGCAACACCCATGGCCGCCATCACACCACACACCACAAGCGACGGCGAGGGATCCATATCTGAGGTCCTTCACTTAAGCAAGCTTCTAGAGCAAGTTCTCCTGGTGCATGAAAAAGAAATGCAATTGTGTTAAGCAATTTCTCCTATAGGCCACATCTTTACGGGTGAACGGACCCCCTTCGACTACATTGACAGATCACACGGGAACCTCTGATATGCACTGCCAGAACCACCAATCCTTTTTTGTGAATAGAGAACCACCAATCCACATACAGTAGGAACCTTTTCATAAGGAACGAGAACCCTTTCCATACATAGTAGATCGTGAGCATATCGACGCCCCTTTCCATGTGAGAGCAAACCGACCATTATTTTTCATTTTTGGCACACATTTTTCGGGTGGGGGCAAATCTTTATGGGTGAACGAGCCCCCCCCCCTTCGACTGCATCAACAAACCACACAGGAACCTTTGTTATGCACTGCGAGAACCACCCACACACGTACAATATGAACCCTTTCTTAAGTAACCGGAACCCTTTTCATATATATAATCCACCATGAGCATGTAGATGACCATTTCCACATGAGAGCAATCAATCTTCGTTTTCAATTTTTTGTTAGAACATCACATAAGGCATGGGGGTTGGGGGGCACATGCAGAAGCTCCATATAATGTAGACCGTGAACACATCAACTGCTCCTACTTCTTGAATGGTTGACAAAGCAAGCATGCATTCACACATCACATGGAATTGCCGTATTTTGCAATATATGATGTGGTAGGCGGAGGGAGAGACCGATAGATATTCATCTATGTTTTTGGTGAACAAAATGCACAGCGCACATGGCCTTTGGGGTGGAGGCCACATGTTTTACGAGTGAACGGGACGACTGCATCGACAGATCACGCGGAACCTCCGATATGCTCTGCGAGAACCACCAATCCACATACAATAGAAACCCTTTATTAAGGAACAGGCACCATTTCTATATATAGTATATCGTGAGCATATCGACCCCCCTTTCCATGTGAGAGCAAAACCGACCATATTTTTTCATTTTTGGACACACGGTTTTCGGGTGCCCCAAAAAAAGACCGCATCGACAAACCACACGTGAACCTTTGTTATGTACTGCGAGAACCACCCACATGCGTACAATATGAACCATTTTTTAAGGAACGGGAGTCCTTTCCATATATAGTCGACCGTGAGCATATAGACGACTCTTTCCACATGAGATCAATTGACCTTCGTCTTGAAATTTTTGATAGAACATCGCAGAAGGCATTGTGGCTGGGGGGGGGGGCCACGCAGAAGCTCCGTATAATTTAGGTCATGAGCACATCGACTACTCTTACTTCACGAACGGTTGAAAAAGCACACATACATTCACACATCACATGGAACTTCCATTTTTTGCATTATATCCGATGTGGGAGGTGGATGGAGAGACTGATAGATACTCATCTATCTTTTTGGTGGAGAAATGAACAGTGCACATGGTCTTTGGGGTGGAGGCCACACTTTACGGGTGAACGGGACCCCCCTTCGACCGCATTGACAGATCACGCGGGAACCTCCGATATGCACAACGAGAACCACCAATCCAGACACAATAGGAACCCTTTCCATATATAGTATATCGTGAGCGTATCGACACCCCTTTCCATGTGAGAGCAAACCGACCACACTTTTTCATTTTATGATGCACGGTTTTCGTGTGGGGGCATATCTTTATGGATGAACAAGCCCCCCCCCCCCCCGCCCCGCCCCGAAACACCGCATTGACAAACCACGTGGGAACCTTTGTTATGCACCGCGAGAAACACCCACACATGTACAATATGAACCATTTCTTAAGGAACAAAAACCTTTTCCATATATAGTCGACCGTGAGCATGTGGACGACCCTTTCTTGTAAGCATATCGATGGATCCCACTCATCACTTAGCATATTTAAATTTGGTCCAGACGTCGCATAGTGCACACAGGGTGGCAATCCTCTCACAGTTGAACGAGAAACCGACGTCACATTTCTATCCTTGGTTTCATGAATGGTTGACAAAGCACACATGCATTCAAATATCACATGGAACTCCTATTTTTTTGCATATATCCGACGTGGGAGGTGGAGAGGGAGACTATCTATATTTTAATGTGAACAAAATGCACAGTGCACACGGTCTTTGGGGGTGGAGGCCACGTCTTTATGGGTGAACGAGACCCCCTTCGACCGCATTAGAAGATCACGCAGGAACCCCGTTATGCACTTTCAGAACCATGAGTCCACATACAATAGGAACCCTTTCTTTAGGAACGGGATTCTTTTCCATTTAGAGTATATCGTGAGCATATCGATGCCCCTTTCCATGTGAGAGCAAAACCGACCATATTTTTTCATTTTTTTGACGCACGGTTTTTCGGGTGGGGGCACATCTTTCTGGATGAACGAGCCCCCTCCCCAAAAAAACCGCATCGACAAACCACACGTGAACCTTTGTTATGCACTGCGAGAACCACCCACACATGTACAATAGGAACCATTTCTTAAGGAACGGGAGTCCTTTCCATATAGTCGACCGTGAGCATATAGATGACTCTTTCCACATGAGATCAATTGACCTTCGTCTTGAAATTTTTGATAAAACATCGCAGAAGGCATTGTGGCTGGGGGCACACGCAGAAACTCCGTATAATTTAGGTCGTGAGCACATCGACTACTCTTACTTCATGAACGGTTGAAAAAGCACACATGCATTCACACATCACATGGAACTTCCATTTTTTGCATTATATTCAATGTGGGAGGTGGAGGGAGAGACCGATAGATACTCATCTATATCCTTTTGGTGAATAAAATGAACAGTGCACACGGTCTTTGGGGTGGAGGCCACACTTTACGGGTGAACGGGACCCCCCTTCGACCGCATCGACAGATCACGTGGGAACCTCCGATATGCACTACGAGAACCACCAATCCACAAAATAGGAACCCTTTCCATATATAGTATATCGTGAGCGTATCGACGCCCCTTTCCATGTGAGAGCAAAACCGACCACAATTTTTCATTTTGTGATGCACGGTTTTCGTGTGGGGCACATCTTTATGGATGAACGAGCCCCCCCCCCACCCCGAAATGCCGCATTAACAAACCACATGGGAACCTTTGTTATGCACCGCGAGAAACACCCACACACGTACAATATGAACCATTTCTTAAGGAACGGGAACCTTTTCCATATATAGTCGACAGTGAGCATGTGGACGACCCTTTCCTGTAAGCATATCGATGGCTCCCACTCATCGCTTAGCATCTTTAAATTTGGTCCAAACGTCGCATAGTGCACACGGGGTGGCAATCCTCTTACAGTTGAACGAGAAATCGACGTCACATTTCTATCCTTGGTTTCATGAATGGTTGATAAAGCACACATGCATTCAAATATCACACGGAACTCCTATTTTTTTGCATATATCCGACGTGGGAGGTGGAGGGGGAGACTATCTATATTTTAATGTGAACAAAATGCACAGTGCACACGGTCTTTGGGGGTGGAGGCCACGTCTTTACGGGTGAACGGGACCCCCCTTCGACCGCATTGGCAGATCACGCAGGAACCCCGTTATGCACTTTCAGAACCATGAGTCCACATACAATAGGAACCCTTTCTTTAGGAACGGGATCCCTTTCCATTTATAGTAGTTCATGAGCATATCGACGCCCCTTTACATGTGAGAGCACAGCGACCGTCCTTTTCGTTGTTTGCACAAGGTTTTCGGGTGGGGCACATCTTTATGGGTGAACACCCCCCTCCCCCCTCTGACCGCATCAACAGACCACATGGGTAAAACCCGTGATTTGTGGTAGTACGCAAAGCATACACGGATTGAGTCGGACAAACGCTAGAGAAATTCTAACATGGTAGCGCAAGGGCTCGTCCCTTTGCATGTGTATCCCCCCGAACTTGCACTTGAGATTGTCTATAGGCCGGGCTACGAAGAAGGAAATCTCTCCGTTCACGACAATGAAATACCCAAACATGTTATCGCTAGCAGGCGTGATATCCTGCTCGGAAGGCGTAATCACATAGACTTCCGCTTGCTGCTGGCTTCAGATCGACGTAACCGGTAGTTAGGATTCACTCTCTCCTGACAAGCCGAGATTGGATAGTGTCGAGAACAACGAAAATTCTTTCTGGGCTACCGAATGCTGCAGCCAACAGGCCAGCTTCTAGAACATAGCCACTCTCGATGCTGAGGCAAACAACGAACTTCAAGTTCTTCCAACCGAAATCCTAAAAAACGACCACATAACCTAACAGGAGGGGGCGAGCCTTTTGCGGAACTCGTCGGGGAAGGTAGGCAGCTTGGCGGTTGGGCACCATGACAGAGGGACCGCTGACGCGCGCACCAAATCGGTGCAGCCGCCCAACCGCCGAGTATGTGATGAGCAAGTTGGGGGAGCCAAGCACCTTGTCCACGGAGGAGCTTCCGTCCATTTCGGTGTTTTCTTTCGAGGAGTGGAAAATGTCGATAGACAATGGATGCAGTGCGCAAGGCGCAGGGTGAGGGAAATGGCAACACATGGGATGGACACGAACAGACAAGCCGAGGGTGTGGCCGACCAGCAAGGACGAAAATAACGCGACAAACGAGGTGGTGTGGGGGTTTCACGGGTTCCATGAGAGCAGTTCAATAAGTTGACGAATTTTTCAAAGGCGAGGGCCCCGAGATTCTAATCCAAGAAAGAGAGATCAGCGTAGTAACCTAACCTTATACTACCTCCGTCCTAGTTTATTGGTCATTTTTGTATTTTATGCTAAACTTTGTCTATATATTTAACTAACAAAATATAAATGCATGTCACTAAAAAATATATGGTTGGATTTGTATTTGAACATAGTTTCCATTAATATTATTTCAGTGATACGCATTAGCATTTTGTTGATTCAATCGTGAAAATTTGACATCAAATACAAAAAATGACCAATAAACCAGTACAAAGACAGTAGATACAACAAACTTCAAGGCCTCACGAGTTTTTACGGCGGCAAGTCAGTAGAAAAACTCAACCTTTTTATAGTGGCAAAAGTCAAATGCTCTCCCACGAAACAGAAAAGGCGCCTCTCGTGAGTTGTGGAATCTGTGTTTAGGTCTCTTGGACTTTTTTTATCGCCTCTCCACAGTTGCGCAGACAGAGTAGGGCGACCCGTGATCGGATTCACGCGCCGGCTGAAGAGTGAAGACCAGCGCGGCAACTCCTTCGTACACCAGGCTGACCATTGGTGTTCCACCAAAAAGCCTGATAGCGGGTGAAGATTGACGAACTTCGTCTGTTCGTGGGGCGGCGGCTCACAGCAGATTTAGTATTCAGCGGATAGGTTTTACTTCCCAAATCAAAAACTGCCTGACACACAGAGAAAAAACATGGTGCCCACTGCTTTCAATCGCTCCAACGCCGACGAGGTCGACATCAGCGGTAGCAGGAACGATGGCTCCGGCAAACACGTCTTCCATCGCAGCAACGGGGACAGGGCTAATAATCAACTTGAAAGTTCGCTAAGGATTGAATGGTGTTAAGTGTTAAACTAATCAAGAACCGGCATGCCCATGTCATGGCACTCCGACCAAGGCGGGTAGTAGCTCCCAGCAAGGCTTCATGTGCAAAAGAACTAGGGAAAAGACAAAGGGGCCAGGCAGAATTTAGCAAGCGTCAGATGCTTTCCATCGGTGGGAGGCATGGCTTCATCTTGTACGAAGGTTGATGGATGTTCAGCTGTCTCAACAGCCAGATAGATTGTTTTGGAAACTGACTAAGGACGGCAGGTTTTCAGTTAAATCCATGTATCTGGATGTCATAAACACTAGTGTCATTCCTTGCTCGAAGCACGTCTGGAAAGTTAAGGTACCTTTGCGTATCAAAGTGTTTATGTGGTTTGTGTATAAACAAGTGATTTTGACAAAAGATAACCTGGCAAAACGCAATTGGGTGGGTTCTGCTAGGTATAGCTTTTGTGATTGTAACGAAACAATAAGGCACCTCTTTTTAGATTGTCCGCTGGCTAAGATTCTTTGGCGTTCGATTCTGTAACATCCTAAATTTTCAATTTGGAATGTTATACATTAGATCATCATGCATAACATATTTTCTTGCATTTTGGTCGATCCTAGAAAATTTCACGTAACTCAAGGACCCTCGGAGAGAGTTGGAGATTTCGTTATTTTCATATTTGAGTTTTCTCAAATTTTGAAAAGAGGATCCTTTGATTTTATTTATTTCATCTTCATTATTTTCCCGATATCAAAAATATGAGAGGGGGGAATAATATGACTTTACCAAATTTAGGAAAAATGAAGATTTAATAAATAAATCAAATTTTGGATTTTTCCGGTGTTTATTTGCATTTATTTGGATTAGGGAAAAATGCGTGTTTTCAAAAAAAAATTGCACCTAGGCCCCGAGAAAAGTTCATTTTGTTCGACTCATTTTTAGGAGTCGGGGAAAATTTACTTCCGGATTTTTGGGGTTCGTTTAGATTTTTTGTTTTTCTGCGCACGTATCTATTAAAAAAAACCGCAGCGCCCCGCCTGGGCCAAGGCCCAGCCGGCCCAGCCGCCTCCCCTCCCCGCGCGCGGTGCCGCCGCCCCTTGCTTGCCCCTCCCCCAAGCCACCCTCCCCCCCTTTAAATACCCAAGCACCCCCCCCCCTCTCCTCCCCACACCGCCGCCCGCCGCCCCAGCCGTAGCAGCAGCCGCGCAGCCGCGCCACCGCCGCCTGCCGCCGCCTAGCGCCGCCGCCGCCGCCCCGCGCCTCGCCTCTGCCCCGCCGGAGCCCCTCGCCGAGGTAGCCCGCGCCGCGCCACCCCTCCCCTCGGTTCGGTTTTTTTTTTAAAAAAGAACCGTTCCGGTTTCTTTTCGTTTCGTAGTTTCTTTTTTTTTTCGAAACCCTAGATCGGTTTTTTCGTTTTCTTTTCCGGTTTAGTTGTTTAGAGACCGTTCGCTGGACCGTTCGTCTTAACGAACGTGATCACCGGTTATTCTCGGTTAACGAACGTCCGTTCGTTTAACCGCTCATCGTTTTCTTTTCGTCGGATTTGTTCCGCGATTTTTCTGACCGCGATTTCAGATCCGATCTTCGTTCTAGTTTATCTTCTCGCTCGTTTATCGGAATCAGGTGATTCAAGCACCTGGTGTTTCGTTTCGAAACCGCCGTTCCGACTAATCAACGTAAACAAGTTTTTGCTACTGTAAAATTTGACCTAGTTTCAACTTGCTAGAACCGAGCTGTTTTCTTCCGCCGTTTGTTTTCCATTGCTTTGTTCGGTTCGTTCTTTCTTTGCAACCGGAGTTCTTAAGTTGAACTTTCTGGTTCGATCTCTTGTTCGAGTTTTACCTGTGCATTAGATGAGTACTTATTGTATGCTTGTTGTTTGTCTGCGATAGATTACCCGGAGTGCGCCGCCTGTTACTTCGATTCTCTAGGTTACGCGGATCATCAGCAAGGCAAGTAACACTTTGATCATACCTTTTCTACAACCCAGTTTTATTGCATTAGATCAATCCTCACACGTTGCATGATTAGGATCTAATTAATTGTGGGATGGGAAGTAGATGAGGTAGTACCTATTAACTCTTTACTATGAAACCCTTGGGAGTTACTTCTACGTTTGCTTATTATGCCATGCTATGCTAGTAGACGTGGATTGGGTGAGTGATATCCATGACAGATGTGAGTGTGATTATTTTAATGGTTTACTTAAGGTGGCAACTTAAACACACATCTGGGTGGATTGAGGCACCTGATGTCTATCAGGACTTGCCTGTTTTTTTTATGGACCGCCACCCAGGCTCAAAGGGATCATAAGATCATTCATACTAAATACTTCCGTGTGCAGCCACAAGCCATTATGGGCTCTGGCACAGTTGATTAAGTCGTGCGAACTCTTACAGGGGTAGACTAGCAGATGTAGGGGATGTAGGTGGTACGGTCTACTCCATCGTAAGGTGCTAGCGCTTCTGAAAGACTATGTCTCGGTCATCCGTCTTCTCAAACACCATGTAGTGCGAGAAAACAAACGGAGGCGATCGAGTCTTGTGGGGAAAAGTGTGCAACCCTCTGCAGAGTGTAATAAACTAATCATGATTAGCCGTGTCCCCGGTTATGGACATCTTGAGTATCTAGTACTTGAATATCGTGTGAATCTCGTCATGTTACTTCTAATTAATATTGATGGGGTTTTAATTGTTCACTTAATTAGGGTCGAAATGCTGTCAACCATTCTCGATGATCAAGTACCATGATAGTTAAATAAATTTATTCCTTTGCAGTAGGGAAAAACTGGCTTTACGCAAAACAGTAACCATATAGCTTTGCACCAGCCAAATATGCATATAGTATAGTTGTTGCATTCCATTACTCTCTATGTGTTACATTGCCAGCGTATTCCATGTGCTGACCCGTTTTCGGGCTGCAACTTTCATGTTGCAGACTTTTCAGTCGACGAGTAAGGTGCTTTTAGGTCGTGGTTCTATACTCAGTGATGCCGTTGGAGTTGATGGACCCATTTATCTTCCAAGTCTTCCGCTGTTATCGATATTAGATGGCCTTAAGCCATATTTATTGTAATAAGTTCTCTTTGAGACACCGATGTAATAAGTGTGTGATTGCTACTCTACTATAAATCCTTCGAAGTACTGTGTGGTGTCGGCATTACTGATCCAGGGATGACACCGGAGCACAGAGACTTGATCCATTCGGGTCAGGTCGCTACAGAGATGGTATCAGAGCACACGCTGACTGTAGGACACGACCCCTAAGTTAAAGCCATAGATCACTATTCTCTCCTCATTTTCTAACTCCTCATCTTTTCTACTCTTTTAGGATGAAGGACGCGAAGATCAAGTACGCTCAACCGGATGAAGGCACACCTTTTGGATTTCACTTGAAGAAAGTCACCAAGTACGTGAACATTGGATTATCAAGCTTCACGAGAACCTTCAACGCCACTCTGCCTGAAGAGGAGCGCTGGAAGATTCAAGCTCACGTTCCGGGAAGGACATTCGCGCCAACCACGAAGCCCATAGATAGTGTTTTCAGTGCACCAACTTGGAGTCTAGGAAGGAGCATGGCAGCTCATATCACCATGGGACGCATTGGAGAAGTTTATCAAGAAGACCTCAAGGACACTATCTACCAGATTTGCGGACGCCGAGATGAACAATGGGAGTTAGTCAGCATCAAGAAGGATAGGTCCATTGCAGCATTCATCCAGGAGTTAAACCAGCACATTCGACGCCACGAGAACCAGATGTGCAATGATATGATAGAGTTGAAGAATGCGAAGGCAAGGATCATCAAGTTAGAAGGAGAACTGAAGGCTACACGCAAGGATTACATGGACAAGATCGTAGCTTTAGCAAGGCACAATGGCGATCTTAAGAAGGAGATTGAAGAACTCAAGGTGAAGTTAGCATCCAGGAAGGAAGACGTGTACGTCGCATGTCCGGACAACTACATCATCATCGACGACACCGATTCGGATCCAAGTGAACCCGATTTGAAGACGAAGTTGGAGCCGACATCATGGAGTCTTCCACCGGTTCAAATTTCTAGATGACCACCAACTATTAGTAGGATTTCCCCCATGTATACATTATAGTTCAAGAACTTTTGCGATAGCTAGATCGATTGTATGCCCTTCTTTGAATTGAATGAAGTGATTTTGTGTGCAGTTGCTCATGTGCAGTGGGGTAGTGTTTTCTCTTTAGACCTCACTCTATTCTTATATCTCATATTTTCTAAACCCTCAGATGCCTCCGAGACGTGATAATGGATTTCCACCAGAGCTCACTCAGTTGATCCAGCAGCAGAATCAATTGATGCAGATGTTAGTCCAGAACCAGCAAAACAACAACAACAACCCATCACCACCACCGCCACCTGTTGACCACTTAGCCCGTTTCCTTAGGCTGAATCCGCCGGTGTTTTCTAGTAGCACCGAGCCAATAGTAGCAGACGATTGGCTCCGCAAGATAGGAAGGGAGTTGACCACTCCAGGATGCACAGATGGTGAGAAAGTGAAGTTTGCCGCACATCAGCTTGACGGACCCGCAGCAGCATGGTGGGAAAATTTCACAGCCACTTACCCAGTTGACACTATCACATGGGAGCAGTTTCAGCAAGCTTTCCGCACTGCCCATGTTTCAGCAGGAGCTATGGCCATGAAGAAGCGTGAGTTTCGCAACTTACGCCAAGGAGGAAGCACAGTTGGCCAGTACGTTGATGATTTCAGCAAGTTAGCACGTTATGCCCCAGATGACGTTGCTACGGATGCAACTAAGCAGGAGAAGTTCCTGGAAGGACTGAATGATGAGTTGAGTATGCAATTGATAGTAGCAAGTTTCAACAATTACCAGGAGTTGGTAGATCGTGCCATCATGATTGAACGGAAGCAACAGCAGATTGAGAATCGTAAGAGGAAGTATGGACAAGGGAAGTATAACTCTGGAGCCCAACAGAAGCCCCGTTTTACCCCTAAGCCGGGATTTCAATTTCAGCATACCCATGGAGGAGGTAGTTCACACAACCATAATGGCCACAAGAATGGTAATGGGACTGGAGGAAGTAACGGCCAAAACCGTACCACCCCATCAACCCCAGTCAAGAGAGATCTGAGTCAAGTCACCTGTTTCAAGTGCTCCAAGACCGGACATTATGCCAATGAATGTCCTGAAGGCCAGAATGGAAATGGCAATGAAAGCTCTGGGAAGAAGCCGAACCCTTTCAACAGGGGACAGGTGAACCACGTTAGTGTGGAGGAGGTTGAAGATCAGCCTGATGCAGTGATCGGTAAGTTTTTGGTTAAGTCATCTACCGCACTCGTTCTTTTCGATACTGGTGCATCGCATTCATACATATCAAGGGGATTTGTGAATAAATATAACCTGCCAACCCAAGCCCTTAGGTCACCCATGTTAGTAAGCTCACCAGGAGCGGAGTATATGGCTAGACGATGGTGTGATCGGTTACCATTAAGGATTGGTAACTATGTTTTTCCCTCAGACCTAATAGTATTGGAATCTCAAGGATTGGATGTGATACTAGGCATGGATTGGTTATCAAAGTATGAAGGGAATATTGAATGCGCTAGTAAGTCAATTTTGCTTACCACACCAGAAGGAAGAAGGATCAAGTATGTATCACGACATGGATCAAATAGGAATCAAGTGAATTCTTTATCAGGAGTTGTGCAGGAAGAAGTACCAGTGGTAAAGGATTTTCCTGATGTATTTCCAGAAGAGTTGCCAGGCATGCCACCGGATAGAGACATTGAGTTTTTGATTGAGTTATTGCCAGGCACTAGACCAATATCAAAGAGACCGTATAGGATGCCAGCAAAAGATTTGGTAGAAATCAAGAATCAGATTAAGGAGTTATTGGATAAAGGTTACATACGCCCAAGTTCTTCGCCTTGGGGATCACCCGTACTTCTAGTGGAGAAGAAGGATGGATCATTAAGGATGGTTGTTGATTACCGTGGATTAAATGAAGTAACCAGCAAGAACAAGTACCCACTGCCAATGATTAATGATCTGTTTGATCGTTTGCAAGGAGCTAAAGTGTTTTCCAAGATCGATTTGCGATCAGGGTACCACCAGTTGAAGATTCGAGAGCAGGACATACCTAAGACAGCATTCACCACAAGATATGGACTGTATGAGTATACCGTTATGTCATTTGGATTGACTAACGCACGTGCCTATTTTATGAACCTGATGAACAAAGTATTTATGGAGTTTTTTGGATAAGTTTGTCGTAGTGTTCATCGATGATATCCTGGTTTATTCAAAGAATGAAGAGGAGCATAGGGAACATTTGCGTTTGGTTTTGGAGAAACTAAGGGAACATCAGTTATATGCCAAATTCAGCAAATGTGAGTTTTGGTTAAAGGAAGTTGGATTTCTTGGACATGTTATATCCGGAGAAGGAATAGCAGTTGACCCCACAAAGGTTGAGACCGTAACCGAATGGGAAGGACCAATGACAGTTGGAGAGATCCGGAGTTTTCTTGGACTCGCAGGATACTACCGGTGATTTATTGAGAACTTTTCAAAGATTGCGAAGCCTATGACGGAGTTGTTGAAGAAGGATACCAAGTTCAATTGGACTGAGGAGTGTGAGGCTAGTTTCCAGGAGTTGAAGAAACGTTTGGTTACCTCACCAGTGTTGATTTTGCCAGATCAGACCAAGGATTATGAGGTGTATTGCGACGCTTCATGTCGAGGACTTGGAGCAGTGCTTATGCAGGAAGGGAGAGTTGTTTCGTATGCTTCACGACAACTGAAGCCTCACGAATTGAATTATGCTACGCATGATTTGGAGTTAGCAGCCGTAGTGCATGCATTGAAGACGTGGAGACATTTTCTCATTGGAAATCATTGTGAGGTGTACACGGATCACAAGAGTTTGAAGTACATTTTCACGCAGAAGGAGTTGAACCTCAGACAAAGGAGATGGTTGGAACTCATCAAGGATTATGATATGAGATTGCATTACCATCCCGGAAAAGCTAATGTAGTAGCAGACGCATTGAGCCGTAAGAGCCATGTAAATATGTTGATGACGGGAGAAATACCAAAGGAATTAGCAGAAGACCTTCGTGAGCTATGTTTGGGGATAGTTCCGAGAGGCTATGTGGCAACATTGGAGATTCAGTCAATATTGATGGATAAAATCAGAGAAGCTCAGAAATCTGACAAGGAGATTGCTTCTATAAAGAAGAAAATGAGTGAAGGAAAAGCAAAGGGATTTCGTGAGGATGAGCACGATACCCTATGGTTTGAGGACCATGTTTATGTGCCCAATGACCCGGAGATCAGGAAGTTGATTCTACAAGAGGCACATGATTCACCATATTCGATTCACCCAGGAAATATCAAGATATATTTGGATTTGAAGGAGACATTCTAGTGGACCGGAATGAAGAAGGATATTGCAGCATATGTAGCAGTTTATGATGTATGTCATAGAGTAAAGGCAGAACATCAGAAGCCAGCCGGATTGTTACAACCATTGCCGAAACCCGAATGGAAATGGGATAAGATAGGCATGGATTTTATCACAGGACTACCCAGGACGAAGGCAGGTTATGACTCGATATGGGTAGTAGTTGATCGTTTGACAAAGGTAGCACATTTCATTCCAGTTAAGACCACTTACACTAGTGCTAAGTTGGCAAAGATATACATGACTAGGATCATTTGTTTGCATGGAGTTCCGAGAAGCATCGTATAAGATAGAGGAACCCAATTTACCTCAAAGTTTTGGAATCAGTTGCATGAAACTTTGGGAACCAGACTAGAGTTCAGCACAGCTTTTCACCCACGGACAGATGGACAGACTAAGAGAGTCAATCAGATTTTGGAAGATATGCTGAGAGCTTGTGCACTAGATTATGGATCTAGTTGGGACGATAACTTGCCGTATGCGGAGTTTTCTTATAACAACAGTTACCAAACCAGTTTGAAGATGGCACCTTTCGAAGCTTTGTACAGAAGGAGGTGCAGGACACCATTGTCATGGGACGAAGTTGGAGACCGTCAGTTCTTTGGACCAGATTTGATTAAGGAGTCTGAACGGAAAGTTAAGTTGATATGCGATAGGCTCAAGGTAGCCCAGTCCAGGCAGAAGAGCTACGCAGATTCTAAACGCAAGGAGACAGTTTACGAAACCGGAGACAGAGTGTATCTCCGAGTATCCCCACTTCGAGGAGTTAAGCGCTTTGGAGTTAAGGGAAAGTTAGCACCGCGTTTCGTTGGACCGTATAAGATCATGCAACGTATGGGAGAAGTCGCTTATAAGTTGGAATTACCGGAGGGACTGTCAGGAGTCCATGATGTATTCCATGTTTCTCAGCTGAAGAAATGTCACGCCGAGATGGCGGAGGTACCGCTAAGAGATACGGTGCCGCTTGAAGCGATTCAGTTGAAGGACGACTTAACATATGAGGATAAACCAGTCAAAATTCTCGATTTTGCCAGCAGAGTTACCCGCAGCAAGGTTATCAAGTTTTGCAAAGTTCAGTGGAACCACCACTCAGAGGATGAAGCCACCTGGGAGAGAGAAGAAGATTTGCTCAAGGACCACCCTCACCTATTTTCTAGCCAACCCGAATCTCGAGGGCGAGATTCATCTTAAGGGGGGTAGGTTTGTAACATCCCAAATTTTCAATTTGGAATGTTATACATTAGATCATCATGCATATCATATTTTCTTGCATTTTGGTTGATCCTAGAAATTTCACGCAACTCAAGGACCCTCGGAGAGAGTTGGAGATTTCGTTATTTTCATATTTGAGTTTTCTCAAATTTTGAAAAGAGGATCATTTGATTTTATTTATTTCATCTTCATTATTTTCCCAATATCAAAAATATGAGAGAGGGAAATAATATGACTTTCCCAAATTTAGGAAAAATGAAGATTTAATAAATAAATCAAATTTTGGATTTTTCCGGTGTTTATTTGCATTTTATTTGGATTAGGGAAAAATGCGTGTTTTCAAAAAAAATTGCACCTAGGCCTCGAGAAAAGTTCATTTTGTTCGACTCATTTTTAGGAGTCGGGGAAAATTTACTTCGGGATTTTTGGGGTTCGTTTAGATTTTCTTTCTTTGTTTTTTTGCGCGCGTATCTATTTAAAAAAAACCCGCAGCGCCCCACCTGGGCCAAGGCCCAGCCGGCCCAGCCGCCTCCCCTCCCCGCGCACAGCGCCGCCGCCCCTTGCTTGCCCCTCCCCCAAGCCACCCTTCCCCCCCCCCTTTAAATACCCAAGCACCCCCCCTCTCCTCCCCACACCGCCGCCCGCCGCCCCAGCCGCAGCGGCAGCAGCGCAGCCGCGCCACCGCCGCCTGCCGCCGCCCGCGCCTCCCTGCCGCCGCCGCCGCTTTACGCCGCCGCCGCCGCCGCTGCCGCCGCCCCGCGCCTCGCCTCTGCCCCGCCAGAGCCCCTCGCCGAGGTAGCCCGCGCTGCGCCACCGCTCCCCTCGGTTCGGTTTTTTTTAAAAAATAACCGTTCCGGTTTCTTTTCGTTTCGTAGTTTCGGTTTTTTTTTCGAAACCCTAGATCGGTTTTTTCGTTTTCTTTTCCGGTTTAGTTGTTTAGAAACCGTTCGCCGGACCGTTCGTCTTAACGAACGTGATCACCGGTTATTCTCGGTTAACGAACGTCCGTTCGTTTAACCGCTCATCGTTTTCTTTTCGTCAGATTTGTTCCGCGATTTTTCTGACCGCGATTTCAGATCCGATCTTCGTTCTAGTTTATCTTCTCGCTCGTTTATCGGAATCAGGTGATTCAAGCGCCTGGTGTTTCGTTTTGAAACCGCCGTTCCGACTAATCAACTTAAACAAGTTTTTGCTACTGTAAAATTTGACCTAGTTTCAACTTGCTAGAACCGAGCTGTTTTCTTCCGCCGTTTGTTTTCCGTTGCTTTGTTCGGTTCGTTCTTTCTTTGCAACCGGAGTTCTTAAGTTGAACTTTCTGGTTCGATCTCTTGTTCGAGTTTTACCTGTGCATTAGATGAGTACTTATTGTATGCTTGTTGTTTGTCTGCGATAGATTACCCGGAGTGCGCCGCCTGTTACTTCGATTCTCTAGGTTACGCGGATCATCAGCAAGGCAAGTAACACTTTGATCATACCTTTTCTACAACCCAGTTTTATTGCATTAGATCAATCCTCACACGTTGCATGATTAGGATCTAATTAATTGTGGGATGGGAAGTAGATGAGGTAGCACCTATTACCTGTTTACTATGAAACCCTTGGGAGTTACTTCTACGTTTGCTTATTATGCCATGCTATGCTAGTAGACGTGGATTGGGTGAGTGATATCCATGACAGATGTGAGTGTGATTATTTTAATGGTTTACTTAAGGTGGCAACTTAAACACACATCTGGGTGGATTGAGGCACCTGATGTCTATCAGGACTTGCCTGTTTTTTTATGGACCGCCACCCAGGCTCAAAGGGATCATAAGATCATTCATACTAAATACTTCCGTGTGCAGCCACAAGCCATTATGGGCTCTGGCACAGTTGATTAAGTCGTGCGAACTCTTACAGGGATAGACTAGCAGATGTAGGGGATGTAGGTGGTACGGTCTACTCCATCGTAAGGTGCTAGCGCTTCTGAAAGACTATGTCTCGGTCATCCGTCTTCTCGAATACCATGTAGTCCGAGAAAACAAACGGAGGCGATCGAGTCTTGTGGGGAAAAGTGCGCAAACCTCTGCAGAGTGTAATAAACTAATCATGATTAGCCGTGTCCCCGGTTATGGACATCTTGAGTATCTAGTACTTGAATATCGTGTGAATCTCGTCATGTTACTTGTAATTAATATTGATGGGTTTTAATTGTTCACTTAATTGGGATCGGAATGCTGTCAACCATTCTCGATGATCAACTACCATGATAGTTAAATAAATTTATTCCTTTGCAGTAGGGAAAAACTGGCTTTACGCAAAACAGTAACCATAGAGCTTTCCACCAGCCAAATATGCATATAGTATAGTTGTTGCATTCGATTACTCTCTATGTGTTACATTGCCAGCGTATTCCATGTGCTGACCCGTTTTCGGGCTACAACTTTCTTGTTGCAGACTTTTCAGTCGACGAGTAAGGTGCTTTTAGGTCGTGGTTCTAGACTCAGTGATGCCGTTGGAGTTGATGGACCCATTTATCTCCCAAGTCTTCCGCTGTTATCGATATTAGATGGCCTTAAGCCATATTTATTGTAATAAGTTCTCTTTGAGACACCGATGTAATAAGTGTGTGATTGCTACTCTGCTATAAATCCTTCGAAGTACTGTGTGGTGTCAGCATTACTGATCCAGGGATGACACCGGAGCACAGAGACTTGATCCATTCGGTTCGGGTCGCTACAGATTCATATTGCTTTTAATATTACTCCACCTACCTCTATCAATATGTTATTTGGAACATGGCTTGATGGGGTTAACTTGGATGTAGCAAGACACATTCGTGTCGGAGTGTGTGCCTTGTTATGGGGAGTATGGAACTGCAGAAATGATTTGTTTTTAACAGAAAAACGAACTTTCACTTTTTGCAGGCTATCTTCAGGGCCACAGCATTGATCCGTATGTGGTCGTTACTCACTCCGACAGAGGCCAGGGGGCGTTTGGCTACTACGTTTACCCGATGGGAGATGGTAGCTCGGGGTATTTTCAACCAGTTTGGATGGCGATCATGTAATAGGATAGGCATGTAGTGCTCCTATTTTATTTGCCAGCCGGTTGTGGCTTTCTTGATTAGGCTCGCTAGAGCAGCTTGTTTATTTTCGTACCTTCAGATATTGTGACTACTTTTGTTTTTAATTATTGGCCGTATGCATCTTTCTGATGCAGAGGCCGGGGTAATACCCCTTTTCTAAAAAAAATGAAAATGCTTTCCATCCTCTTTGGTGGAGTGGAGGTGTGGGTGTATATATGTACATATGGAGTGGCGAAACTTTCCAGTGTATGTGTGAACGTCTTCATTCTAGCTAGCTAGGTGCCTAAGCTAATTAACTCAATGTCACGCCTGGATCATGGCGGCACAGGAGAGCAGCAGGAGTGCAGCCTCGGGCACCGCCACGATGAAAGTGTGCCGTGGGCGCCGCTTCCTTGGAGTCCGGTGGAGGCCGTCGGGCCGGTGGATGGCCGAGATCAAGGACTCGGTGCAGTGCGTATGCCTGTGGCTGGGCACTTTCGACACCGCCGAGGACGTGGCGTGCACCTACGATGAGGTGGCACGGGCGCTGCGCGGGGATAACACGCGCACCAACTTCGCCGCACGGCACGGCGCCACGGTGGCTGCCCCGACGAGAGCCAGGCTGAGTAAGAACCTGCAGCATGTCATGGTGAGTGTTAGCAGTTGCCTGGCTGTGTACGTGCATGCCCACGTCCCATCAATGCATGCCCACTTCTCCTCCCACGTTATCCTGTACTGTGCTCTCTCTTGACAGCGCCATTGCGCACCCGTGTGCATGTACATGTATAATATATACCCGCAGGTAGGTTGTCGGCGGCGTGCGGTGCCAGGGTGGGCGACCAGTTTGCGCTCGCCGCCGTGTTCCGGGACTGGCAGCAGCCTGTGCCGAGGCGGACGGAGGCGGCAGGCGCCCCCGCCGTCGGTAACCGTCCGAGAAGCTGGAGACGATGTTTGGGCCGCAGATGTTTTGGAGTTGGACGACAGCAGGGAGACGATCGCAGAGAAGGTGTTCAAGGTGTCGTCGTGTGTGATGATGCCGTCCAAGTGGTGCACCACCGGAGTCGTTTGGCCTCGGCGGTTTCTAGCAAGAATGTCCGGGCGGTTCGTTTGCATGCATGGTGTACTCCGGCTCCCTTTGCTTGCACGGCCATCTCCTAAACCCTCCATTTTCTTTGTTAACTTTTTTTGAGCTTATTTTCTTTGTTAACTTTGTACTGTAGCGCATGGGCAAAGAAAAGGAAGGATCTTTTTTGTTGAAAAACAAGAAAAGGAAGGATCTTGTTATATGCAAAGCCATAGCTGAGCAGCGGCTTTAGTTATTGCATGCATCTAGCCGCAGCTGGACGGGCGCCGGGCCAGCACCTTGACATTTAACACTGGCTTTTCTTCTGCAACAAATTAAAGAACCCATCCAAGCGTCTTTGATTTGCTAGCGCGAACGGTGCCGGACGGGGTGCGCAGCTCAGAACCTTTTAAGTAATTGGCCTCCATCGGCCACTGTAACTTTTTGCTTGAAACAGCTCCTGTCCTGCACAAACAAAGAGCGCATGAAGCGACAACGAGCAAGATGCACAAACAAACAAGGAAGCGGGGTAATTAGAAGGCATGACATGCTGGACGGTGCTGTCAATATAATTAGAAGCCCATATGGTTAGTAGTTGCGAAACAAAGAGCTGAACGAAGCGTCATTTACTCTGATGTCCTGTTGTGGATGCATGCCAAGGTCTCTTTTCTCTGCAAATTATAGTTAATCATTCGGCAGGTCATTACTACAGGACGGTGTGTATTGAATTCACCTAGGCTAAAATATGGCAAGTCTTACACCCCGTTCCAGCGCGGCACAGGCCCATCTTGCTACTCTCAAACGGTGCCAACAGTGCACAGCGTGGTAGACGAAAATGGCAGCTTCAACACTACCAGCCAAGCAAACCGCGCCGTCGAACTTTTAATCAATAGCCAGAATCAGCGGATGCATTTGCTAGCCCAAAAGAGCTACTGGCGGAACCTTCTGCTTGAAAAAGGGCCATCGTCACTTTGCCCCGAGTACAACTGCAAAGCCAGGCAGTAGGCTTCCTTTCCTGGCGCCTGACACCAAAAAGGTTCGGCCCAGCCTTCCTCCCTCGGCGTGGCGAAATTCAACAATGGTTAAATCAGAACTTTATCCACTCAAAGGTCCGGATCTCAAAGCGAATAAAGGGTTCTGATAACAGCCATCCGAGCTAGTGTGGATAGCAAATCCATCCCCCCTCTCTCTCTCTCTCTCTTTCTCTCTCTCTCTCTCTCTCTCTCTATATATATATATATATATATATATATATATATATATATATATATATATATCTTGATGCGCGTACTCAGAAAAGGCTGCATCCATGTCAGATGAAAAATAGGCGAAAGACATGCAGAAAACCAAAGAATCCGGCCGCACTTCTCGACCAGCAAACCTCGACACGAATCTCCGCGCTCGTGCCAACGGCAAGGATAGTTCTGACCACAGTACGTTCTCATATGCACAATTTCGCCTATATATATATATATATATATATATATATATATATATATATATATATATCCAGCGAAGGTTCACATCAACAATATATTACAACTTCACAACATAACAAACCGACCATTAGTTCAATGTCCATGCATGCATACATATGTTCACAAACGAAAGGACTATGAGTTCCAAGTTCACACATGCATAAATATCCAACGAAGGTTCACAACAACATCCGTACATATGCAACAAGAGTTCACAAATGAAAGCATGACTTCCAAATTCACACTAAGCATGAACCTAAAAGATGCAATGAGCTTCCACCACAGCATGTATGCCCACCGTCGATGGCATCTGCGATGCAACCTATAAGTCCAGTACCACACGCATGAGTTTCTGAAGTTAAGTTGCAAACGATCGATAAGGGACAAGAGTCAACAAGCATCAACATATAAGAATTCACACGGATACAAGAAGATTCACAACAAGTTCTATCTTGAAGCACCCGATCTAGCACACAAAAATATACAATGCATCGACTTCACATTTTCCCCAGCGTTTGTGGTCAATTAATATAGAACTACCATAAGCTGAATCGATCATCGAGAGGAACTGAGTAACAAATGACCAGGCTGCCATCACCACACAAAAATATGTATTATCAGATTTTGGTGGTTACAAAAATAAGCCATCACAAATTTATGAAAAGGACAAGCACATCAATTTAGATATATGTTATGTAACTAGGTCTGGGGCATCCAACACATGAACTAGAATCAGCATGTACGACAGCAAGTGGTAGGGTAGAAAATTTCTACCTGTACTAAACATACACTAGACATCCAGCTTTCCGTTCCTAGCAACTAAAGTCTCAAAACGTACAGTTTCTTCAAATAGTAGCAGTGCAAACTCACAACTCTTCAAATAATGATTGAGTGCCCAGCACAACATACCATTGAGTTGATATGGCCTCATCGGGGCCTTGCGCTGCAGCCAATGTTTCAGTAACTCCTCATCTCCTAAAAACTTCTGTCTTTTTCCGTGAACACCTACTACACCTGCATGAGGAAACAATCAATTACTTCACTTGGCTGTAGCAAAAGTGGTGAATATACAGAACTACAATTACCCTTGCATAAGCTGAACCGGTCATGGAGAAAAAACGAGTAACAAATGACCACGCAGCCAACGCCACACAAACATATGTATTATTAGATTCTGGTACTTACAAGAATAGCCCGTAAACAAATTTATGAAAAAGACTAGCACATCGATTTAAAAATATGTGATGTAACTAGGCTGAGGCATCCAACAGATTGACTACAATCAGCATGTACAACAGCAAATGGTGACCTACAAAATACACAGGGCAGTGAGGTGTGATAAGTTATTTATAAAGCAGGACTGGGCTTCCGAAAAAAGACCACATGAGCTATAAGAGGGCAGTGTGGTGTGATAATATATTTGTAGATGAAAAGAGCATAATTAGTAATGTAGACATCTAGGGCAAGGTAGCAACCTTTTACCATAGAAAATCAACACATTTTCTTCATCCAATTTAGTCCACAAAGAATGGAAGCACTAACCAAACAATGTATATCCAGTAGCAATTTTAGGGAACAATGACAGTGAGCTAGATCAGGTGCAAAATGAAATGCCATTCATGAGCATAAGCATCAACCATAAATGCATCATATAGAACAAGATATGATATGAATTACAGAATTTGGTCATACCACTACACAAGAACCTGTAATCGTGGTGCACAACCTCAGAGTAAACCAAACCCAGGAGGGACCTCATCACCATAGTTTGGTTTCACAACTAGAATAGAAAATAGCCTAGAACGGAGCAGCGATGACGTGGGAAAAAAACCTCAAAGTCAAGAGGGATTGTGTCCAAATCTACACTAGGAACAGATCTGCATCAGTGATGTTTACAAATGGGTCTGCACGTCTCAGTTTTCACATGCCAAAAAAAAGTGATGCAAATTCATTTGTCTGTACATACAAGTGAAAGTGCTATCTAACAAGTCAGATTTGTCGGTAGAGAGAGATCCTAGATCCTCGTGATCCAACAATCAAGAATTTCGTCCATATAGGCTGCTATGCTCTCATCTCTCTAGGATGGATTCCTATGCCTAATCACCATGGAATTTCGTCAAGTGTCAAACTTTTCTACTGACTTACTCTAACCATAGGACAAAAAATCAAGAATTTGTACACCACGAACAGAGAGAGATGCATGTTGCGGGGAGGAGAAGAAAGACCTTGTGGAAGGGGGAAGGTGCGGCTGCTGCCATGGCTATATGGAGGTCTTGGTTCCCGGTGGTCCTTGTCCTCCTTCTCGTCAGGTCCCTCAAACTTGGACCTCTAACCAAGTTGACCAAGGAACACCAACTTCACCAACTCCATGGCCTGCGAAATCGAATGAACAACGGACTAGTCTGTTAAATCAACAATGGAGTCAACAACTCCATGGCCTGCTAAATAAACAACGGACCTGCTGCTCGATCTGATCTGGGAGCAGAAAAAAGAGGCCCGAGAGACGGACCACCGCGAATTTGGCCGCCGGCTGACTTGCTGATTCTCGATCCGATCCGATCTGGGAGAGAACGTGAGGGGAGGGTGGGGGATAGGGTTGAGCCCATGAGAAAGGTCGCCGGTGGTTGCAGACGGCGGTGATGTAGGAGGGAGGAGATGAGCCATCGTGGTCGCCGGCGGTGAAGTGGGTGGGGGAGGGGAGCGAGGAGATGGGGAGTGGGATTGCGTACGAGTGGTGGATGGGCAGCGAGGATTTTGGCGACCCGCGTGATTTGGGGGAAAAGCAGCATTCGATTTTGGGGAAACAGAGCAAGCGCGCCTGATTTTTCTTAATTCCCGCGCGTTCTGTGCTAAGGTAAGCCGAGTGTCAAATACTGGCACACGGTTTACATTCTTATTTTATTACAACTATTTTCTTTATTTTATCTTACTTTTTGTATTTTCATTTTATATTTTTGGTATTTTCTTTTCAAAAAACCGGTCGATCCAGTCGGTTTTCTAAAACCTGGTGAACAAGGCGGTTCACAGAAACTAGACGGCTCGATAGCCCCTCCATCGACTTGTTTTAGTGCAAACAAGGTGGGGCTAGAATCGAAAAAGAAAAAGAAAAACTCCTTTGGTAGGGTTTCGGCCGAATTGGGTGCATCTATTGATTTTGTACACAGGCAAAACCCTATCGGGCGCCGCCACTCCCCTCAGGTACCACACTTGTCTGGCACCGCACCGCAGTGACGCCACCTCTCCCTAGCTGCTCCGCATGAAAGCACTAGGCCACCAGCCCGCGCGCCCACTCCCGCTCCCACCGTCCTGCATCGCCTCTATGCTGCTGGGTAGAGGGGATGTCGCCGCCTGGTCGGACTGGTCGGTCTGGGTAGAGGGTCTGTTCGCCGCCGCTCCCTACCAACATTGACCTTTCATACATATATTTGGGTCATATGAAGGTGGGTGTGCTCTTCCTGCCCTCACATGGTTTTTGGAGATTTCTCGGCCCGCGGGGCCCACGTGATCTACGTCTTTGACTAGACTCCAAAGGGTTTTGACCAAGATGAATTTCTCTTGGTTTGTGTTAACGCATATCACGGTGACATGTCGGACCTTGTTTGACCACATGCCTTCACGGTGACATGTCGGCAGCGCTAAGTGTGGCACCAACACTGTAGGTGCAGAACGTTCCCCCCGAGACACTTGCGTTTGTGAGGCAAGTGCCGCATCGGAGTTGTTCGTTGGGTATTTAACCATCGGCCACCCTTTCATACATATATTTGGGTCATATGAAGGTGGGTTTTCTCTTCCTACCCTCCCTCGTGCGGTTTTCGAAGATTTCTCGATCCGTAGGCCCCATGTGAACCACGTCTTTGACCAGACTCAAGAGGGCTTTGATCGAGGTGAATTCCTCTTGGTTTGTGTGAAGGCGGATCATGGTGACATGCCGGACCTTGTTTGATCACATGCATTCACAAGAGTTCCTTCCAGCGGCGCTAAGTGCGGCACCAGCATTGTAGGTGCAGAACCTTCCCGCTAGACTATCGTGTTTGTGAGGAAAGTGCCACATCATAGTTATGCATTGGGTACTTAAACATCGCATCACACATTTCTACATATATTTGGGCCATATGAAGGTGGGTGTGCTCTTCCTGCCCTCCCTCGCACGGTTTTCGGAGATTCTCCGATCCTTAGGGCTCGCGCAATCTACGTCTTTCACCGGACTCGAGAGGGGTCTGACCAGGTGAATTCGACTTTGTTTCTGTTAAGGCAGGTCATGGTGACATGCCAGACCAACGGCGCTATGTAAGGCACCAACACTATAGGTGCAGAACCTTCCTGTGGGACTGTTGCGTTTGTGAGGCAAGTGTCGCATCAAAGTTGTGCATTGATTATTTAACCATCGCACACCATTTCATACATATATTTGGGCCATATGGAGGTGAGTGTGCTTTTCCTACCCTCCCTTGTGCGGTTTTCAGAGATTTCCCGATCTATAGGGCCGACCGCACTATTTACGTCTTTGACCGGACTCGGGAAGGGTTTGACTGGGGGTGAATTCCTCTTGGTTTGTGTTAAGAAAGGCCATGTTGACACGCCAGACCTTGTTTGAGCACATGGCTTCACAAGAATCCTTCCCGGTGCCGCTAACTATGGCACCAACACTGTAGGTGTAGAACATTCCCGCGGGACTATAGGCGAGTGCCACATCAAACTTATGCATTGGATATTTAACCATTGCACCACCCTTTCATACATATATTTGAACCATATGTAGGAGGGTGTGCTCTTCCTACCACCCCTCGCATGGTTTTCAGAGATTCTTCGATTAGCAGGCCCGTGCGATCTACGTCTTTGACCGGACTCAAAAGGGGTTGGACCGAGGTGATTTCCTCTTGGTTTGTGTTAAGGCAGGCCATGTTGACATGCCAAACCTTGTTGGAGCACATGCCTTCACAAGATTCCCTCTCTGCGGCACCAGTAGTGTAGGTGCAGAACCTTCCCACGGGATTGTCGTGTTTGCGAGGCAAGTGCTGCATTGAAATTGTGGGTTGGGTGTTTAACAATCGCATCACCCTTTCATACATTTATTTGCGCCATATGCAGGCGGGTGAGCTCTTCCTACCCTTCCTCATGCCGTTTCCAAGATTCCTTGATCCATAGGGCCCTCACGATCTACATCTTTGACTGGCTTGAGAGGGGTTTGACCGGGGTGAATTCCTCTTGGTTTGTGTTAAGGCAGCTCATGGTGTCATGCCAGACCATGTGAAGGCATGTCCAGATCCCGTTGTTAACTATTGATCGGCTCGAGGGGGGTTATGGAAAGTTCTTGTTGTCGTTGGAATGGGCTTCGGAGACATCCAAAAAATGCGAGATTTTATTTGTGGAAGAAAAGTGTGAAGGGCCGTCATGAGATGATGAACCCTAGTGGGATGATATGGCCCCACAAGGGGCGCCATGGGTTGTGGCAGGCCCTAGGCCGAATTGCAAGGGGAAGGAATCCTTCCCTCTTCCACCAAGTGGAAGAGAAGAAGGATCCCCCTCCTTGTTGCACCCCTCCTCCTTCTCCCACCAATACATGTGTAGGGAGGCCTCTCTCATGAGATACATCAAACCCAAGGGCCTCTCTCCCGCATAGCTATACACGCTCCCGGTCTAATTGGCGTAAATGTTTAGGCTCCTAATTAGACGAGTTATAATCTCAGTCTAATTGGTCCGATAGAATTAGACTTCTAATTAGACGAGAAGATCGCCAGGCTTTCTCATTCTCTAGTTTTCTTGCAGTTCTTCTTCCTGGACGTCGAATCTCTACCGGACTACTACCACAGAACACGTGGATACCTCGGAGAGGTCATCTACTTCGACTCTCGTCTCGAAGAACTCTTCTCGTGGCTAAGAGGTATAACCTAACTGCAGGAATCCATGGGATCGTTAAACTGCACTGACTCGTCACTGCTTCCGCTACTCCGACCATCGGTGTGTTTTGTCATTACCGCCATCTTCATAGTGCTCCTGTGTGTGATCGTGTAGAATAATTTAAATTTTTGTTCCATAGCATGTTCCCCTACAAGAACCTTCCTGTGGATTGTCATGTTTGTGAGAGAAGTGCCACATCGAAGTTGTGCATTGAGTATTTAAACATCGTACAACCCTTTCGTACATATATTTGGGCCATATGCATGTGGGTGTGCTCTTCCTACTCTCTCTCGCGTTGTTTTCAGGGATTCCCCGATCCACGGGGCCCGACCTACATCTTTGACTGGACTTGAGAGGGCTTTGACCGAGGTGAATTCCTCTTGGTTTGTGTTAAGGCACGTCATGGTGACATGTTGGACCTTGTTTGCGGACGTGGCTTCACAAGATTCCCTCTCAGCGGCACTAGGTGCGGCTACAACACTATAGGTGCAGAACCTTCCGGCGAGATTGTCGCCTTTGTGAGACAAGAGCGTTTTTGGCTGCTAAACCTTTCCGGACTTTCTGAACATGCCAGACCCTAAACCTTTCTGCGGTATTGTCGTATTTATGAGGCAAGTGTGTTAATTTTCGGCCAAAAAGCTAGGGGTACATACTTTTTGACATACCCACCAACAAAAGCATTCATCTAATAACATGAATAAGGGGCGCAACAACCTATCCTTATGCATGTGATCCTAATATAGGTACACTAGGGGATTGGAAGAGTACAAGACCATCAAAATATTAAAGTGGCAGTAAATAGAGAGAGATAGGAAAATTGAGGCCATAAAAAATAAGTCCCAGGAAAACTAGTTGGGAGAAAATAAGTGAGAAAGAATGGAAATCATTTTAAAACCATTTTGCAATAAAAAATAGGCTGGCAAAAATATGAGAAAATATAAGCCGAGTGCTTTCACTTGGCACACGGCTTATATGCCATGTAAGCCGAGTGCTCCCATTGGGCACATGGCTTATAGGCTGCTCCGTGACGGCGCCGTCAACCATCTCCGTTGTAGACACGTGGCAAATATCTTTGCCGGGTGTGCTCTATAAGCCGAGAGCCTTTTTGTGTAGATGTCGTGTACCTCATGTAAGCCGAGGGCTTTTCGAGACCACTCGGCTTACTGATACTATAAGCCGAGAGCATTTTATTTGCCGGGTGTTATTTCCTCCGCACTCGGCTTAAAGGAAATATAAGCCGAGTCCCCGAAAAATAGCACACGGCTTATAAGATAACACACGGGAAAACAATTTTTTCCTGTAGTGCTTTCACCGGCTTGCTAGTTGACTCAATCATTTAGCTGCAGCTTTTGTATGATATGTTTGCTTCAAACCAATCAAGATGAAATTAACATACCCAAAGAAGATGACTACTGATAAATATTCATAGTGACATCTTATAGTGATCTCATGATGATCATTTACGGTCAGCTCAATTTATATCATCTATTACTATAGATATAAAGTGTTGGGTAGTCAATTATGGTGCATTTTGTTTCAACTGAGCACTAGATACGAGTACTTGTCCACAATTGAAAGCTCAGTGTATGTTAATTTTACCATGTATTTTGTGTGACAGGATATATATAAATGCACATTTTGTTACAATTTATATTGTGGGTCACTTTTGTTTTCATCCATATTTTGCTTTTAGTTTGAAACTCCCCCCCCCCCCCTCCTTGTATGCTTCTCACGCTCCGCCACTGGATAATACCTTGAGATACCCATCACTTGCCAGCTTTGGTGGCTAGAGCATCATCCGGAGTAAGACTGAGCTTTCACTTAAGAAAATGTGTGCTTCATGATGCTTTTGGTTTGGTGATTTAGGCTCAAACTTCCATCGTGTTCCACTGTGTTTGTCACACGTGCGTGGTGTATTTTGTCGTCCATGCAAGTTAGCCTAGCATAATTACCCATTTCAATTCATCATCCACATCTCTCACACTGAACTAAGAGTGGCAAGAGTAAAAGGGAAGGAGGTCCATGTGGCACCCGGCTCAGCCAATCGGCCGCACTATGTTCCAGCCAAGAGATCCACATCTTCTGAAAATGCAGTAAGACTATATATCAATTGGGACCATGACTCATTACAATACAAAGGGTACAAGGTTCAGATAGTACAATACATTAGGAGGCGACGCGGCACTACTCATGCGGCAATGCTATGTACATTATTTATCAAACATATCGTGCCTCGATCTTTTAGCAGTGGAATGGTATGACATAGAGGAATAGCATGACAATGATGGGACTCCAATTCAAAGGGACGCTATTGGGAGACATCCTAGTTCGTGAACTCGGGATCTTGGGGATACTCATGCACATTACCTGCATCTAGCATGATAAACCAGGTGAGTACTCTGAAAGTACTTGCAAGCTCACAAGAACGAAAAGCAATAAAGCATTCGGGAACATGGAAAATCATCTCAACTTTGCCTACTCGGGGTTAGTTAAACAATTATATGTATGTTCCTTCATTTATGGTATCGAAAAAGTGTTGTGGCTTATCCTGCATTGTGTCAAATACTGGGGACGTGACTATTACAATAGATTCTTACACCCTACAGAGGTTGCGCATTTTAACCACACTATAAACATAAATCCAACAGATCTCATCTAGAGCAGGACACTCTTACCATACTACCGATGTACCTCAAGGACTGTCTGGGGCAGAGGGAAACTGGGCCCCTGCCATCCGTGGCATAACTCATCCACTCTAGGATGCAATAATCTCCGAACTCAACTATACCAAGCCACACTTGAGTAGTTGAAAGCTGATTTCCGGGCCAAGCAAATAGCACCCGTTCAACTAGCATTGTTTGGCGATACGCATAAAATTCTTGACTATAGAGCGAGCTAGGTCCTTCCGACAAAGGAAAATGTGGTTTCACAGTAAAGTCTGGTTTAGTAGCGCTATTACTTGATCAACCATGAAGGAATTTATTTAACATGTTTCACTTTTGTTATAATTAACCCTTCATCTGTTGCAGTAAGTCTTGATCAAATCATGGCAAATTATTCTTCCAAAGGAACCTACCAAGTAATATGATTACCTTCATATTATTATCAAGTAATATGGTGAACATCAAGTTTTACAACTTAGCATCTTATCTTATCTTATCTTATATTTACTAATTGGAGGCACCATACAAGACACCACGTTAATCCTCGAAAACTAAGCAAACTAGCCGTTTGATCTCCAAATTAATGATTTTCTACCGTCAGATGCAATGCCTCAAGAGTCCTTGGCTGTTGTCCCACCTTAAACCATCTTTGGCGAAAAAAAACGTTTGATCTCCAAATTAGTGATTTTCCACCGTCAGATGCAATGCCTTGAGAGTCCTTGGCTGTTGTCTCACCTAAAACCATCTTCAGTAACAAAAAGAAAAAGAATCCATCTATGTTAGCCTCCTTCCTACGTTGATCCAACTAAAAAAAAAGACACCCACCGAGCCCTAGGGCTGCTCCTCCTCATCCGGTTATCCTCCCGTCCAATAAGTAGTTTTCTTCACGCGGCAGTCAACCCCACCGATGCAATGAACCCTACTGCTGGTCCTCCTCCTCCCGTCATTCTCCCCCCATCCAATCTGCAGTCTTTCCTAGCAGTCATGTAAAACGATCAAGTAATCTCTTCCTCATTGCCTTCCTCCATGATTTTTGAATCTGTACTACCCCAACGCACGTAGCAACACACCTTTGGCTAAGGAGAAGGTTCTTTTAATCCCCTCAACTGGTGTACAATTAAGTAGAGGAGGTATTATTCGATGAGCACATGAATCAGATCTAGCAGGAAGGGGAGTATGCTAACGACAATTTGAAACAGATCAGGTAGCAGCTGCCATCAGTCATCCATGAGGCCGCCAAGCAAAGGAGCTACTGTGTACCGATGGCACAACTGTTCAATAAGTTGTAAAAGATGCACAACACTGCTCCTGAGCAATGAAATACAACTAAGTTTTCTGCCAAATCCAACTTACAGTTCTGCCTGAATCTACATGATTTATATTACATCTGAACTTTTGTAATTCAATTTAATGTGGCATGTTTCTAGACTCACTGGAATTGTTGGGGACAGTTTTGCAGCTATACGAAATTTGTTGGTGATAATTTGTAGGCATCTTCCTGTGTAATACTAACTAACTGCTATTTCTTCTCACAACTATATTTTCTACACACACAATTTTTCCATGATACTTAGCTATCTAACTATTTTTAGGTAAGCGGACCTGAGCTGTCTTAGACTCTTAGTGGGAATCCAACGAATGTCCTTTGTTGCGAGTCTTCCAAGCAGTTCGACAACTGCATATGCAACAACAGCATGAGGTGTGTTCTTCTTTTTCTTCATGCAGAAAATTCTAAGAAAATCGAGTCAATTTGTTTTCTTAAGTATTAGTTCTGTTTGTGGAGCTGAAGATTGTGTCCTGTTCTTGCATCATTATATCATATTGTGAGAGATGGAATCAAGGGAATAAATAACCTCAATGGATAATATATTTCAATTAAGGTTAGCCGTATGTGTAATGGAATATTGCTGTGTGATTGTGTGAATCCGTGATCTGCAGATTTGAAGAACTAGATTTAATAATTTAACTATATGGATGTATGCCAAGATGCATTTTCCTACTGTGAGAAATATATAGCAATTAGCAAACTGTTCAAATGTAGGAAATTCTTTAGACTTAATATATAGAATAATTCATCCAAATAAGTTTCCTTTTGTATGTGCAAAAATTCTCAGTAGTTCTTACATCAGGATATTAGAAATATAAATATAGCTCTCTTCATAATAATCAAGCAGACCACACCAATTTTATGTTTATGTGGGTATGAATGTTTTTGGTAGTATATAGAGCAAAGTGCATGAAAGAATGTAAAAGAACCATGGAAAAGTAGGCAAAGCGGATACCCTTCCACTCTGTATCATATAGTGGAAACGCTAGAAGGGGAATGCCCATTACATATATACTGTACTACTTATTCTGAATTCAGCGACCCTAATATGGCCTAAGTCCTTTTTTGGTTTGATCTCGACAACTTGGGATAGCCATTGGCAAGATGATGTGAAGTCCAGGTAAGTGTATCTTTTATCTTCCACAAAGATTGATCTTTTAACTTCTCTCCTTTTTTGTTCTACTAATTTTCTGATTGGTTGAAGTACTCCATTGGATCTATCTATACGTGGGAGCTTATGACATACCATAATCTTTTGAGTTTCCGTGAAAAAAAAGAATATATCCGTTGAAAAAAAAGAATATATCGCTGGCAAACCCCTTAATTGCCTATGCCTCACCTCATCCTCCTCCCGCATGCCGCCTGCTGCCCTAATTATTGAATTTCAATCGATGTTGGAAGAGAAATAATCTTCGAGGATTTAGTTAAGGACTGCATGTTCACATGTATATACTGCTCGCAGTTGGAGATTGATCAGAGATGCGAGCTAGCCAATATCCATATTCGGGCTGGTCTTTGACGCCGGACGGCCGGAGGCGGCAGCGTGCATCAGCTTGCAGGCGCTCGGCGAAGACAGTGAGATGCCGAACAGCGACAAGACTGTGTGAACTTCTACGAACTCGACTGTGCAGCCATCTCAGTCACGCAGGTATGTGTCAGGCGAACACCAAGTATTTCCTGTGAGATTTATGATGCGATTCTTTTGGCCTGTACTTTTTGGTGTGTGAGAAGCAAAGGTACATGAGGAAGCAGGCTGCTGGATTGATTGTTCTGGAGGGTAGATAGAAAAAGCACGCTGACGTACGTACATGCAGCACCCTGATCGATTGTTTTCTACGGCTGCAGGCTGCAGAACAACACACCTGAGGGCACACAGGCTACTTTTATATTTCTTTATTTGGAGCACAGTATGCTGAGTTGGGTGGAGAGATGAAACATGATGGTTTTGTATGTCATTACCCCACAGGTGAAATATAATTAGAGGTTGAGGCATGGGCAATGTCCATACCTGAGAAACTTGATTGGTTACTCAACAGATTGCATGTAGAAATTATTCAGCAGCTGCGGGAACTCGCTCCGGGTAATTTTCAGTGGTCGTTGCTCAAGCTAAACGATACATCCTACAAAGTTGATTTCTCATCTAAGGAGGATCAGATGAGAATCCTCAAGTTAGGTATGAGCAGGGTCATAGGCACTAGTTTTGTGTTGCAGTTTGATGAGTGGAAAAAGAAGGAGCCGCAGGGCATGCCGTTGGGGCAGATTTGGGTTCATTTCTCCGGGGCGCCATCTGATCCCCTGGACAGCTTTTTGGTGACGTGGAGCTTGGGGTCTTTGATTGGCAAGACTGAGCAGGTGGATATGCCCTTCACTCGAGCTAACGGGGTGGCGCGTTTACTTGTCAGTGTTGCTAATATTGAGTTCTTACCAAACGTGGTGCCTTGGACTTACGAAGGTGTTCTGTATCAGCTAGACGTTCAGTATGAGGATCCTAATTTGTTCGATGATTTTGAGGATGATAATCCTATGGACACGTCTGAGGGAGGAGGTGCCCCGGGGAACCAGGATGATTCGGCTAAGGGTGATGATGATAAGGCCAAGGAGCCAGCGGGTCCGTCGGATTCTAGTGACATTGCTCCTGTTCGGTCTTCTGGTGCGGCTCCGACGTCCACCTTGCAGCTTTGGTCCTTGGGACCGTTCTCTGCTCCGCCTCGGCTTCGGGGTGTCTATCCGGGTTCCGTGGATCCTGTGGTTCCCATTTGTGCGTCGGCGGTACTTGAGTTGGGAGATATCGAGGGGCAGGTGGCCCTTCCCACGTCTCCTACCTCTCCTATGACCATCGTGGATGGAGCTGCGTTTGTGGCTATGGCTAGAGGTGACGGGCAGGAGGCCCGGTCCTCTGAGGTGTTGACGCCGACGTCGCCCACGGCGGGCTCGGCGTTCCTCTCCACGTCACCGCACGCGTGCGGAGGAGTGGCCGTGCAGGAGGCCGCCGTCACACCGCGCCCCGTTGTGGTGGGTGGGTCGGGTGGCATGGCCGTCTCACCGGCTTCCTCTCCGGAGCACTGCGCGATGGTTTCCCCGGTCCCTGCTGTCGGCGGGTCGCCCGTGGACAGGCCGCGGGAGTCATCGCCGTTTTCTTCTGCTGCCCCGGTGGCTTCGGCCCGGGGCGCCGCTGTTGGGGGATGGGTAGGAGGCCTTTCCCCTAGCAGAGCTTCACGCAAGGAGGCCATCGCCTTTGGCGGTATCCCGGATCCTATCTCCCAGGGGAGGCGGATTAGCGGGAGGCTGTAGGAGCAGCCTGGCGTTGATGTCATGCAGCTGAGGTGTGCCATGAGGGCTGCCAAGTTGCGTGACGTCGAGATCTCCACTGATATGTCTGTTAATAAGTCGAATTCCATTTTGCATTTTACCGATGATGAAATTATTCATAATGCAAATCAAATAGGAGTTTCACTTGGTAATAATGATATTGAGATATCTAGGTCGGTTAACGACATTCTTGATTTGGAAGCTGAATGAGCGGTAGATATGATTCGTCACATTGCTGCCGTTAAACCTACGAACGACTCGGAGATCGATGCGCTTGGGGTTAGGGTTCTTGATGGCTTGTGTGCCGATCTTGACCCTGCGTTACCTGAGACGGAGGAGGACGAGGGGTGTACCAATCCTGAGACGTCTCTTCATGTAGATGAGTCCTTGGTGATTGAAGCAGAGAATGAGTGTTGTGACCAGGATGATGGTCACATTAAGCCAAAACGGACTTGGAAACAGAAGGTTTATCCAGTCTCGGCAGCGCGTAGGAGTGCTAGGATCCGTACTGCCAAAAAATTTCATGATGATCTATGAGAGGCATTTTCTGGAATAGCAGAGGTCTTAGAGACTTGGCTAAAAGAAGGTTTCTAGCGGATGCTTCTCTTGAACATCATTTGGATTTTATTGCTTTGTCCGGGGGGGGGGGGGGGGCTAGATTTTGACTGGCATTGCCTCCCCCCTCGAGGAAGATCCGGTGGGGTTTTACTTGGGGTTAAGTGCGAAACTTTGGAAGTTCGGAGTGTAGTTTTGGGAGAGTTTGCTGTCAAGTTTCGAGTTAGAACTAAGGCATATGGGTTTGATTGGGCTTTGGTGGCGGATTACGGAGCTGCGCAACCAGAGCTCAAGCCAGATTTTTTGGCGCATCTGGTTCGCATTTGCGGTAACGAGCAGCTCCCTCTCTTAGTGGGGGGGGGGGGATTTCAACATTATCCGAAGAAAAGAGGAAAAGAATAATGACAATTTTGACGGCAGATGGTCGTTTATGTTCAACACTATCATCGAAAGCTTGGATCTCAGAGAGATAGAGCTCTCGGGTAGGAAATTCACTTGGGCTAATTTGTTACCGGTACCGACGTTTGAGAAACTTGACCGTGTTCTAGCTAGTGTCGAATGGGAACAGAAGGTTCCTTTGGTAACTGTGCAGGCATTGACACGAGGTGTCTCTGATCACACACCGTTACTAGTCGACTCGGACGTTCAAACATTTGTGGGCAACAAGAACATTTTCTGGTTTGAACTTGCCTGGTTTGAAATAGAAGGGTTCCTCGAGTTGTTAGCTCGGGAGTGGGCTAAAGATTCAGGAGGAAGGACGCCTATCGAGTGATGGCAATGCAAGATTCGTCGTCTCCGAAGGTTCCTTCGTGGATGGGCTAAGCACACGCATGGTATTTATAAGGCGAAGAAGGAGAGACTTCTTCTACTTATTCAAAACCTTGAAGTTAAAGCAGAAACTTCTATCTTGGATTCCAGTGAGTTGGAAACGAAGAGAGAGGCGTAGATGCGACTTAAAAAGCTTCTTCGCGAGGAGGAATTGAAGTGGGCGTTGCGAGCTAAGGTTCCAAAATAGTACAAGGCGAGGATAATACTCAGTTCTTTCATATGATTGCTAATGGGAAGCATCGTAAAAAGAGAATTTTCCAACTAGAACAAGACGAAGGGACGATAGTTGGTTAAGACAATCTGAAAGTCTACATTACCAATTATTATAAGCAATTGTTTGGTACCCCGGAAGAGAATTTTGTGTTGTTAGATGAGTCTAGGGTTGACGATGTTCCTCAACTTGAGACTGACGAGAATGGGATCTTGACTGCTCCTTTCACAAAGAAAGAGGTGTTTGAGGCCATTGCGCAAATGGAGAATAATAAGGCTCCAGGACCGGATGGGTTTCCGGCGGAGTTCTATAAAAAGTGCTGGCATTTTATTAAGGGAGATTTGATGCCCATGTTTCAGGAGTTTTTTGAGGGACAACTTCAATTGTTTAAGCTGAATTTTGGAACGATAACTCTTCTTCCTAAGAAGACAGAGGCTATTCGCATTGAGCAGTTCAGGCCTATATGTCTGCTTAATGTGAGTTTCAAAATATTCACCAAGGTCGGGACGGACAGACTTACGCAGATTGCGCACTCTGTAGTTCATCCATCCTAGACTGCTTTCATGCCTGATAGAAATATCCTTGAAGGGGTTGTTGTCTTGCATGAGACGCTCCATGAGATCCACTCAAAAAAGCTTGATGGCATAGTTTTTAAAGTGGATTTTGAAAAAGCATATGATAAAGTTAAATGGCATTTCCTTCAACAAGCTTTGCGTATGAAAGGTTTTGATCCGGCCTGGAGAAACCAGATTGATTCCTTTACGCAAAAAGGGAGTGTGGGGATTAAAGTGAATGACGACATAGGACACTATTTCCAGACACACAAGGGGCTAAGGCAAGGAGACCCGATGTCACCGATCCTGTTCAACATAGTGGCTGATATGCTGACTATTTTAATAGGACGGGCAAAAGATGCAGGGCAGGTAGGTGGCCTTGTTCCACACCTAGTTGACGGAGGGATTTCCATTCTTCAGTATGCTGATGATACTATCATCTTTATGGAGCACGACTTGACGAAAGCAAGAAACATGAAGCTGCTGCTACTTATTTGAACAATTGTCCGGGCTCAAAATTAACTTCCACAAGAGCGAATTGTTTTGCTTCGGAAGAGCTAATGATGACCAGGAGGCGTATAAACAATTGTTCGGCTATGAATTAGGCTCATTACCATTTACGTACTTAGATATACCCATTCATCATGGTAAGTTGACTAACATAGAGTGGAAATGCATCGAGGATCGTTTCGAAAAGAAACTGAGCTGTTGGAAAGGGAAGCTCATGTCATACGGAGGACGATTGATTCTGATTAATTCGGTCCTTACCAGTATGCCTATGTTTCTCCTATCCTTTTTCCAGGTTCCGGTGGGTGTCAGGAAAAGGTTAGACTTCTACCGATCTCGATTCTTTTGGCAGAGTGATGAGCTTAAATGAAAGTATAGGCTTGCTAAGTGGGATATAATCTGTAGGCCGAAGGACCAAGGGGGTCTAGGTATTGAAAATCTGGAAGTCAAAAACATATGTCTCCTTAGCAAGTGGCTATTTAAACTTTTGTCTGAGACGGAGGCTACTTGGGCACAGATTCTGCATAATAAGTATTTTTATGCTAAAACCTTGGCCCAGGTGAATGTGAGGCCTTCCGACTCACCTTTTTGGAAGGGTTTGATGAGATTTAAACAACTCTTTTTCAACAAGACAAAATTTATTGTCGGGAATGGAGCTACTACAAGGTTCTGGGAGGATACGTGGCTTGGGCAGACCCCCCTTGCACTTCAATATCCTACTTTGTACAACATTGTTCGATGTAGGGAAGCCTACGTTGCAACTGTTTTACAATCTACTCCCCTCAATATTAGTTTTTGGAGGACACTAGTTGGAAATCATTGGGAGGCCTGGTTCCATCTTGTAAGACGTTTAATGGTAGTCCAGCTGTCCCAGCAGCCAGATCAGCTGTATTGGAAACTTACTAAGAACCGTGTGTCCTCGGTCAAATCCATGTATCTGGATGTCATTAACTCTAGCGTTATCCCTTCCTCGATACACGTTTGGAAAGTAAAGGTACCCTTACAAATCAAAGTGTTTATGTGGTTTGTGCATAAACAAGTCATTTTGACTAAGGATAACCTGGCAAAACGCAACTGGGTGGGTTCTTCTAGGTGTAGTTTTTGCGATCATAACGAAAACATCAAACACCTCTTTCTTGATTGTCCGTTGGCTAAGATTCTGTGGCGGTCGATTCATATTGCATTTAATATTAATCAGCCCACCTCTATCAACATGTTATTTGGAACATGGCTTGATGGGGTTGATTCCGATACTGCGAGACACATTCGTGTTGGCGTTTGTGCTTTATTTTGGGCAGTATGGAAATGCAGAAATGATTTAGTTTTTAACAGATCAACAAACATTCACTTCTTGCACGTTATCTTCAGGGCCACGGCGTTCATCCGTATGTGGTCACTACTCACTCCGACGGAGGCCAGGGAGCGTTTGGTTACTGCGTCTACCAGATGGGAGATGGTAGCTCGGGATATTTTCAACCGGTTTGGATGGCGGTCATGTAATAGGATAGGCATGTAGTACTCATATTTTATTTGCCAGCCGGTTGCGGCTTTGGGCTTTAGCTCTTATGAGCTTTTGTTTATTATCGCACTTCGATACTTGGAGACTTTGTTGCTGGATTTCCTTTTTAATAATATGAGCCGTATGCATCTTTCTGATGCAGAGGCTGGGGTAAACCCCTTTTTCAAAAAAAGTGGGTATAGTTTCTTCATACTGATTCCATCGAATTTAATATACTTCTCCTGAGTGAACTCCTTGATCAAAACCAACTGATTGGTTTGTCTCTTATAAAAATTCCTCATTTGTTAATCCATTTGGGCATTCTATGTTTTCTTGGGTTAGTGTTCCTGTAGCTTCTATCTATTACATGAAGCAGGCAAATAAGCACGTGTACATTATTGCTATACGTTCAGAGTATGGGTATAAGCCACACTTCACTTTGAGGTATGCATGTGATTAAGTTTTATTCGAATTTTGTTATCCCAATTATATGGACCGTACGTGCATATGCATCTCCCTACATAACTACGCAATTGCCTGTTCTCTTCATGTGATTTTTGTTTCCCTGTTAAGATAAGACATCCCTGATTTTATAATCTGAATGGTATTTTTGTAATCCAAAGTCAGTTGTCCTCCAATGAAGCAATTAACTATTGTCTTTGTTTCCCTGTTAAGATAAAACATCCATGATTTTATAATCTGAATGGATTTTTTGTAATCCAAAGTCAGTTGTTCCTCCAATGAAGCAATTAACTATTGTCTATATAAAAAATTGTTATTGTTACGTGCAAACAAAATAGGAAGTACATTTCTTCAAGAAAGCCTATGTACTTGGTTCAACCAAATATATGCCATGAACAAGCTTAATTATTCATGTGCTGTATTTAACGGTTGTTTGTTTCCATCTACCGTTTCCTCTTTTAGCTGTAATCTTTACCTGATAAAGGGGGAGATGTGTATAGCTGGAAGCCTCATATGCAATGCTAATCACCTTTTGGAGGTTATATGGCTTTCCTATAATTACATTATTCACTATGATCTTTCGGATATGTTATTAGTCTTCTATCAAATTTGGTAGCACCGAACAAATACCAAAGATTAATCATCAGAGCGGAAGCAACATCTCCATACAAGAAGGTTATACTGACATTTACTGTTGTAAGATTTTCCCCAAAGTTTCACTTATTATGGACGATAAGGAACAGTTTATGTTCATTTTAAGGTTGCAATAACCAGTTCTGAAGAACATATATAGCTTAAAATCTGAGAGAAGAGAATACAAATACTCATGTTAATTATTTGTTGTAATATCAGAATTAATATTTTATTATTATTGAAAGCAATATTTGATTAGTTGATGGATGCAGCAAGAAATCATATATGAAGTTATCCTTCGAGGGCATGTTTGGTGCTACCAAGGAATTTCCTCTCTAAAGATATAGTACACTGTGGTGGTCTATTTTTATATGTTATTCTTGCATAATGAGTTGTGTTCATACCTCTTAGACCAAGTTCGCTTGCCTCCAGGAGTACGGAAGTTAGGATCTGGATTACTAAACCATGATGATACTATCGCAGTTATATTCATGTAGAGTTATTACTATGGATGTCTATATCAACCATACTATGAGCACATCCATTTCTGTTCTCTTAATGCCTATTTATCTTCATATTGAATTACTAAGGTTTGATATAAAACTTTTAATCTTACTCTCAAGTGATGTCAGAAATTTTGTAGTCGACTTACATCTTCCATAGGTTAAACATTGTTAATTTTTTCCATGTCAGACATTTTGTCGAACTATAGTCCGCATAATATGGCATAAGTTTGTACTTTCCAAGGAGTGCCATGGAAAGGATTTGCACATGAGTCCAACATATACTAATAAATGATATCATTATTTTCAATGGTTTTCCTATGTTAATCGTGCCATGCTACTTAGTTTTGAAATACAAGGAGGAATTGCAGAGAAAGAATTTATACCAATTTGTTTTCTCTTCTATATAGCTTCTCATTGATGCATGGATTAAAAAAATCACTTCTTAATGACGTTGTGTGTAACATAAATTTCTAGACCGTGCAGGTGCATGGGTTGATGACTAGTGCTCATTAATGGAAGTCACTCTAGTATCAAGATGACTTGCAAATATAAGATAATGTCATGCCTATGGTCTTGACCAATATGCACAACTAAGTTCAATTGCAAATAATAGCAAATTAAAGCTAATATGCAAGTTTCACCCATGGCCTTGCAATGCCATTAAGGAAATGGAGGTCGTGAGTTGCCTTTCTCAAAGGGAGTTGTCAGCATATTTGAAACGGGGGCATCCCGGAGTTTCTGCCAAATGCGCCCATTTGAGAAAAACCGCTATCAACTAACAACCGGTGTCACACGAAGATGTACGCGGACACATGACCACAACAATGCCATAAGTCGCAAAAGATCCTGAGGTAAGACGAAGACGTCGGCCATGAGGACCTTTAGTCCCGGAGCCCTGAGCCTGCACGACAGGTGTCGCAAGAGGAAAGGGCCCTTGCGAGGCACTCCACAGACTAGGCATTTAATGCCCACACAGACTACACTTCCTAGCCCTGCGCAGGCCTACGGGTGTAGGCCATCATCACTAGTAGAAAAATGGGCTTTCGTTCGGGCCTGGCCAGCCCATTAGTACCGGTTCTTATACGAACCGGGACCAATGGGTGCATTCGTCCCGGTTTGTGAGCCCAGGTGGCCGGCCGGGACCTCGTGGGCTTTGGTCCCGGTTCATCTGGAACCATTTGTCCCGATTCTAGGCACGAACCGGGACCAATGGGCCTCGCTCCTGGCCCACATTCATTGGTCCCGGTTCCAGCCATGAACCGAGAGAAATGAGTTGCCTGTATATATAGCCCATCGCTGGCGAGCAGAGCACTCCACACTGCTCTGTTTTTTGCTGGCCGGCGAGGGGAGGGCAGTTGGGTGCTCTAGCTCACCTCCTATGCACATGAGGTGTTCGATGAAATGTCTGAGCCACACTAGTTAATATTTCTTCTCTCGAAACTCGACCTCCGAGCTCCATTTTCCCCGAGAGTTTTCTAGGTTTAGCGGTCAGTCACGTCCCGTCCCCGTCTTCACCGCCGTCGATCGCCTGCGCCGATCTCGTCGCCGGCACCACCGTGGTGAGCCTCTTATTCTTATCTTCTTTCTGAAAGAAAAACAATTCTTACTTCAGATAGATACTTCGAAAAACTATGGAGTTCAAATTGATGATGTGGCTTTGAATGGTGCATTTTGAACACACAAAAACTATGGAGTTCAAAAAATGAAATCCCTTTGTAACAGACAAGTTTCCGTATGAAACCCTGATACATCAAAAGAGATTGTCCGTTTTGTACATGAAGTGCATCCAGTTTTTGCCGTAAGCCTCTCTACTTTCTTGCACATGCTATGTGGGTGAAATTATGATACCATGCCAACTTTCAACCTTTTCAGAGTTCATTTGTAGTGCTTTTCAATTTCAGGGTCTTATAGCTAAAAAAAATCAGTAAATGCATGAAAAATAACAAATGAAGTCACAAAGGGTTGAAAATTGATGATGCGGCTTTGAATGGTGCATTTTGAACACAGAAAAACTATGGAATTCAAATAAGTTCAAGAAAATGAAATCCCTTTGTAACAGACGAGTTTCCGTATGAAACTGTGAAACTTCGAAAGAGATTTTCCATTTTGTACACGGAGTGCATCTAGTTTTGCCGTAAGCCTCTCTACTTTCGTGCACATGCCATGTGGGTGAAATGATGATACCATGCCAACTTTCAACCTTTTCAGAGTTCATTTGTAGTGCTTTTCAATTTCAGGGTCTTATAGCTGAAAAAAATCAGTAAATGCACAAAAATAACAAATGAAGTCAGAAAGGGTTGAAAACTGATGATGTGGCTTTGAATGGTGCATTTTGAACACAGAAAAACTATTGAGTTCAAATAAGTTCAAAAAATGAAATCCCTTTGTAACAGACGAGTTTCCGTATAAAACCCTGATACTTCGAAAGAGATTCTCCGTTTTGTACACGAAGTGCATCCAGTTTTTGCCGTAAGCTTCTATACTTTCTTGCACATGCTATGTGGGTGAAATGATGATACCATGCCAACTTTCAACGTTTTCAAAGTTCATTTGTAGTGCTTTTCAACTTCAGGGTCTTATAGCTGAAAAAATCAGTAAATGCACGAAAAATAACAAATGAAGTGAGAAAGGGTTGAAAATTGATGATGTGGCTTTGAATGGTGCATTTTGAACACATAAAAACTATGGAGTTCAAATAAGTTCAAAAAAATGAAATATCAAACTATGGTGAATTATCAAGGTATTTTCTATTCAAAATCATTAAAACCAAAATGAATTTTCATAAACAACTTTTTTGTTACAAACTTTAATAGAAAAGAGAATTATCAAAGTATTTTAATAAACTGTAATAACATAAATGAAATTTATGAAACTAAAATTATCAAAGTATTTTCTGTTCAAAACATTATAAGAAACCTCTACTAAAATTATATAAAATTCATGCAACTAAAATTATCAAAGTATTTTCTGTTCAAAATCATTAAAAGCAAATAGAATTTTCATAAAGAACTTTTTTTGTTAGAAACTTTAATAGCAAAAAGAATTATCATAAAATAAAATAAATAAGTAATTAGAAACAAAATAAAATAAATAAGTATTTTGTTGTAAGTAGAAACAAACACTACTAGGAAAAGGCCTGTTAGTGGTGCACCTGTTGTGGCCATTAATGGCGCACTACAGGTGCGCCACTATCATCACGCCATTAGTAACTAATACTAATGGCGCACCCCTGGTGCACCATTAGTATATCAGACAGTAGTGGCGCACCAGGCAGTGCGCCATTAGTATGTCCCATGGTGCGCCATTAGTATGCCTCCTAGGGGGCCATATTTACCTTCTGCTCTGGGTTACTAATGGCGCACTAACAGACAATGTGCCACTAGTATTTTTACAGCAGTGCGCCACTAATGTGTTGTATGGTGCGCCACTAGTATGAATATTAGAATTTTTTTCTTTTCTGATATTTGCACAGGTTACAAAATATATTAATGCATAGAATATAGACAACACCACACAGCAACGGCGGATTTATCAAATACAATAGAAGATTAGTCTCCGAATACAATTCATCATATTAGCTAGTCTTCGAATTCAAAATACCGAACAAAGTTAGAACATTACAAGTCTCGAGACCGCGAGTAGCGAGTTTGTCTTCACATTACAAGTCGATATCGATCATCTAAACTACCATCACATAGAAGAGAGCTGTGGTCATCACGATTAGCATCATCGCGATGAAACTGGTCTTCATCCGGTTCCTCCTCTGCTCCCTCCTCTCCCCCGCTAGATAGCGCGCGTATCTAGCTTCCGCCTCCGCCCTAGTGGTGTACCCTTTGTAACTATTACCGCTGAAACGGTGAACCTATCTCCGACACTCCTCCCAGTCGTCGTAGACTCCGGGAACCTTACCCTTGTACACGACATACGGCGGCATCTCTATGCACTAGCCAAACAAAACGTTAGAAGCAATTCACACACAATACATAAGCAATATAGAAGTATGCAACAAAAGGATCGGAAGAGAAAAGCAAGACATCAATAGCACGATTCATGGTCCTACTGATAAATAGCATCGAGTACATATAAGTTGAGCGACTGTCCAAACCAAAGAGACATACAAGTTCATTAAAGTTTAATTACAACATGAGCTAATCGATATTTCAGAACTACACATAGTATCACTACTTTCGACTCGACTCAGGGACCGGAGCTTGGATGAAGCCGCCGTCTGTCATGATGGTCATGAAATCACGGGTGTTGTCAGCTTGCATTTGTAGCGTTGTTTCTATCTCACTATTGGACGAATGATATCTGAGGTAGAATTGCCCCAAGGTATGAAGGACATCTTGATGGATGATTTCCGCAAACTCCGACTAGATGTGACAGAATTCTTGTCTGATGTTCGCGTCCTCGATTGCCGACAAGCCTGCGGCCTACTGTTTGAGATTATTTGGTAGCAGAAGGTGATTATGGCCCCGTACGATAGCCCGCATGTGATGGAGGGCATAGTAGGCATCCTTCTGACCGCTGCTACCTCTTGAGCACTGCGTTGGATTTCCTTGAAGAGGAAAGGATGATGCAGCAGAGTAGCGTAAGTATTTCCCTCAGTTTTTGAGAACCAAGGTATCAATCCAGTAGGAGGCTACGCGCGAGTCCCTCGTACCTGCACAAAGCAAATAACTCCTCGCAACCAACGCGATAAGGGGTTGTCAATCCCTTCACGGTCACTTACGAGAGTGAGATCTGATAGATATGATAAGATAATATTTTTGGTGTTTTTATGATAAAGATGCAAAGCAAAATAAAAGCAAAGTAAATAACTAAGTATTGGAAGATTTAATACGATGAAGATAGAACCAGGGGCCATAGGTTTCACTAGTGGCTTCTCTCAAGAGCATAAGTATTTTAAGGTGGGTGAACGAATTACTGTTGAGAAATTGACAGAATTGAGCATAGTTATGAGAATATCTACGTATGATCATGTATATAGGCATCACGTCCGAGACAAGTAGACCGACTCCTGCCTGCATCTACTACTATTACTCCACTCATCGACCGCTATCCAGCATGCATCTAGAGTATTAAGTTCATGAAAACAGAGTAACGCCTTAAGCAAGAGGACATGATGTAGAGGGATAAATTCATGCAATATGATAAAAACCCCATCTTGTTATCCTCCATGGCAACAATACAATACGTGCCTTGCTGCCCCTACTGTCACTGGTAAAGGACACCGCAAGATTGAACCCAAAGCTAAGCACTTCTCCCATTGCAAGAAAAATCAATCTAGTAGGCCAAACCAAACTGATAATTCGAAGAGACTTGCAAAGATAACCAATCATACATAAAATAATTCAGAGAAGATTCAAATATTGTTCATAGATAATCTTGATCGTAAACCCACAATTCATCGGTCTCAACAAACACACCGCAAAAAGAAGATTACATCGAATAGATCTCGACAAGATAGGGGGAGAACGTTGTATTGAGATCCAAAAGGTCTGAGGTAAACTACTCACACTTCATCGGAGAGGCTATGGTGTTGATGTAGAAGCCCTCCGTGATGGATGCCCCCTTCGGCGGAGCTCCGGAACAGGCCCCAAGATGGGATCTCGTGGATACAGAAAGTTACGGCGGTGGAATTAGGGTTTTGGTTCCGTCTTTGATCGTTTGGGGGTATGTAGGTATATATAGGAGGAAGGTGTATGTCGGTGGAGCAACAGGGGGCCCACGAGGGTGGAGGGCGCGCCTGGGGGGTGGGGGGCCGGGTATGCATGCCCCTACCTCGTGGCCTCCTCGTTTATTTCTTGACGTAGGGTCCAAGTCTCCTGGATCATGTTCGGTGAGAAAATTACGTTCCCGAAGGTTTCATTCCGTTTGGACTCCGTTTGATATTCCTTTTCTTCAAAACCCTAAAATAGTCAAAAAACAGCAATTCTGGGATGGGCCTCCGGTTAATATGTTAGTCCCGAAAATAATATAAAAGTCGATAATAAAGCCCAATAATGTCCAAAATAGTAGATAATATAGCTTGGAGCAATCAAAAATTATAGATATGTTGGAGACGTATCAAGCATCCCCAAGCATAATTCCTGCTCGTCCTCGAGTAGGTAAATGATAAAAACAGAATTTTTGATGTGGAGTGCTACTTGGCATCATTTTAATGTAATTCTTCTTAATTGTGGTATGATCCGAAAGATTCAAGATAAAAGTTCATATTGACATAAAAATATTAATACTTCAAGCATACTAACTAAGCAATTATGTCTTCTCAAAATAACATGGCCAAAGAAAGTTCATCCCTAAAAAATCATATAGTTTAGTCATGCTCCATTTCCGTCACACAATAATGCTCTCATCATGCACAATCCCGATGACAAGCCAATCAATTGTTTCATACTTTAGTAATCTCAAACCGATAAACTTTCAGGCAATATATGAGGGCAAGCCATGGACATAGCACTATGGGTGGAATAGAATATGATGATGGGGGTTATGTGGAGAAGACAAAAAAAGGAGTAAGTCTCACATCAACGAGGCTAATCAATGGGCTATGGAGATGCCCATCGATTGATGTTAATGCAAGGAGTTGGGATTGCCATGCAATGGATGCACTAGAGCTATAAAGGTATGAAAGCTCAACAAAAGAATCTAAGTGGGTGTGCATCCAACTTGCTTGCTCACGAAGACCTAGGGCACTCGAGGAAGCCCATTGTTGGAATATACAAGCCAAGTTCTATAATGAAAAATTCCCACTAGTATATGAAAGTGACAAAACAAGAGACTCTCTATCATGAAGATTATGGTGCTACTTTGAAGCATAAGTGTGGCAAAGGATAGTAACATTGTCCCTTCTCTCTTTTTCTCTCAATTTTTTTGGGCCTTCTCTTTTTATGGCCTTTCTTTTTTTTCCTCACTTGGGACAATGCTCTAGAAAATGATGATCATCACACTTCTATTTATTTACAGCTCAATGATTACAACTCGATGCTAGAACAAAAGATGACTCTATATGAATGCCTCCGGCGGTGTACCGGGATATGCAATGAACCAAGAGTGACATGTATGAAAGAATTATGAACGGTGGCTTTGCCACAAATAATATGTCAACTACATGATCATGCTAAGCAATATGACAATGATGAATGTGTCATGATAAACGGAATGATGGAAAGTTGCATGGCAATATATCTCGGAATGGCTATGGAAATGCCATAATAGGTAGGTATGGTGGCTGCTTTGAGGAAGATATAAGGAGCTTTATGTGTGAAAGAGTGTATCATATCACGGGGTTTGGATGCACCGGCAAAGTTTGCACCAACTCTCAATGTGAGAAAGGCCAATGCATGGTTCCGAAGAGGCTAGCAATGATGGAAGGGTGAGAGTGCGTATAATCCATGGACTCAACATTAGTCATAAAGAACTCACATACTTATTGCAAAAATCTACAAGTCATCAAAATCCAAGAACTACGCGCATGCTCCTAGGGGATAGATTGGTAGGAAAAGACCATCGCTCGTCCCCGGCCGCCGCTCATAAGGAGGACAATCAAAGAACACCTCATGTTTCAAATTTGTTACATAACGTTTACCATACGTGCATGCTACGGGACTTGCAAACTTCAACACAACCATTTCTCAAATTCACAACTACTGAACTAGCACGACTTTGATATTATTACCTCCATATCTCGGAACAATGATCAAGCATCAAACTTCTCTTAGTATTCAAAACACTCATAAGAATTTTTTTACTCTTGAATACCTAGAATACTAGGATTATTTAAGCAAATTACCATGCTATTTAAGACTCTCAAAATAATCTAAGTGAATCATGAGAGATCAATAGTTTCTACAAAACAAATCCACCACCGTGCTCTAAAAGATACACGTGAAGTACTAGAGCAAAACTATATAACTCAAAAGATATAAGTGAAGCACATAGAGTATTCTAACAAATTCCAAATCATGTATGGCTCTCTCAAAAGTTGTGTACAACAAGGATGATTGTGGTAAACTAAAAATCAAAGACTCAAATCATACAAGATGCTCCAAGCAAAACACATATCATGTGGTGAATAAAAATATAGCTCCAAGTAAGGTTACCGATAGAAGTAGACGAAAGAGGGGATGCCTTCCGAGGCATCCCCAAGCTTTGGCTTTTAGGTGTCCTTAGATTATCTTGGGGGTGCCATGGGCATCCCCAAGCTTAGGATCTTGCCACTCCTTGTTCCATAATCCATCAAATCTTTACCCAAAACATGAAAACTTCACAACACAAAACTTAAAGTAGAAAATCTCGTGAGCTCCGTTAGCAAAAGAAAACAAAAGACCACTTCAAGGTACTGTAATGAACTCATTCTTTATTTATATTGGTGTTAAACCTACTGTATTCCAACTTCTCTATGGTTTATAAACTATTTTACTAGCCATAGATTCATCAAAATAAGCAAACAACACATGAAAAACAGAATCTGTCAAAAATAGAACAGTACCACTTTCAAAAACAGAATCTATAAACATCAAAGAGCAATTTTCATAATCAAATTCCTTGAAATCCAAAATAGTGGGTTTAGCAACATCTAGGGTTTTAATTTCTTCAGTCCCACTTTCATCAAATTTAGCATCAAGGTCTAAAAACTCCAAATTTTTGGAACGCGTTCTAGGTAAAGGTGGATCATATTCAGTCCCATCATTATCAAGATTCATATTGCAAAACAAAGATTTAATAGGGGACACATCAATAACTTTTAGATCTTCATCTTTATTTTCATAGGAATTAGAAGAACACGCTCTTATAAAGGCATCTTTCTTAGCATGCATCCTAGCGGTTCTTTCTTTGCACTCATCAATGGAAATTCTCATGGCTTTCAGAGACTCATTGATATCATGCTTAGGAGGAATAGATCTAAGTTTCAAACAATCAATATCAAGAGAAATTCTATCAACGTTCCTGACACATCTCCAACGTATCCATCATTTTTGATTCCTCCATGCTATATTATCTACTGTTTTGAATGTTTATGGGCTTTATTATACACTTTTATATCAGTTTTGGGACTAACCTATTAACCAGAGCCCAGTGCCAGTTTCTGTTTTTACCCTGTTTTAGGGTTTCGAAGAAAAGGAAAATCAAACGGAGTCCAATTGACCTGAAACTTCACGGAACTCATTTTTGGAAGGAAAGAAGCCCAGAAGACTTGGAGTGCACGTCGGGGGATCTGCGAGGAGGTCACGAGGCAAGGGGGCGCACCCACCCCCCTAGGGTGCGCCCTCCACCCTCATGGGCCCCTCGTGGCCCCTTGACGTACTTCTTCCGCCTATATATCTCCATATACCCTAGAAACATCGGGGGGCACAATAGATCGGGAGTTCCGCTGCCAGAAGCCTTCGTAGCCACCGAAAGCCAATCTAGACCCGTTCCGGCACCCTGCCGGAGGGGGCAATCCTTCTCCGGTAGCCATCTTCATCATCCCGGTGCTCTCCATGATGAGGAGGGAGTAGTTCTCCCTCGGGGCTGAGGGTATGTACCAGTAGCTATGTGTTTGATCTCTCTCTCTCTCGTGTTCTTGAGATGATACGATCTTGATGTATCGCGAGCTTTGCTATTATAGTTGGATCCTATGATGTTTTCTCCCCCCTCTACTCTCTTGTAATGAATTGAGTTTCCCCTTTTGAGTTATCTTATCGGATTGAGTCTTTAAGGATTTGAGAACACTTGATGTATGTCTTGCGTGGGATACCTGTGGTGACAATGGGGTATTCTATGATCCACTTGATGTATGTTTTGGTGATCAACTTGCGGGTTCCGTGACCTTGGGAACCTATGCATTGGGGTTGTCACACGTTTTCGTCGTGATTCTCCGTTAGAAACTTTGGGGCACTCTTTGAGGTCCTTTGTGTTGGTTGAATAGATGAATCTGAGATTGTGTGACACATATCGTATAATCATACCCACGGATACTTGAGGTGACATTGGAGTATCTAGGTGACATTAGGGTTTTGTTTGATTTGTGTCTTAAGGTGTTATTCTAGTACGAACTCTAGGGCTGTTTGTGACACTTATAGGAATAGCCCAACGGATTGATTGGAAAGAATAACTTTGAGGTGGTTTCGTACCCTACCATAATCTCTTCGTTCGTTCTCCGCTATTAGTGACTTTGGAGTGACTATTTGTTGCATGTTGAGGGATAGTTATGTGATCCAATTATGTTATTATTGTTGAGAGGACTTGCACTAGTGAAAGTATGAACCCTGGGCCTTGTTTCAACGCATTGCAATACCGTTTACGCTCACTTTTATCATTAGTTACCTTGCTATTTTTATATTTTCAGATTACAAATACTATTATCTGCTATCCATATACCACTTATATCACCATCTCTTCGTCGAACTAGTGCACCTATACAATTTACCATTGTATTGGATGTGTTGGGGACACAAGAGACTCTTTGTTATTTGGTTGCAGGGTTGCTTGAGAGAGACCATCTTCATCCTACACCTCCTACGGATTGATAAACCTTAGGTCATCCACTTGAGGGAAATTTGCTACTTTCCTACAAACCTCTACACTTGGAGGCCCAACAACGTCTACAAGAAGAAGGTTGTGTAGTAGACATCAAGCTGTTTTCTGGCACCGTTGCCGGGGAGGTTAGCGCTTGAAGGTATATCTTTAGATCTTGCAATCGAGTCTTTTAGTTTCTTGTTTTATCACTAATTTAGTTTATAAAATAAAACTACAAACAATGGAATTAAGTTCGTCTCATATGCTTTACCTTTTTAATATCTCTCGTGAGTATGATGGAAAGGATAATTGTGCTCAAGTGCTAGAAGAAGAATTCTATAAAATGTTTGACACTAAATATCTGAATGATGAGCATGATTGCAATGTTGTTAGTATGAATACTTTGAATATTCATGATGCTAATGATATGCAAAGCCACAAGCTTGGGGAAGCTATGTTTGATGAAGATGATATTTTTTGTCCCCCAAGTTTTGATGAGCAAATTTATTATGATGAAAGCATGCCTCCTATCTATGATGATTATTGTGATGACACGTATGCTTTAAAGAATAATGATAACAATGAAACTTGTCATCTTGATTTCATTTTTCAATCCCATGATAGTTACTTTGTTGAGTTTGCTCCCACTACTATTCAAGAGAAGAATTTTGCTTATGTGGAGAGTAGTAAAATTTCTATGCTTGTAGATCATGAAAAGAATGCTTTAGGTGATGGTTATATTGTTGAATTCCTTCATGATGCTACTGAAAATTATTATGAGGGAGGAATATATGCTTGTAGGAATTGCAATAATATGAAGTTTCCTATCTGTGTGCTTAAAGTTTTGAAGTTATGCTTGTTTTACCTCCCTATGCTAGTTGATTATTGTTCCCACAAGTTGTTTGCTCACAAAATCCCTATGCATCGGAAGTGGGTTAGGCTTAAATGTGCTAGTCATATTCTTCATGATGCTCTCTTTATATTTCAATTCTTATCTTTTATGTGAGCATCATTGAAATCATCATGCCTAGCTAGGGCGTTAAACGATAGCGCTTGTTGGGAGGCAACCCAACTTTTATTTTTGTTCCTTGCTTTTTGTTCCTGTTTAGTAATAAATAATTCATCTAGCCTCTGTTTAGATGTGGTTTTATGATTTTAATTAGTGTTTGTGCCAAGTAGAACCTTTGGGAAGACTTGGGGAAAGTCTTGTTGATCATGCTGTAAAAAACAGAAACTTTAGCGCTCACGAGAATTTCTGCCATTTGTATTTGGAGAGTGCTATTTAGTTAATTCGTTTTTAAGATGATTAATAGATAAATTACTCAGGCCCACCATTTATTTGAGAATTTTATGAGTTCCAGAAGTATACGTTTGATCCAGATTACTACAGACTATTCTGTTTTTGACAGATTCTGTTTTTCTTGTGTTGTTTACTTATTTTGATGAATCTATGGCTAGTAAAAGAGTTTATAAACCATAGATAAGTTGGAATACAGTACACCAATATAAATAAAGATTGAGTTCATTACAGTACCTTGAATTGGTGATTTATTTTCTTATACTAACGGAGCTTACGAGTTTTCTGTTAAGTTTTGTGTTGTGAAATTTTCAAGTTTTGGGTAAGGATTCAATGGACTATGGAATAAGGAGTGGCAAGAGCCTAAGCTTGGTGATGCCCAAGGCACCCCAAGGTAATATTCAAGGATAGCCAAGAGTCTAAGCTTGGGGATGCCCCGGAAGGCATCCCCTCTTTCGTCTTCGTTCATCGGTAACTTTACTTGGAGCTATATTTTTATTCGCCACATGATATGTGTTTTGCTTGGAGCATCAATTTATTTTGTTAGGATTTTCTTGCTTTTATTTATAACAATGTTTTGCACCTTTTATTTCAATAAAAGTGGCATTGATAGTCTTTACTATGCCTATGTTACAAGTCTTCATGTTGCTGTTTGAAGACAGAAAGTTTACTGCTGTTGCAATAATTCCCTAGAAATGTCAGAATGTGATAAAATGTTGAAACCTTTTGCATATTAAGATCTTATAAATTTACTACAGTGGGAATTTCCTTTCATAATTTTTGGAGTTAGGAAAGTATGGATGTTGCAGCATTCTTTACAGACTATCCTGTTTAGGCAGATTGCTGTTATGTTTGCATTGTTTGCATATGTTTGCTTCTTTAATGATTCTATTTGAGGATAGGACTATTAAATATGCAGAGGAATTTAGTATGCAATGTTGAATAATAATTTTAGTGATTTGCTACAGTAGAGTATGATAAGGTTTTGGCAATGGTTTATACTAACTTATCTCACGGGTCCTTGTTGAGTTTTGTGTGGATGAAGCTTTTGAGATTTAGGGAGACCGTGATATGAGAGGAATTAAGGAGACACAAAAGCTCAAGCTTGGGGATGCCCAAGGCATCCCAAGATAATATTTCAAGAAGTCTCAAGCATCTAAGCTTGGGGATGCCCCGGTTGGAATCCCACCTTTCTTCTTCAACGACTATCGGCCAGTATCGGTTGATCCTAAGTTTTTGCTTCTTCACATGATGTTTGTCATTATTAGAATGTCATTTTATTTTTCTTTGCTTGTTGTTTGAATAGAATAACAAGATCTGAAATTATTAAATGTTAGAGAGTCTTCACATAGTTGCATAATTATTCGACTACTCATTGATCTTCACTTATATCTTTCGGAGTAGTTTGTCGTTTGCTCTAGTGCTTCACTTATATCTTTTAGAGCACGGTGGTGGTTTTATTATAAAGAAATAGATGAACTCTCATGCTTCACTTATATTATTTTGAGAGTCTTAAATAGCATGGTAATTTGCTCAAATAATCATAACATGCTAGGCATCCAAGAATAGTAAAAACTTTCATATAGAGTATTGAATACTAAGAGAAGTTTGATGCTTGATGATTGTTTTGAGATATGGAGGTAATAATATAAAAGTCGTGCTAGTTGAGTAGTTGTGAAATTGAGAAATATTTGTGTTGAAGTTTGCAAGTCCCGTAGCATGCACGTATGATAACGTTATGTAACAAATTTGAAATATGAGGTGTTATTTGATTGTCCTCCTTATGAGTGGCTGTCGGGGACGAGCGATGGTCTTTTACTAACAATCTATCCCCCTAGGAGGATGCGCATAGTACCGAGGTTTTTGATGACTTGTAGATTTTTGCAATAAGTATGTGAGTTCTTTATGACTAATGTTGAGTCCATGGATTATACACACTCTCACCCTTCTATCATTGCTTGCCTCTTCGTTACCGTGCATCGCCCTTTCTCACATTGAGAGTTGGTGCAAACTTCGCCGGTGAATCCAAACCCCATGATATGATACGCTCTTTCACACATAAACCTCTTTATATCTTCCTCAAAACAGCCACCATACCTACCTATTATGGCATTTCCATCGCCATTCTGAGTTATATATTGCCATGCAACTTTCCATCATTTCGTTCATCATGACACATTCATCATTGTCATATTGCTTAGCATGATCATGTAGTTGACATAGTATTTGTGGAAAGCCACCATTCATAATTCCTTCATACATGTCACTCTTGGTTCATTGCATATCCCGGTACACCGCCGAAGGCATTCATATAGAGTCACCTTTGTTCTAGTATCAAGTTGTAATCATTGAGTTGTAAATAAATAGAAGTGTGATGATCATCATTATTAGAGCATTGTCCCATGTGAGGAATAAATAAAAAAGGGAGAAAGGCCATAAAAAAAGAGAAGGCCCATGACGGTGTCCTAGACTAGGGGGGACTCATTACGTCGTCTCCCGATCAGTTGGATTTAGCCGAGGACCCCCATGGCCGTATACTCATGGACCAGTTCGAACAGCTACTGCATACATGGAAGATTACACAAGACTTGGTGATCAAGACAAGGACTCCTCCCCACCGGCGTATTCGGATAGGACTCTTGTTATCCTAGGCCTCTGGTGCATTATATAAATCGAGGCCAGGCTAGTCGATAGATCATATACATACAATCATACCATGGGCTAGCTTCTAGGGTTTAGCCTCTCTGATCTCGTGGTAGATCTACTCTTGTACTACCCATATCATCAATATTAATCAAGCAGGACGTAGGGTTTTACCTCCATCAAGAGGGCCTGAACCTGGCTAAAACATTGTGTCCCCTGCCTCCTGTTACCATCCGGCCTAGACGCACAGTTCGGGACCCCCTACCCGAGATCCGCCAGTTTTGACACCGACATTGGTGCTTTCATTGAGAGTTTCGCTGTGTGATCGGCAAAAGGATCGATGGCTCGTCTGCAGGTCAACTGTGATGCCGGCATCTTTCGCCGGCTCGACTGGTCACCTTGGCTCGACCGAGGACCATGCTCCATCTCCGATCGTCATGTTCGGACGAGGGCCTTCATCAACATCAACTCCGATCTCTATCAAGATCATGAAGGAATCATCCATGGAGCTCGGGGGCTCAACGTCAACATTGCCCTCGGGCGGCCGTGCTGTTTTTCCGAAGAACAAACTTGTATCCGCTGCCACCACCTCTTAGACCATCGCTTTGACGATCCCTTTGGTGGAATTGTGCGGAATTGAGTCTACAACAGCCATGCAAAATTTCATCGAGTTCCAATGGAGGAATCTCCGACAATCTACGATATACCGGAGCCCTGTCAAATCTGGACAGAAATCTGGACCAGTTTAGGGCGTGGTCTCCAGAGCTATCTCAGAGGTCCTTTGGAAGATCCAACCGTTCATCTACTGCAGAATTCACATATCTACCACCCCTCCAAATTTCAGCTCGATCCGACGATTCAAACTCTGGGAACCTTCCGATGAGTGGATCAATTTTCGGATCCGTTTTCTGCGCGAATACAGATCCGACCCGAATTCATATTTCTTTATGAACGTGATATTCGACAACCTTTTTAGAGAAATTCTCTTCTAGGGTATTGTGCGTTGTTTTTAAGCACGTGCCCGTAAATTTTTAAGCCTCCCCTGAGGTCGCCTTCATCATTATACTGGTGTCAAACCAGTCTGGCGTTATTGCTCCAAGGCTGTCGACCTGCGCTAGACACGTCGTCACCTTGTTGAGCCGAGCTCAACTTCTTTGGATCATCATCTCGGCAAGCCGAACAAGAGTCTGGCATCGCGAAGGATAAATCATCACCAACATCGCCGCCCCACGGATTACACGGAGCGGGCATACCGGCATCGCGGCACGGTCACTTCATCAAGCCGGCATCGACCACGTCACGACCTGCATCGGCAGGGCCGCACTATTGCTTCTTCAAGCTGGTGTCCATCACGCCGACCTACTTTGACTCATCGGCTGACATCGAGGCTTCGACATCGAGGCTGGACCGGGGGCTTCGCCATCTCTTCATCAAACTACTCTGGAGACTTCGACGTCACTAGCCGACCAGCTCCGTCACGTTAGCTGGACTGAGGGCTTTGCCTCGGCGAGCCAACGTTTGCCAGCATCGACATACCGTCGCTTCATCGCCCATCAGGCAATGGGTGTGCGGATCGAGTCCCAATTTTGGGAATCACCTTTCTTCGGATTGCTACAACAAATAAACCAGGTGCTATTAATCCTAGTATTTTTTCCTTGTTTGGGTTTATTTTTCCCAAGGAATTATTACTCTGTTTTGTCCATCATCTGTACACAGGTCTATCAAATGATGGCCGCATTAACGACGGTCGCATGGTGGTTCGGTTAGTTTCCGTACATGGTCCGGCGAACGCCGCATCCGAAACTCGGACCGACCTGTGAATTCAGGCTTTGCCACACCTTTACCGCATCACGCCGACGCCCTGCATCGACATTGACTTCGGCGCCAGGCCATATTTCTTTTATTACTCACTTTGCATAAATTATATATTATGAAATGATTTTTTAATTATTATTATTACTATTATCTCCGGTTTGCACAATTTTTGTGCACAAGAAAATGATCCGGGGACTTCGTCGTCACTCTACCGGTCTACATTGACCGTGCTATGTCACCACTTCGGCATGTCGAGCTCTCCGCTCCGCCACCTCGGGACCGGCTTGGGGGATGGAACCTTGTCCGGCATCAAGCTCAGACCACGTCATCAATGCCGAACACATTAACCAGCTAAGTCGCTTTCATGCTCAAAGTTTTAATTTTTAACTTGTGTTTGGTTCGACCAAGCATTATACTTTTTTGGAAAAAAGTTTCTTGTAAAAAATTTCCTTGTCCAAACTTTGTTTGTGACACACATATTCAAATACCCCGTTTATTTGGGGGCTTCCTTTATGAAGCTTTTCCTCTTGCATATGATTATACTTGTACGTCTTCGTTCCTTGTTCGTGTATTATGCCACAATATGCACCATATTGACTTAAGCGATTTGCAAGCTGGGTTGCCTAGCTCCTGGGCTTACCCCCTACGTTCCCGATTGTTCGGCTAGGGAGTAAAGGGAGCACCTCTGCGATTGTCACGAACGGGTCCTCCGAGCTCTGACCTCAGACTGGGTGAACCCGAAAGCTAGCGCTCTTATTGTTTTCAATCATGGTCGGCACACAACGGAACTCATGACTACAAAAAATCTATTGCACAAGTCTCATAGTAATAACGAGCACCGAAGAAAGGTATCGGTGGGGGTACTATTTTCTTTGTAGATGCTTCTTACACTTCGTCTGTAATATAGCATAAGTTCCCTGAGCGCGCTTTGTCTATTACAACCTTATGGACCGATTGCCTGGTTATCGGAAACACTGTCGATATTCTTGACAGGTGGAGTACATAACACTTTTCGGTCCTTGACCGAAGAGGGAGAAGCCGACGGTCGGTTAAGACGCGTTTAAAGTTTGGTTGAACAAAGATATGATATAAGTACTTTGGTACATACAATCATTATACATCTAATATTTTACCCAAGTCACTTGGGGGCTCTTAAAATTTATATGAGCTATTTTATAGTAAATGTGTTTTCTTCTTGGTCGTTGCAAAGTCTTTTTCCATCGCTCCTTTTTCGACGTGAGTGTGTGGTCAATAGCCAAATAACCCATTTTCTCTCTAGTGACAGCTCGAGTTTAGTTCGCTAAACTGGTCTAACGAGAAGCACTCCGCCTTCGGGATAGGAGGCTGCTGTCGTAGGCTGACCCGCTTGAAGTCTTGAGATCGGATGTGTAATGTTAAAGCACGACAGAATCACTCTTTTTTTTTCTAAGACCAGTTTTCGGTTTGGCACCGGACACTTGATCTTGTTCGGACGTCAAGTTTTTACTGATGTTTTTTGGTTCTCCAAGCTTATGGCACTTTTAAACTATTTGTGTGTTTTCAAGACAAGTCTCGCAGTGCAATGCCGGACACCTTTATAGATTCGGCAAAAATATTCTCGGATATTGCTATATATGCATCGGTTTCGAATTGTGTCTTCGGTCAATAGTTGGGTTGCCCGGCTCCTGCACTTGCTTCCTACGTTTCGCTTTGTTCGGCTAGGCATGCAAAGGGAGAACCACTGCGATTGTGCTTCCAGCTCACACGGTTAAGCACCTCAGCGGAGAAAGCCAAAAACTGACTATCACAATAAGCGTAAACTGGTCAGCGATCCGATGACTGTGTTAAATGACGGGCCACTCATAACAATGGCTGAAGTGTTTACGGCTTGACCTCGACTGTCGCCGAACACTACCGGGGGCTATTAACTGGCCTCCCAAACTAAATCCTTGATATTTTCTCTTACATTAGAGCTGAGGTTTCATGATCATGCTTAGCATGACAACCCAAAGAAAGAAACCGATAGCGGGACTATTTTCTTTGGAAGACATTTCTTATGTTAAACCATAATATAACATATCTCTCTGCGTACCTTTGTTTATAAAACCGTATGGCCAGATTGCCTTGTTTGTCGTAAATCTTTGCCCTCATAAAGGCTTTATAAAGTAGGACAAACACTCCTCGGCTACTGGCCGTGGAGGTGGAAGCCGATGGTCGGTCAATAAAGTTTTGTACAATGCGGATCCGAGCATTAATGACATAAAGTACGTGGATACATGGAGTCATTACACATAATTTGTGATTTTACTATGGATATTGATCCTTAATTCGGCCACCCGTGCCCGCATTAAGGCTCGGGGGCTACTGGGCTTTGGGCTTATTATTTACAAATATTAAAGGGGCACATCGATCCCCTGATCTGGTGTTGCCACCCGACCAGTGTCTCGGGGGCTACTGCATTGCCTATCCAATGCAGAAAATTTTAAGTGCAATACAGTTTTCGAGGAGATATTGATCCTCAGGTTGGTCGGCCGCACCCAACCTGAGTCTCGAGGACTGAGCACGCCGCTTTTTGTGTCCCGAAGTATCCTGCCGAGCTAGGACTTGATCCTCAGGCCGATTTTACAAATCAACCTGAGTCTCAGCGGCTACTGGGATCAGCGGTCTTACGTCATCCTTCAGGTGCATCTCGGGTTTTAAACTGATACACACCTTGAGGGCTACTGGCTATATATCTCAACAGAGAATAAAGTGCACCAATCAAAAATATTGACAAAAAATAGGCCCACAGTCGGGGTGGTGCACCACCTCGGAAGCAGCCCGGCATAAAGCTCAGGCGCTAGTTGCTGGGTCCATAGAGGGCATTTCCAGCATTAAGCTCGGCTAAACGCCTTCAACTTTTTTGGACCAAGATGATCTATGACATCTTGGATATAGTCCGGCGTTGGAGCTTGGACCCAGTCCGGCGTTGGAGCTCGGATATATTTCGGCGTTGGAGCTCGGAAGCAGTCCGGCATTAGTGCTCGGCTGCAAAAGATACCTCGAATGCTATCCAGCGTTAGAGCTCGGACGCAAGAGGACACTGCCTCCCGGGAACAACTTCAAACCAGAGGTGTGGCATAAAAATAACAAGGCATTGATAAAGGCCGGAAACTTAAAGGGGCTCCTCGGATACCCGACGTGTAAACTCGTCGAATGCATTTCAGCGATCCTCAAGATCGAAGATGGGAAGATTTGTTGAACCAGTTTTCAAAACCGACAACCGAAGATGAAGAACAGTTCGTAAGAATCGTGGAGCATCCCTAACTTGAAGACCGGTTCCGTGGGCTACTGACGGTATCCTGGACTAGGGGGGACTCATCACGTCGTCTCCCGATCAGTTGGATTGGGTCGAGGACCCCCATGGCCATATACTCATGGGCCAGTTCGGAGAGCTGCCGCATACATGGAAGATTCCACAAGACTTGGTGATCAAGACAAGGACTCCTCCCCACCGGCGTATTCGGCTAGGACTCTTGTTATCCTAGGCCTCTGGTGCATTATATAAACCGAGGCCAGGCTAGTCGATAGATCATATACACACAATCATACCATAGGCTAGCTTCTAGGGTTTAGCCTCTCTGATCTCATGGTAGATCTACTCTTGTACTACCCATATCATCAATATTAATCAAGCAGGACGTAGGGTTTTACTTCCATCAAGAGGGCCCAAACCTGGGTAAAACATTGTGTCCCCTGCCTCCTGTTACCATCCGGCCTAGACGCACAGTTCGGGACCCCCTACCCGAAATCCGCCGGTTTTGACACCGACAACCCAAAAAAAGAAAGGCCATAAAAAAGAGAAGGCCCAAAAAAAGAGAAAGGCCATTTAAAAAAAGAGAAAAGCCCCCAAAAAATGAGAGAAAAAGAGAGAAGGGACAATGCTACTATCCTTTGCCACACTTGTGATTTAAAGTAGCACCATGATCTTCATGATAGAGAGTCTCTTGTTTTGTCACATTCATATACTAGTGGGAATTTTTCATTATAGAACTTGGCTTGTATATTCCAACAATGGGCCTCCTCAAGTGCCCTAGGTCTTCGTGAGCAAGCAAGTTGGATGCACACCCACTAGTTTCTTTTGTTGAGCTTTCATACATTTATAGCTCTAGTGCATCCGTTGCATGGCAATCCCTACTCCTCGCATTAACATTAATCGATGGGCATCTCCATAGCCCATTGATTAGCATCGTTGATGTGAGACTTTCTCCTTTTTTGTCTTCTCCACATAACCCCCCTCATTATATTCCATTCCACCCATAGTGCTATATCCATGGCTCGCGCTCATGTATTGCGTGAAAGTTTATGAGTTTGAGATTACTAAAGTATGAAACAATTGCTTGGCTTGTCATCGGGGTTGTGCATGATGAGAGCATTCTTGTGTGACGAAAATGAAGCATGACTAAACTATATGATTTTGTAGGGATGAACTTTCTTCGGCCATGTTATTTTTAGGAGACATGATTGCTTAGTTAGTATGCTTGAAGTATTATCATTTTTATGTCAATATGAACTTTTGTCTTGAATCTTTCAGATCTGAATATTCATGCCACAATTAAGAAGAATTACATTGAAATTATGCCAACTAGCATTCAACATCAAAAATTCTTTCTTTTATCATTTACCTACTCGAGGACGAGCAGGAATTAAGCTTGGGGATGCTGATACGTCTCCAATGTATCTATAATTTTTGATTGCTCCATGCTATATTATCTACTGTTTTGAATGTTTATGGACTTTATTATACACTTTTATATCATTTTTGGGACTAACCTATTAACCCAGAGCCCAGTGCCAGTTTCTGTTTTTACCCTGTTTTAGGGTGTCGAAGAAAAGGAAAATCAAACGGAGTCCAATTGACCTGAAACTTCACGGAACTCATTTTTGGAAGGAAAGAAGCCCATAAGACTTGGAGTGCACGTCGGGGGATCTGCGAGGAGGTCACGAGGTAGGGGGGACGCCCACCCCCCTTGGGCGCGCCCTCCACCCTCATGGGCCCCTCGTAGCCCCCCCCCTGACGTACTTCTTCCGCCTATATATCTCCATATACCCTAAAAACATCGGGGGGCACAATAGATCGGGAGTTCCGCCGCCAGAAGCCTCCGTAGCCACCGAAAACCAATCTAGACACGTTGCGGCACCCTGCCGGGGGGGGGCAATCCTTCTCCGGTAGCCATTTTCATCATCCCGGTGCTCTCCATGATGAGGAGGGAGTAGTTCTCCCTCGGGGCTGAGGGTATGTACCAGTAGCTATGTGTTTGATCTCTCTCTCTCTCATGTTCTTGAGATGATACGATCTTGATGTATTGTGAGCTTTGCTATTATAGTTGGATCCTATGATGTTTTCTCCCCCCTCTACTCTCTTGTAATGAATTGAGTTTCCCCTTTGGAGTTATCTTATCGGATTGAATCTTTAAAGATTTGAGAACACTTGATGTATGTCTTGCGTGGGATACCTGTGGTGACAATGGGGTATTCTATGATCCACTTGATGTATGTTTTGGTGATCAACTTGCAGGTTCCGTGACCTTGGGAACCTATGCATTGGGGTTGGCACACGTTTTCGTCGTGATTCTCCGGTAGAAACTTTGAGGCACTCTTTGAGGTCCTTTGTGTTGGTTGAATAGATGAATCTGAGATTGTGTGACACATATCGTATAATCATACCCACGGATACTTGAGGTGACATTGGAGTATCTAGGTGACATTAGGGTTTTGGTTGATTTGTGTCTTAAGGCCTTGCTCAGCACGCTTCGCGTCCTCCTTGTCCCATATAGGTTACGCCGCTCTATAACCGCCGGGACCGAGTTTGTGGACCCCTAAGTTCAAGTCCAGCATCTCTTTCCCCCAATGACTTCATTTCACCTATGCGTTGCTCTCGCACTTGATCTTGAACTCCTAGTAGTCATCTTCGCCGATCGAAGGATTTTTCTCCTTGATCTTCTCATAACTATCACCTTTTTCAATCATGCTCTTCTCTGAGGCTCTCCAAGTAGCTAGGGCCGTGCTCATCTTCGTGAGGGCGACACTATTCGCTTTATTCCCCTAGAGGCGCGTGTTTGTGAAGTCACCGGGGAACTTGTATCGTTCGTGCAGCTTCGTGAAGAGGAGGTTGCGCAAATTCCCTCTGTCACGATGCCTTAGGTTCTCGGTGTTGATCGAGACGGTGCCCCGGAGAATCCACCCGAGCTGTCCCGCTTACCCTTGACTATTTCTTTGGGCGCCGTTGGATGCCCCTCGGAGGACACTTCAGTAAATTCCTCCTTGACAGTGCCGAGCACATTTGGGTGCTGGTCCTTCCGTTGCCTCTTCGGTTGGCTGCCATCTGTGCATGCGCCGCCATCATCAGTGGTGGCATCCTCGGCGGCACCATCAGTGGTGTCGTCCCCGACGCCACTAGGGATTGTGTAGTTGGGATCGGTGTCTTCCGCGGCGTCCTCATAGCGGTGAGGTTCTTCCTCCATCTCCTGGGATAGCTCCCAGAATGCCTTGCCCGAACAGCCGACCTCATCGTTGTGGGCCATGTTTCGCTCTAAATAGGAAAAAAAATTGGTCAAAAAGTTGGTTATTGTCAAGGAACAAAATCATGGTCTCATGATTTAGGGTTGGTCGACACCGAGGCATCCTAAAAGCTAAGCTTTTATCATTTAGGGTTTGTCGACGCCGAGGCACCCTAAAAGCCTAGGCTTTCATTATTTAGGTTTTTATCGACACGGAGGCACCCTAAAAGCCAAGGTTTTATCATTTAGGGTTTGTCGACGCTAAGGCCCATGCATAACACAAGAGTAGTGGATCCTGCTTAATTAAGTACTAAGATACCCCAGCCCATGCATTAGTCGCAAGTACCCCATATGTCCTATTTTTAGCAAAGTCAACCTAAAATTCACGGAGAATTTCAGCATGACCTTTGCTGAAAATAGGACATATGGAGTACCCGAATTTGCCGGAATGGAAGTTAATCGACATTCCGGCAAACTCAAGGGCCTCTCGGGAGACAAAACCCAGCAAACTAGCACCACAATGTGCCTCTACTTTCATATGGAGGTTTTGCAACAACATATATACTTTATCACATTATAAGACCTCACACCATCAACTATGACAAAATCTGGGAGTATAAGTCTGGTTACATTCACCCAAGTCCAAACATAAAATTCTGTCCAACATAGTACAGCCCACTTTGATAATTTCATAGGATTTAATATACCAAACGAAACCTGACAAGTGATATGTGTTTTAAGTATCTACAGAACAGCCTCTAAAATTTTCATGTTGTAACTTTATTTTAATACCACCTCAAAATATTGTACCCAGGAACATATATTTTGAGATATCAAACTAAACTGACAGCTGCTCTCAAACTGTACATCCAAACGACACAAATAAATACTCTAGAGAAACCCTGAAACTTTATCTAAAACTTATGTAAAGGGGCCAACTCAAAATTCTGAGCCTAGCTAACTTATTTTTCAGATATAAGCTTGTTGTCCAGATTTGACAGTGCAGTTTTTAACCAAACCAAGTTTAGTTTACAGCCAGAGTCACCCCAGTTTTTAACCCAATACGAATCATAGATAAATAAATTCTGGAGTTATGCTCACAACAGAAATATATGCGCAGGTGTGCAATGGAAAAATTCTGGAGTTATGCTATGCAATCTAGAATGTAGTCTAAGGGGAACTAACTAGCAGCAGCTCATCTAGAACACATGTGAGTACTTCAATGGAAATAGCAACATCAGGAAGAAAAGAAGGAACATTGTCCCACAGTAGCAACATCAGGTGTTCAATTAGTCAAGCAGTAGGAACACACAAGCAAAGCATGGTAAAAAGAAACAAATTGGAAAGAACATAAGAAGTATACACCATCACATTGGGCGATACGGCTGGGCGCGGCCCGAGCATAGTGGAGGCGCGGTCGCTGTGCGGTGAGCGCGCCTGGGCGGGGCCAGGGCGCGTCCAAGGGCTGAGGGGAGCACGTCCACGGGGGGGCGGCAACCAGGAGCTGGGGCGTGGTGGTGCGACGGTCTACGACGATGAAATCGAAGGGGGGGGGAAGGGGAACCGGCGCAGCTCACCGAGAGGAAGACGATGGCGAGCTCGTGCGGGGCTGGGGTTGACGAGGTGACGCGGATCGACGGTGAGGTCACGGTGGCCGGAGGTGGAAGAAGACCTCGATCCGCATGATGCAGAGTCGTCGAGCTCGAACGGGTGGCTGTAGATGACGTAGAAGAACACTGCAGAGCTCCTGGAATCCTTGGTGGGGTGCGGGGACGACAGTGGTCGCGGGGATGATGCGGTGACGGCGATGACCTAGTCGGGTGAAGCAGCGCGAGGGGAGGGGAAGTTGTGAGGTTCTAGGGTTGGCACAGGGGTCTGGCTCGACCTTTATCCAACAGGGGAGCCGGAGCGGGTGTGGAGCGGGCGCGGGGGTCGTCAGAGCGGGTGCAGTGAGGGAGGGAAGGGGGATCTGGCGAGGGAGAGGGAGGGGGATCGGGCGAAGGGGTATCCAGCTAGAGGGGGGAATGTTAGTAATGTCGCACCATCTAGGGGTGCGCCATAAAAACACTGATAGCAATGGCGCACCATCCTCTAGTGCGCCATTAGTAACTTTTTTTTCTGATAGCAATGGCGCACCCTCCTCTGGTGCGGCAGTAGTAACTTTTTTTCATTATTTTTTGTTGCATCTAATAATTTGTTTTTAATCAAATTTGTTATTTTCATGAGGACTAGAACATAAGATATCATCAAATTTGTTTTTTTGAAAATATCATCAAATTTGTTTTTATTTTTAATTGAAAATATCATCAAATTTGTTATTTGAAAATATCATCAAATTTGTTATTTAAAAATATCATCAATATTTTTTTGGATTTTTAGTTGCATTCATTTGTGAATTGGTAAAACATTTATGAAGACTAGAACAGAATATTCATGAATTCAAAAAGTGCCCATGAAATTTAAAAATATTCATGAGTTCAAAAAATATTAACAAATTCAATGTTCATGAGGACTAGAACAGAAGCAATATCATTTAAAAATGTCGAAATACAATCGAGAAATAAAGACTACGATTTAAATACAATCGATCTTAGCTAGCTATCTTTTCACAATCTTCTTGCCCTTCTCTTTCGCAAATGGAGTTCTTCTGTTGAACGGACGTCCTTTAGGTAGGGTAGTCCTGCGTCTTCTTGTGGTGTATGGCACTTCATCGTCATCGTCATGTTCCATCTTCGGGTCGCCGTACTTGTCGAAGTCTTGCTCATTGGCGACTCCATCCATTCCGATGATCTTCCTTTTGCCTCTCCTCACGACAACACGACTGGGCTTTGACGGGTCGGTAATGAAGAAGCATTGGTCCACTTGGGAAGCCAGTACCCATGGCTCATTTTTCGCGGTCACGTTTGCGCCCGCGGTCTTGGATTTGGCTTCGGGTATAACCATGATGGTGAAATACATGTCTTGTTTTATGACGCTATTGGCCCATTTGACACGGAACATCGGGACCTTCTCTTCAGCATAGCTCAGCTCCCAGATCTCCTCGATCCTTCCGTAGTATCTGTCCTTGTCGTTATCGGTGTAGGATTCCATCGTTACCCCGGAGTTCTGATAACCATCGATCTTCATGTCCTTGTCCTTGGTGTAGAATGTGTAGCCGTTGATATCGTACGCCTCATAGGTCATCAGGTTGTGCTCGGCGCCCTGTGACAAGGCGAATATGAGTTTTTCTTCCGCAGAAGAATCCTCATGTAAAGGGTATGATAGAAGCTTCTCCTTGAACCAACGCGTGAAACATGAGTTGTGCTCTTTGATTATATCTCCGTCCGTCCTTTGTTGGCCTCCGTCATTGTACGTCTTCTCAATAAAGGTTTTGTGCTCTACCACCCAAGGATAGACCACGTCTATGTGTTGTAGCATGACTAGGTTTGCTCTTTCAAAGTCGGCGAGTCGACCCTTGAAGTCGACATGCATTTTGTGGCGACCCTCATGGTGACCCCATCCAGCGAGCCTACCGAGGTGCCCGTTGACGGGCAGACCAACGGGGTTCTCGATGCCTAGATAATTCGTGCAATAGGAGATGCACTCTTTGGTCAGAAAGCCCCTGGCTATGCTTCCCTCTGGACGTGACATGTTGCGAACATATCCTTTGATAACACCATTCATCTTTTTGAACGGCATAATGCTGTGCAGGAACGTCGGCCCGAGTTGGATGATATCCTCCACGATATGCACCAGCAGATGTACCAAAACAACGAAGAATGCAGGCGGGAAGTACATCTCAAGCTCGCATAGTATCACCACGATATCTTCCTGTAGCCTTCTGAGTTTCCTCACGCCAACCGACTTCCGAGAGATGACGTCGAGAAAGTTGCATAGGCCAAATAGCGTTTCACGGACGTGCGCGTCTATGATCCCTGTGATTGCAACTAAAAGTATCTGCGTCATCAGCACGTGACAGTCGTGAGACTTCATCCCGCTAAACTTCTGCTTCGCTGAGTCTAGGTATCTGCTTATCTTCCCCGTGTAACCGTAAGGAAGTTTTACTCCTACGAGGCAGGTGAAAAACTGCTTGATCTCCTCCTGACTTAGAGTGAAGCACGCGAGAGGGTAGTCATTTCCGGTCTTCTTGGCCTTTTTGCCTTTGCGACGACTTTCTGTCCTGCCTCGCCTCATCATCATCATCATCATCATCATCATCATCATCATCATCATCATCATCATCATTAGCGTGAAGCTCCTCCTTGATGCCCATTGATTTCAAGTCTGCCCTTGCTTTCGGCCCATCTTTGGTCCTCTCTGGCATGTTGAGCAGGGTACCAAGCAGACTCTCGCACACGTTCTTCGTGATATGCATGACATAAAAGTTGTGAGGCACACGGTGGAGCTTACAGTACGACAAGTCCCATAAAACAGACCTCGTTTTCCATACCTTCAGCAGCGGCTCTGGTGCCTTTCGCTTCTTTCCCGGCTCTGGCGCCTTTTGCTTCTTTCCCGGCAGTGGGCAATCTTTCCAATTTTTCAATAGCTCGTCTATTTCCTCGCCGCTCCATGTACGCGAGCGTCTTCGGGGTTCGCTTTCACCGTCAAACAGATCCTTGTGTTTTCTCCATTGGTCATCATCGTGAAGCCACCTTCGATGTCCCATGAACACGGTTTTCGAAGGCCCGGGATCTCTATCTAGCTGGCGATACGTTGTGTCATCCATGCACCTGACGCATCCAGAAAATCCGTGGACCACCTGCCCCGCGAGATATCCGTAACCGAGATAGTTGTGCACCATCGTGAGCAGTGCGGCTCTCATAGGGAAATATTCTTTCTCTGCGGTGTCCCACGTATTGGCTGGCGTTTTCCACAGCGTGTCTAGCTCCTCTGTCAGCAGCCTCAGATAAAGATTGATGTCGCTCCCTGGTTGTTTTGGCCCTTCTATTAGCATACTCATGTGAATGTACTTCCTCTTCATGCACAACCAGGGGGAAGGTTGTACATCCACACAAACATAGGTCGGGTGGTATGTGTGCTTCTCTGGCTCCCAAACGGATTGACTCCATCGGTGCTCGTGCCCAGCACGAGGACCCTTGGATCGTCCCCAAATTCTGGGTGTTCGAAGTTCAACGCTTGCCACTTGCTCGCATCCTTAGGGTGACTCAGCATCTTGTCTTTTTTATTTATCTCTGGATCATTTCCGTCATTTTCTCGCTTCTTCTCCTCCCTATCCGTGTGCCAATGCAGGAGCTTTGCTAGCTTCGGGTCCGCGAAATACCGCTGCAGACGAGGAGTGATCGGAAAGTACCACACCACCTTTCGAGGAGCTTTCTTCCTCTTCTTGTATCGAGTGACGCCACATGATACGTCTCCAACGTATCTATATTTTTTGATTGCTCCATGCTATATTATCTACTATTTTGGACATTATTGGGCTTTATTATCCACTTTTATATTATTTTTGGGACTAACCTATTAACCGGAGGTCCAACCCAGAATTGCTGTTTTTTACCTGTTTTAGGGTTTCGAAGAAAAGGAATATCGAACGGAGTCCAAACGGAATGAAGCCTTCGGGAACGTGATTTTCTCAACGAACAAGACCCGGGAGACTTGGACCCTACGTCAAGAAAGGAAACAGGAGGCCACGAGGTAGGGGGCGCGCCCACCCCCACCAGGCATGCCCTCCACCCATGTGGGCCCCCTGTTGCTCCACCAACGTACTCCTTTCTCATATATATATATATATATATCCAGGTACCCCCAAACAATCAGATACGGAGCCAAAACCCTAATTCCACCGCCGTAACTTTCTGTATCCACGAGATCCATCTTGGGGCCTGTTCTAGAGCTCCGCCAGAGGGAGGATCGATCACGGAGGGCTTCTACATCAACACCATAGCCTCTCCGATGAAGTGTGAGTAGTTTACTTCAGACCTACGGGTCCATAGTTAGTAGCTAGATGGCTTCTTCTCTATTTTTGGATCTCAATACAATGTTCTCCCCCTCTCTTGTGGAGAACTATTCGGTGTAATCTTCTTTTTGCGGTGTGTTTGTTGAGACCGATGAATTGTGGGTTTATGATCAAGTCTATCTATGAATAATATTTGAATCTTCTCTGAATTCTTTTATGTATGATTGGTTATCTTTGGAAGTCTCTTCGAATCATCAGTTTGGTTTGGCCTACTAGATTGATCTTTCTTGCAGTGGGAGAAGTGCTTAGCTTTGGGTTCAATCTTGCGGTGTCCTTTCCCGGTGACAGTAAGGGCATCAAGGCACGTATTGTATTGTTGCCATCGAGGATAAAAAGATGGGGTTTTCATCATATTGCATGAGTCTATCCCTCTACATCATGTCATCTTGCTTAAGGCGTTACTATGTTTTTAACTTAATACTCTAGATGCATGCGGGATAGCAGTCGATGAGTGGAGTAATAGTAGTAGATGCCGGCAGGAGTCGGTCTACTTGTCTCTGACATGATGCCTATATACATGATCATACCTAGATATTCTCATAACTATGCTCAATTCTGTCAATTGCTCAACATTAATTTGTTCACCCACCGTAGAATACTTATGCTCTCGAGAGAAGCCCCTAGTGAAACCTATGGCCCCCGGGTCTATCTTTATTATATTGATCTCCTACTACTTAGTTATTTCCTTTGCTATTTACTTTGCCTTTATTTTACTTTGCATCTTTTATCATAAAAATACCAAAAATATTATTTTATCATATCTATCAGATCTCACTCTCGTAAGTGGCCCTATAGGGATTGACAACCTCTATTTGCGTTGGTTGCGAGGATTTATTTGTTTTGTGCAGGTGCGAGGGACTCGCACGTAGCCTCCTACTGGATTGATACCTTGGTTCTCAAAAACTGATGGAAATACTTACGCTACTTTGCTGCATCATCCATTCCTCTTCGGGGAAACCAACGCAGTGCTCAAGAGGTAGCAAGAAGGATTTCTGGCGCCGTTGCCGGGGAGGTCTACGCAAAAGTCAACGTACCAAGTACCCATCACATACCGTTATCTTCCGCATTATATTATTTTCCATTTGCCTCTCGTTTTCCTCTCCCCCCACTTCACCCTTGCCGTTTTATTCACCCACTCTCTCTCTATCCCCCCTCTCTATTTGCCTCTTTTTGCCCGCTTCCTTTCTGTTTGCTTGTGTGTTAGTTTGCTTGCTTGTCACGATTGCTCAAGATAATACTAAATTGTGTGACTTCACCAATACCAACAATAATGATTTTATTAGCACTCCGATTGCTCCTCTTACCGATGCTGAATCTTGTGAAATTAATACTGCTTTGCTGAATCTTGTCATGAAAGATCCGTTTTCCGGCCTTCCTAGTGAAGATGCCGCTACCCATCTAAATAGCTTCATTGATTTGTGTGACATGCAAAAGAAGAAAGATGCGGATAATGATATTGTTAAATTGAAGCCATTTCCTTTTTCGCTTAGAGATCGTGCTAAAGCTTGGTTTTCGTCTTTGCCTAAAAATAGTATTGATTCATGGAACAAGTGCAAATATGCTTTTATCTCTAAGTATTTTCCTCCCGCTAAAATCATCTCTCTTAGGAACGATATTATGCATTTTAAGCAACTTGATCATGAACATGTTGCACAAGCTTGGGAGAGAATGAAATTAATGATACGTAATTGCCCTACTCATGGTTTAAATTTGTGGATGATTATACAAAAAAATTATGCCGGATTGAATTTTGCTTCTAGAAATCTTTTAGATTTGGCCGCGAGAGGCACTTTTATGGAAATCACTTTAGGAGAAGCTACTAAACTCCTAGATAATATTATGGTTAATTATTCTCATTTGCATACTGAAAGATCTACTAATAAAAAGGTGCATGCGATAGAAGAAATTAATGTTTTGAGTGGAAAGATGGATGAACTTATGAAATTATTTGCTAATAAGAATGTTTCTTCTGATCCTAATGATATGCCCTTGTCTACTGTGATTGAGAATAGTAATGAATCTATGCATGTGAATTTTGTTGGTAGGAACAATTTTGGTAACAACGTGTATATAGGAAATTTTAATCCTAGGCCTTATCCTAGTAATCCCTCCAATAATTATGGTAATTCCAACAACAATTCTTATGGAAATTATAATAAGATGCCCTCTGATTTTGAATCTAATATTAAAGAATTTATTACTTCACAAAAGAATTTTAATGCTATGATTGAAGAAAAATTTCTTAAGATTGATGATTTGGCTAGGAACGTTGATAGAATTTCTCTTGATGTTCATTCTTTGAAACTTAGATCTATTCCACCTAAGCACGATATCAATGAGTCTCTCAAAGCCATGAGAATTTCCATTGATGAGTGCAAAGAAAGAACCGCTAGGATGCGTGCTAAGAAAGATGCCTTTATAAGAGCGTGTTCTTCTAGTTTCTATGAAAATAATGATGAAGATCTAAAAGTTATTGATGTGTCCCCTATTAAATCTCTGTTTCGCAATATGAATCTTGATGATGACGGGACTGAATATGATTCACCTTTAACAATAAGGCGTTCCAAGAATTCAGAATTTGTTGATCTTGATGCTAAATTTGATAAAAGTGGGATTAAAGAAATTAAAACCCTAGATGTTGCTAAACCCACTATTATGGATTTCAAGGAATTTAACTATGAAAATTGCTCTATGATTGATTGTATTTCCTTGTTGCAATCCGTGCTAAATTCTCCTCACGCTTATAGTCAAAATAAAGCGTTTACTAAACATATCATTGATGCCTTGATGCAATCTTATGAAGAAAAACTTGAATTGGAAGTTTCTATCCCTAGAAAACTTTATGATGAGTGGGAACCAACTACTAAAATTAAAATAAATGATCATTAATGTTATGCTTTATGCGATTTGGGTGCTAGTGTTTCCACGATTCCAAAGACTTTGTGTGATTTATTAGGTTTCCATGATTTTGATGATTGCTCTCTAAACTTGCACCTTGCGGATTCCACTATTAAGAAACCTACGGGAAGAATTAATGATCTTCTTATTGTTGCAAATAGGAATTATGTGCCCGTAGATTTTATTGTTCTTGACATAGATTGCAATCCTTCATGTCCTATTATTCTTGGTAGACCTTTCCTTAGAACGATTGGTGCAATTATTGATATGAAGGAAGGAAATATTAGATTAAAATTTCCATTAAGGAAAGGCATGGAACATTTTCTTAGAAATAAAATTAAATTACCTTATGAATCTTTTTTTAGAGCCACTTATGGATTGCCTACCAAAGATGGCAATACCTAGATCTATTCTTGCTTGTTATGCCTAGCTAGGGGCGTTAAACGATTGCGCTTGTTGGGAGGCAACCCAATTTTATTTTTTTTCCTTGCTTTTTGCTCCTGTTTAGTAATAAATAATTTATCTAGCCTTTGTTTTGGTTGTGTTTTTTTGTGTTTAATTAGTGTTTGTGCCAAGTAGAACCGTTGGGAAGACTTGGGGCAAGTCTTGTTGAACTTGCTGTAAAAAACAGAAACTTTAGCGCTCACGAGAAATGCTGTCATTTTTATTTGGAAAGTTTTATTTAGTTAATTATTTTTGAAGATGCTTAATAGATAAATTCCTCACGTCCAGCAATTTATTTTAGAATTTTTGGGGTTCCAGATCTTGCGCTAGCTACAGATTACTACAGACTGTTCTGTTTTTGAAAGATTCTGTTTTCCATGTGTTGTTTGCTTATTTTGATGAATCTATGGCTAGTAAAATAGTTTATAAACCATAGAGAAGTTGGAATAAAGTAGGTATAACACCAATATAAATAAAGAATGAGTTCATTACAGTACCTTGAGGTGGTCTTTTATTTTCTTTCGCTAACGGAGCTCACGAGATTTTCTACTTTATGTTTTGTGTTGTGAAGTTTTCAAGTTTTGGGTAAAGATTTGATGGATTACGGAACAAGGAATGGCAAGAGCCTAAGCTTGTTGATGCCCATGGAACCCCCAAGATAATCTAAGGACACCTAAAAGACAAATCTTGGGGATGCCCCGGAAGGCATCCCCTCTTTCGTCTACTTCTATCGGTAACTTTACTTGGAGCTATATTTTTTTCGCCACATGATATGTGTTTTTCTTGGAGCGTCTTGTATTATTTGAGTCTTTACTTTTTAGTTTACCACAATCATCCTTGCTGTACACACCTTTTGAGAGAGCCATACATGATTTGGAATTTGTTAGAATACTCTATGTGCTTCGCTTATATCTTTTGAGTTATATAATTTTGCTCTAGTACTTCACTTATATCTTTTAGAGCACGGTGGTGGATTTCTTTTATAGAAACTATTGATCTCTCATACTGCACTTAGATTATTTTGAGAGTCTTAAATAGCATGGTAATTTTCTATAAATCCTAATATGCTAGGTATTCAAGAATAAAAAAAATTCTCTTATGTGTGTGTTGAATACTATGATAAGTTTGATACTTGATAATTGTTTTGTGATATGAAGATGGTGATTTTAAAGTCATCCTAGTTGAGTAGTTGCGAATTTTAGAAATACTTGTGTTGAAGCTTGTGATTCCCGTGGCATGCACGTACGGGGAACCATTATGTGATGAAGTCGGAGCATGATCTATTTTTTGATTGCCTTCCTTATGAGTGGCGGTCGGGGACGAGCGATGGTCTTTTCCTACCAATATATCCCCCTAGGAGCATGCGCATAATACTTTGCTTTGATAACTTGTAGATTTTTGCAATAAGTATATGAGTTCTTTATGACTAATGTTGAGTCCATGGATTATACGCACTCTCACCCTTCCACCTTTGCTAGCCTCTCTAATACCGCGCACCTTTCATCGGTATCATACACCCACGATATACCTTCCTCAAAAAAGCCACCATACCTACCTATTATGGCATTTCCATAGCCATTCCGAGATATATTTCCATGCAACTTTCCCCCATTCCATTTATTATGACACACTCCATCATTGTCATATTGCTTAGAATGATCATGTAGTCGACATCGTATTTGTGGCAAAGCCACCATTCATAATTCTTTCATACATGTCTCTCATGAGTTATTGCATATCCCGGTACACCGCCGGAGGCATTCATATAGAGTCATATTTTGTTCTAAGTATCGAGTTGTAAGAAAAATAAAAGTGTGATGATCATCATTATTAGAGCATTGTGCTAGTGAGGAAAGGATGATGGAGACTATGATTCCCCCACAAGTTGGGATGAGAATTCGGACAAAAAAAGGAAATAAAAAAAATGAGAGAAAAAGAGAGAAGGGACAATGTTACTATCCTTTTACCACACTTGTGCTTCAAAGTAGCACCATGATCTTCATGATAGAGAGTCTCTCATGTTATCACTTTCATATACTAGTGGGAATCTTTCATTATAGAACTTGGCTTGTATATTCCAATGATGGGATTCCTCAAAATGCCTTAGGTCTTCATGAGCAAGCAAGTTGGATGCACACCCACTTAGTTTCTTTTTGAGCTTTCATATACTTATAGCTCTAGTGCATCCGTTGCATGGCAATCCCTACTCACTCACATTGATATCTATTGATGGGCATCTCCATAGCCCGTTGATACGCCTAGTTGATGTGAGACTATCTTCTCCCTTTTTGTCTTCTCCACAACCACCATTCTATTCCACCTATAGTGCTATATCCATGGATCACGCTCATGAATTGCGTGAAGATTAAAAAAGTTTTGAGAATGTCAAAAGTATGAAACAATTGCTTGGCTTGTCATCGGGGTTGTGCATTATTTTAATATTTTGTGTGGTGAAGATAGAGCATAGCCAGACTATATGATTTTGTAGGGATAACTTTCTTTAACCATGTTATTTTGAGAAGACATAATTGCTTTGTTAGTATGCTTGAAGTATTATTATTTTTATCTCAATATGAACTTTTGTCTTGAATCTTTCGGATCTGAATATTCATACCACAATTAAGAAGAATTACATTTAAATTATGCCAAGTAGTACTCCGCATCAAAAATTCTGTTTTTATCATTTACCTACTCGAGGACGAGCATGAATTAAGCTTGGGGATGGTTGATACGTCTCCAACGTATTTATAATTTTTGATTGCTCCATGCTATATTATCTACTGTTTTGGACATTATCGGGATTTATTATCCACTTTTATATTATTTTTGGGACTAACCTATTAACCGGAGGCCCAGCCCAGAATTCCTGTTTTTTTGCATGTTTTAGGGTTTCGAAGAAAAGGAATATCAAACGGAGTCGAAACAGAATGAAACCTTCGGGAACGTGATTTTCTCAACGAACAAGACCCGGGAGACTTGGACCCTACGTCAAGAAAGGAAGCAGGAGGCCACGAGGTCGGGGGACGCGCCCACCCCCACCAGGCGCGCCCTCCACCCTCGTGGGCCCCCTTTTGCTCCACCGACGTACTCCTTCCTCCTATATATATCCACGTACCCCCGAACGATCAAATACGGAGCCAAAACCCTAATTCCACTTCCGTAACTTTCTGTATCCACGAGATCCCATCTTGGGGCCTATTCCGGAGCTCCGCCGGAGGGGGCATCGATCACGGAGGGCTTCTACATCAATACCATAGCCTCTCCGGTGAAGTGTGAGTAGTTTACTTCAGACCTACACATCCATAGTTAGTAGCTAGATGGCTTCTTCTCTCTTTTTGGATCTCAATACAATGTTCTCCCCCTCTCTTGTGGAGAACTATTCGATATAATCTTCTTTCTGCGGTGTCTTTGTTGAGACCGATGAATTGTGGGTTTATGATCAAGTCTATCTATGAATAATTTTGAATCTTCTCTGAATTCTTTTATGTATGATTGGTTATCTTTGCAAGTCTCTTCGAATTATCAGTTTGGTTTGGCCTACTAGATTGATCTTTCTTGCAGTGGGAGAAGTGCTTAGCTTTGGGTTCAATCTTGCGGTGTCCTTTCCCGGTGACAGTAAGGGCATCAAGGCACGTATTGTATTGTTGCCATCGAGGATAAAAAGATGGGGTTTTCATCATATTGCATGAGTCTATCCCTCTACATCATGTCATCTTGCTTAAGGCGTTACTATGTTTTTAACTTAATACTCTAGATGCATGCGGGATAGCGGTCGATGAGTGGAGTAATAGTAGTAGATGCCGGCAGGAGTCGGTCTACTTGTCTCTGACATGATGCCTATATACATGATCATACCTAGATATTCTCATAACTATGCTCAATTCTGTCAATTGCTCAACATTAATTTGTTCACCCACCGTAGAATACTTATGCTCTCGAGAGAAGCCCCTAGTGAAACCTATGGCCCCCGGGTCTATCTTTATTATATTGATCTCCTACTACTTAGTTATTTCCTTTGCTATTTCCTTTGCCTTTATTTTACTTTGCATCTTTTATCATAAAAATACCAAAAATATTATCTTATCATTTCTATCAGATCTCACTCTCGTAAGTGGCCCTATAGGGATTGACAACCCCTATTTGCGTTGGTTGCGATGATTTATTTGTTTTGTGCAGGTACGAGGGACTCGCGCGTAGCCTCCTACTGGATTGATACCTTGGTTCTCAAAAACTGAGGGAAATACTTACGCTACTTTGCTGCATCATCCCTTCCTCTTCAGGGAAACCAACGCAGTGCTCAAGAGGTAGCACCGCACACCGGACATATGGTAAACTCTGCGTGCTCATCCCGATAAATGATGCAATTGTTCATGCACACATGGTATTTCACGTGCGGTAAATCCAGAGGACACACGATCTTCTTCGCCTCCTCGAAACTGCTCGGGCACTTGTTCCGCTTGGGAAGACGTTCATGCCAGAATGACATGTTCTCGTCGAAGCATGCGTCAGTCATTTTGTGTATTACCTTCATCTCCAGAGCCATGAGCGTTACTTTCAGGCGGGTATCCTCGGGCCTGGATCCTTCATACAATGGAGTAACCATGTCTATCTCCAGTTGATCTAGCTTGGCTTTCTCTCGGGCGGCAACTCTTGCGTTATCCGTCTACTTGAGAAGCAGCTCTTGAATATGAGGGTCCTGCACCCAGCCCATCGATGGTCCATCGTCATCTGCTCCGGCATCTTCATCTTCATGATCTGCCCTTCGTCTTGATCTTCCTCGTCATCTTGTCCGGCATCATCGTCGTGATCATGTCCTGGAGATTCTTTGTCTTCTCGCCCGCCCTCGCCGCGGTGGTTGTCTTGCTGCCCTTCCTCATTTCTTGCCCGTCTCCCATGGACGACTTCATAGTCATCTTCATCACCTTGCCACCGATAGCCATCCATGAAACCACGCAAGAGATGGTGGTACCGTACCTGCCCGGAATCCAGTTCCACACTAAGGCTCTTCAGCTTGCATCTTTGAGACGGACATCTTATCTCCGTCTCGTTCTTTTGAAGCATCTCGGCCTTCACGGAGCTCAAAAACCTATTCACGATGCCTTCGGTCATCGTGCGGACCATGGTCGCCTGCGGCGTAGAGCAAAACGATATTTTAGAACCAAGAAAAAATTTGGCATGACTTTGCCTAAAAATAAGACCAAAAAAAATGCATAGTGCCAAATTCTCGCCGAAAAGGAAATGAATCAACATTCAGGCAAAATATTGGCATCTATCGCATTTCAAATACCGGTACCTGCAAACACAAACATATATGCAACACCACAAACATATGCAACACCACAAACATATGTAGATCTAGCTAGGCCATAAAAAGTGCATGTGCACGTTGTTGGAGGGAGAAAAAAGTAGAGCTACAACATAAAGAAAGCTTTCCCCTTACTTACCTATCAAAAAAGGTAATTTAACCACTTAATTTGGGTGAATCTATGGTGGAAATGAGGTGAGGAGGAGGAGGCAGCCGAGACAAGCTAGGAGGAGGAGGAGGAGGAGGAGGAGAAAATGAAGTGGGGAAAGTGAGTATGGTAGGTGGCTGTCCAAAATATCTAGCTGGTCTCAGGTTACTAATGGCGCACCACCTACAAATGCGCCATTCGTAACCCTGGTTACTAATGGCGCACCTGCCAGGGGTGCACCATTACTAGTTTTGCAAAAAAATAATATAATTCTCAGTAGTGGCGCATCGTGGGTGTGGTGCGCCATTACTAGTTTGAGCTAGTAATGGCGCACTTCGCCCAGGTGCGCCATTACTACATTCGAAAAAAAGTAAAAAAATTGTCAGTAGTGGCGCACCGAGCGTGTGGTGTGCCATTACTAGTTAAAACTAGTAATGGCGCACTATGCCCTGGTGCACAATTAATAGTTTTGGAAAAATAAAAAAAATTAAAATTGCTAGTAATGGCGCACCGTGTGTCTGGTGCGCTATTAGTAATGAGGACACTAATGGCGCACCTGTATCTGGTGCGCCACTGCAATATAGCAGTGGCGCACCACATACATGGTGCGCCATTAATGTCCATATCAGCTATAGCCCTTTTCCTAGTAGTGAATACAAAAAAAGCAAAAAAGAAAACAAAAAAAGGAAAAACTAAAAAAATTGCCACCTACTGGGCCACCACGGCCTGAATACGACTAGAAACCCATCAATTGGCCAGGATTCAGGCCCGCGGAAGGCCCACTAGGCCCATCTAGCATAACAGTGACAATTAGGCCCGTAGGCCTGCAATAGAGAGGAGCTGGAGAGGGGTGCGACAGTGGGGCTTATAAACCACTGCGTGCCCCTCTCAACTAGCGAGGTGGGACTAAACTCCTACCACCACCCCGCTGTGCAAGGCCTTTGGTCCCGGTTGGTGGCACCAACCGAGACTAAAGGGGTGCATTGGTATCGGTTCGTGGCAAAAACTGGCACCAATGCCCCCCCTTTAGTCCCGGTTGGTGCCACCAATCGGAACCAAAGGTCCCCGCTTCCCACCGTTTGAGCTGCTGAAAACTGACCTTTGGTCCCAGTTGGTGGCACCAACCGCGACTAAAGGGGTGCATTGGTACCGGTTCGTGCCATGAACTTGTACCAATGCCTTGGGTATATAAGAAAACACTTAGTAGTTTCGATCAAATCCATCACTTCTTCCCCCGACGCCCCTACTCCTCCTCACCGTCGCTGCCCAACACCCCTGCTCCACCTTGCCATCGCCGCCCAACACCCCTGCTCCACCTTGCCGTCGCCGCCACCACCGACGCCGTTAGATTGCTCGACGTCACCGTCGCCACCGCCACCGATGCCGTCAGACTGCTCAACGTCACCGCCACTGACGCCCTCTGCCCCAATGCCGCCGCCCCCTGTGAGCACCAGCCTGCTCCCGCGCCCCTCCCCTGTCCCGCGCCCCTGCCCTGCCCCGCCAGCGCCGGTGCCGGCGCCGGCCCCTCCGCCCCTGCGCCGTGCTAGCTATTAGATTTTTAGATGTTTTTAGATGTTTCTAGATGTTTTTAGATTATTTTAGTTTATGTTTAGTTTAGTTTTAAGATTAGGAAAATTTCAGGTGTATAGTTATATTTATTTAGATGTATAGTTAATTTAGATGTTGTAATTTGTTCATAAGAATTGTGCACTTTTGCATAGAAAATTTATTTTCTTATATGTACGAAAATGTAGAATGAAAATGAAAAAACATAAAAAATGAAGAAGGAAAAGAAAACCGCCCGGCCCGGCCACCATCGCATTTTCATAAACTGTTTCCACCGAGTCCACGTCGCACCGATCGAGCACCCGTGGCGAAGCAAGTCTTTTTTTAAGGTGGTTCTTTGTGAAAGTGAGGGGGGACGTCAGGAGCACCCCCGGCCCTCTCGCTCGACCAAAACTCTCGAGCACACCCAATACCTAGAAAAAAACGATGTCGGTCTCCTACACCCTCCTGCCGCACCCCTACCCGATCCACAAACTCTCTTGAGGCCACCCAAATTTACCAAGTTAAAAGAGCGTTGTCGTCGAGGCCACCCCCGAACCCTTGAAGCGTTGTTGAGGCCACCCCAAACCCTTGAAGCGTTGCCGAGGCCACCCCAAACCCTAGAGAAGTGTCTAGGTCAGTTCACTAATATGATTTCTTATTGTGCTTAGCTAGCTAGTTCTATGTATGCCACTAATATATCCATCTGTCATGTTTGAATAATTTTGCCATGTTGAATATATTTGCAGAAACTATGGATCCACACCCCCGAGACGAAGCAAAAGAAGCAGTATTGGGCAAGATAATCGCACACGGAAGTGATGTCGTCTTGTCGTTTCTCAATGACACATGCACCGATGGTCTGGAAAGACAGGATGAAGAAGCAGGCTACGACGATGATCAAACAATGGAGGAGGAAGGACACCGTGATGACGACTCCGGTGACCGACCGGAAGAGGAAGGACATGGTCATGACGACTCCGGTGACCGAACGGAGTCCGGCCAGGTATATATATTTATTAATTAAGCATGTGCTGACTATAGATAATTGATACATTAATTGTTTTAGATATGTACACATATTAATACTCTTCTTTTTCTTCTTTTCTAGCCATCCGAATCGAGCAACACTTCGGTAACGAGACGAGGCCCGAAGATAAAGTTGCGCGCGGATGAAAGGTACACGATCATCGAAATTCATCGCGCTGACCAACCAATTGAACCCCTGTGGACCAAGCAAAAAAATTAATGCTCAATGCGGGGTTCTAGTTAGGGACATGATCCCGATCAGCATCGAGCAATGGTTGAATCCTAAGGACAAACACTCTCAGGTGTATTATGTCAGCGATAGGCAGAAAGCTGATCTTTGGACCACGCTACAGGAAAATTTGACCTTCCCGCCAGAGGAGGATCCGGAGAATCCAGTTAAAAAGCCAATGATCAAGGCTTGTGCTCTTAAGAAGATGGCTGAGCTATTCAGGAGGTGGAAGAATGAGCTGAAATCATCGTTTGTCGACCAAGACAAGACTCTAGAATTCATCAGCCAATTTGAGAAGATCAAAGATCAGTGGCCCGCATTTGTCACCAAAAAGAAATCTGAGAGAGCAATGAAGATGTCAGCGACAAACAAGAAATATGCTGCAAAGAAGAAGCATCACCATCGCACCGGGTCAGGTGGCTACCTGAAAGCCCGATCGTTGTGGGACAAGGCTAAGAATGACCTCATGATAAAGGAATCAAACCAGAGACGCGACACTGGCCGGACCGTTGCAGGACTTGGTTCTTCGGGGTTGGGGGAAAATTGGACCATGTAACTGGGAAGTGCGTTTGGAGCAACGAGCAGCTGAACACACCCATCGAGAAGCTTCAGGAGTATATCAAAAAAGCGCAGCAAGGGACGTTCGTTCCGGACAGAGAGAACGACGAGCTCACAGAGGCTCTCGGGAATCCTGAGCACCCCAGACGGACACGAGGCACGCCAGGCTCCCTTTCGTGAAAGGCTGGATTTCCTGACGCGGGCGGTTACGAACTTCGGGAGAGGAAGAAGAAAAAGGAGTTGACCCAACTACAGGCGCTGCACGCAAGGGTACAAGCGCTAGAGCAACGAGACGCAGTTCGCAGCACGTGACCTGCCGAAGCTACACCCGAAGCTACCCTGCCATCTCAGCGGAGAAGTAGCGTGGCTTCCACGGAGCTTCTTCAGGAGCCTATCTTCACGGCTCCTGCTAGCTACCACGTGGATGCTATCACGGAGTCTCAGCATTGTCACCTTATGACGTAGTGGATGGAATTGAAAGGCAAGGCAGCTATTGGCTCTGTTGCACCTCCTGAACCTGGGGCAACTTTTCACTGCCGGCCGATTCCAGAAGGATATGCTAGGGTGATGATGGATGAAATCACAGAAGGATTTGAGAACCTCCAGCTTGACCACCCTACGGGTGACGGGGAGACTAGGCTGGGTTCTTGTCTGAAGACTCCATGCCTATGGCGGAAGGAGCTCATCAACCTTCCAAACTGGACGCCTCCGCCTCCTCCTCCTCCTCCGGCGAGTAAGGGCACTCTGACTCCTCCTCCACCCCCTCCTCCGGCAAGTGATCAGGGCACTCAGCCTCCTTCTCTGGCGCTTGCCGGCACTCCGCCTCCTTCTCCGCCTGCGTCAGCGCGCCCGAGCAGCCAGCCTGCTCCTTCTCCGCCTCGTCAGCAAGGGCGAAAGAGACCCGCCGCCGCTCCAGCTGCTCCAGCGCGTCGTAGTTCTTCTCCTCCGCCTCATAAGCAAGCACGAAAGAAGAAAGCCGCAGCCGCTCCGTCTGCTCCGGCGTCTAGCAGTACAGCCAGAGGTGGGAGGCAATACAGATACAATCCACCTCTCAAGCCTCTAGAGAAGTTACCATATGAGATGACCGAACAGGAAAACACTGAGATCTGTCAAGCCCAAGTGAACGACTTCTTTGAAGGGGTGAAAGCAAAGAGACATCCACCTCCGAAGGAGAAGGTAGATCCGGTGAAAGCAAAGCGCACTATCGATGCCCAGAGGAAACCACCAAAGTCTCCACCGAAAACCAACTATGAGTGCATTACTGAAAAGGTATATATCGAAGCGGAGCGGTCGGGAAGTACTAGAAGTGACTAAGAGTTAAAACAACGACCAGCAGTTGGGAAAAAAATTGCCCAGCTCGGCGAACAAGCGGACCAATTGTGCCCCCCGCTCAATGTGTCTAGCGACATCGTCGCTAATGCTCCGGGGATGGTGCCCGGTTATAACAATCTTGGAGATTACCTACCCGACAATGTACATTATGATTTCTTGGAGGTGGACGAACACAGATACGAGTACGGGAAGCCTCTCGTCAAAGATGAAAAATCTCTAACAACGATGATGCGAAGATTCCATGGTTGGTACATGAAAACCCGCAGAGAGTCTGGGGGGATGAATACTTTGTATCTGAGAGTTAAAGAGGAGCACGACCTCGTTTGAATGGATCTATTGTATGTTCCATTTGAGGAGTTCTTCCAGTTCTTCAATCAAAAGGACCTCGATAAATTAACGATCACTTGCTACTGTCTGTAAGTACCACTTCTGTCATTAAGTCTCTATATATAGCTCAGCTCTTTCTTTGCATGTATTTATAATTATCCTCACTATATTATGCAGATTGAAGATCGTCGAGTGCAGAAAAGCAGAAATGTATGATATTGGGTTCATTAACACAAATCTCATAGATGAATTTCAGTTTAAAAACAGCGTCAAAGATGCCGAGGACAACTTGCTCAAATCATTGCTAATAAATCAAAACAAAGATTTAATACTCTTTCCTTACAACTTCGAGTGAGTGTTACTGTCATGTGCATATTCGGTTTACCTTATTACTTGAGCGAGGTTATAGTAATGTAAGTGATGAGTTATGCATGCGTGCGCAGCTTTCACTATATTCTCCTGGAGATTAAGCTTGAGCAGGCACTAGTAACCGTCTTAGACTCGAGACGAAAAGATCCCGAGACCTATGCGGACATGACTAAAATTCTCAACAAGTAAGTTCAATCGATCATTATCGCACCATATCGGCAACTTTTTGTTCATTTCCTGATATCTCAAGTAATAATTATTTACTTTGTCTTGCAGGGTTTGGAAAAAGTTCACCGCAGAAGCTCCGGGACTGCCGAAGGAGCTGCGATATACATATCCGAAAGTAAGTACTACTAGCTAGCTAGTTCCGCGCATCTCCCGTTGATTCTAGCTACTTTCATCACTGCCATTTAGAATGCTTCATTATCAGTTTGATTGACCTCTATTTCTGGTAAAGTGCTTGTGGCAGGAACAAGGGAAAGATTACTGTGGACACTACGTGTGCGAGTTCATCTACAACGCGACTTGCAAAAATAAGCGGGGCTACTCTAAAAGACAATATGCGGTGAGTAAGAAATAATATTCACAATTTCATTTTATTACACCATCACTTCTATTGAGTTGCATTCATATATATGTATTGACCCCCTTCTTCAAATTAGTTGTGGCAGATGCGGAATGAACTCCTACCACAACATCGCATGAAAGCAATTCAAGAGGAATTGGCGGGATCCTTTCTTGACCACGTCATCAATAAAGCCGGAGAATACCATGTGGAACATGAGTTCAAATGATAGGGGATTGTAAGAGATCTTACATATTGTATATGTATGTAGCCAGTAGCATCGGATAGATAATACGAAAACTTGTTGTTCGACCAATCTCTCGGAGAAGGAGAGGTCGATCACTTCTCTCGGTATGCATGGCGAACTTTTGTACTTAATGGTTTCCTTCATTTTCTTACTAGCTAGTGTGTCGAGGGCCTCTCTATACGTATAGTACGTAGCGTCGAGCAAGCACGGAGATAAGAGAGGACACTTCTCTTTATTAATTAACTAGCTACCTAACACAATATATGAAACACCTTAATTAACCGTACAAAACCCCCAAATCCACCCCCTTTTCAGAAAAAAAACAAAAACCCTAGCCCCTGAACAGCTGACGCATGGATTCATATTGGTCCCGGTTGGTGCCACCAACCGGGACTAAAGGGCCTCCTGCCTGGGTTCGCAGCACCGGCCATGTGGAGGCCCATCTGTCCCGGTTAGTATAAGAACCGGGACTAAAAGCCTAGGGCATTAGTAACGACCCTTTAGTCACGGTTCCCCATCCGGAACATATGGGCCTTATGAACCGGGACAAATGATCCTTTTTTTACTAATGCATCGTGGGCGCAAGCCTTATCGGTCAGGTGAACGTGACAGGGCTCTGACCCGCCCTCTTGGCGCAATCACCAGATCAAGGCCGCGCCTGATCAGCTAACTTAGTAACAGAAAAAATAAACCAGCTCGATCATGTCATGTACAATCATATGTTGTGCCGTTTATATTCTGCTAATTGAAGAAAAGAACACCAGCAGGGTTTAAGCTAACACTTTTTTTTTTGAGCATGGGTTTAAGCTAACACTTGCGCGCACAGCAAAGTGGTCAGACCAACAGTTTGCTCTCTCTCTCTCTCAAAAAAAAAAAAAACGAACCAGCACGTATGTCGCGCGTGTGTGTGATTGTGAAGCGAGCGAGCACAACTGCATAAGTGTCCCTCGAGGCAGAGAAAGGACCAGCGCACCAGTAGTTAACAATCAACCACAACTAGAGATACGATGGCCTGTTGATCGATCTTGGAAACGGACCACAGCACGGGACTTTCCGTTTCCAGTCTCAGCGCCGGTCAGTACAGCAGCATCCCTTGAGTATACAATGGCCGTGCACGTGCGCCGTGCCTTCCTTCCGTCGCCTATAAGGCAGATATATTGATGTACTCCTTCTCTAAAGAAATATAAGAGCATTTAGATCATTATTGTATTCCCTTCGTAAAGAAATATAAGAAAGGCAAGACATATTTTAATGCATGACTCACGACATATTATTTTTGTAGCATTTCTATTGTTCCTTCAACTTTTGATTTTTTTCATAACAAGTAAATATGAAATTACATGATTTTTCTAAGAATGTGTCGAACAATTCTTTTAATTACATCATTTTGTAATGCATGAACATTTATAATTACAAGAAGAACTAAGAATGCATTCAACATTTTTTAATTTCATGACAATCTTACTAAAAATATATTAACAACTTTATTACATAAATACATTTTCAATAAGATGAAAAAATTAAAATGTATTCAACACTTTTTAATCGCATAAACATTTCTATAAATGTGTTTTACATTTTTTTATTACATGGATTTTTAATAAAGAAATGTTTTTGAGTGACAAAAAAATTATAAAAAATACACCGACCACTTTCTGAATTACATGAATTTCTATGTATAAATGTGTCAAACACTTTTTTAATTACATGAATATTTTTCTAATCTATTAATTCCTCATCTTCAGCTAGGAGTTCGATGAACTACCCACCATAGTAATCTAGCTGATATTTATCCCATAAGCTGAACTACCCCATCATATTATTTCGATAACTTGGATACGTCAGTCTATGACGCCCGCAGGCAGTAAACTAGATTACAGTTGTCTCTATACTGTTTGCGGTGTTCACTGATATTAATTAGGGAGCAAATGGGAATATTTTCAAACTCATCATGCACATCTCTTGCAATGGTCAGAGGCCCTTAGCAGCATCCCTTCCGTTTACAGCCGGCGTACGCGCACAGCAAAGTATCCGGCTGTGTGTAAGATGTCAAACCAACACGTCCGCTCTATCTATAAAATAAAAAACAAACCAACATACAATCAACACAACTAGATAAAGGACCAGCGCGCATGTAGCCAACAATCAACGACAACTAGAGATACGATGCCAGCTGATGGATCTTGGGAACGGACTGCTGCACGACAGTCATGACGATAGCCCTGCTCTGCGCAGCGCGCATGTCAACCCATGGCGGGCCTCATCCAGGGTCGCCCGCCTCCCATCCAAGGTTTTGGTTACCGAATAAGGAAATTTTGCGGAGGGGGACCGGTAAATATGGTTACAAGGTTACCGAGAATATTTCGAACGAATTTCATAGTTGAATTTTGAATTCAAATAAGTGAATGAACGAACATTCGAACTAGAGATCTCTCAAAACAGGAAATAGGTTGCTACCAACACGTCAGAACCAACACTCGTGGCATTAATTAGAACCTGCGTACTTTACAACAAATCGAGTGTTCAAATTCAAAAAGTTCAAAATTTTTGCTCGGTATAGGGATTTACCTAGAGGCACGGAAATATGCGGTAACCATGGGAAATCTTGAAATTTTGACCGGTAACCAAAACCTTGCTCCCATCCGCCAGGCCAGCTGTCCCACCTCCGTTACGTCCACCATCTCCTCCGCTGTGACGCCCAGACTCTCCCCAGCCTCCGCCACCGCCACGCTAGACAGGTAGGGTAGCAAGGGTGGCCAGCCGGGCACAACAATCCATGCAACAACGAATCGAATCCAACCAAATCACCCTTGCCATCCATCCAAGGCCCCCAACTGGAAATAGAGTGGAAACCTGTCGTCCAGACCAGACCAGACCAGACCAGTGTTGAGTACAAAAGCAGCTAGCAGCTCCTTCCTCACCCAACCCCAACCCTAGCCTGCGACGTCAGCCCAAAACCGCTCAACCATTCTGATTCTCTCCGACCTCAGATCGATCGGCGATGTCGCCCACTCCCGTACATGTCGCCAACTTAGATCCTGAGGCTACGCCAGAACCCGTCGCTGCGCCGCCGACCCTAGCGGTGGTCCCACTCACCCTCGAGCTCTTTGACACGCTCAGCCGTGTGGCGATGGAGATGGTGCGACTGCGGGTCATATCCGTGGAGGAGGACACACTCCACTATCGCACACTGGTGCGCCGCGCGTGACTCAACTTTGAGGTGCTCTGGGGCCGCTACCACTATACCACACTGAACGCAACGCCGAGCACAACCAAGGGCAACCGGGCCGACTTATGGGCCCTCGGCGCCATGATCACAGGGGAGGGGGGGAGCTCTGCCGGGCGTCTTCGTCGGCAACGCCTTCAACTATCGTGTGAGCTGCTCGTCCTCAGGCCCACAACCAAACGCGGGCCGGCATCGGCTATGTGCCCACGCCTCGTGCGACGATGACCCTTCGGTCATATGAAACTACAAGGCCTGCCACGACCTCATCCACGGGATGCCCGCCGATGGGCCCATACCCGAGAACTGGGGGGGGGATCATCACCCAAAAATGGACTTCGCTGATGAGATCGTCCCCAAGATCGATAGCCTTGAGGGCGTCTTCCCACACTTCAACATCGACATCGACCCGTCGAAGTTACTCGCATCTCTGGTTTTCATGCATCCACAGGCGGACGCTGTTGTAGGAGCTCTGGTGGTACCCGGCCTGGCGTGCGCGATTCGCCATTTGGAGTTGGAGCCTGGTGACAAGGAGATCGTCAGGCTGTCGTGCCACCACACTAATGCCTTCCACATCCTATGCATCAAAGCGTGGTTCTATCAAGAGCAAAGTGCCAAATTTGTCGGCGTGAGGTGATGGATTACCTCGGCTTTAGATTCTGAGATTAGATAGCTGAAGGTGCTTGACTCATACATCTCGAATGCAAAGATGTTGATAGATTACATAGTAGATGAATAAATTTCTTCTCCGCAAAAAAGAAACAAAGAATAAATTCCATGTAATTAATATTTGGGAGGTGGGACTGGTTTTTCAGCACCTAGGTGTCTAGGCACCTAGTTTATCAGTATCTTCCGTGAAGCAACTAGCCCATAGAGATTTTCACCAGGTCATGTACCAGAAGTTCGATTAGCAGGCGTAGGAGAGCTACCCGTGGGAGCCTGGCAATATTTAAAACGAATCTGTGCCTATACTCACATTGTTCAGTCGTAGGCAGATTCCACCTCGCCTGTTACCGCATATTTCCGTTTCTTGGTGAACGGCCAGATAAAAGGGGTCGGAACCTCCGGGTGCTACCGCACCATTCCGTCTCATCAAGGGTGAATGGCCAGATAAAAGGGGGTCGGGACCCCCGGGTGCTACCACACCTTTCCGTTTCTTGGTATCTGTGTAAGGTTACCAATAGCAAAGTGAGCAGTTGGTAGTAGCCATACAGGAATTTAACCACTGCATGGGAAAAATTGCAGAAGATATGAGCAAATATCACTTATCGCGAATTCATCTAAATATTACTAGTAATTAGTAGCGTGTCAGCCTAGACAGTAAACCATTTGCTCTTATCTAGATCAGATTTGTTAATTAGATCGGTAACATGGATTACTAAGAAGTTGTCAGGAATTTAGATATCATGTTATATCAGATAGAAGAATTCATATTTGGATCGGAGTGAGCAACTATTAATTTCTCTTAATGCGTAGCTTAATTCTAGATGGGTCATCAAAGTCCAGATTGCAAATCCCTCCGCTCGTCTCACTGTTAGCGTCTTTGTCTGAGAATCTGTTTCAAAGCATTTGCCAGTTGAGAAAATAAAAGAAATTGTTTACTACTGTATTTCTACACTTAAATGCTATCCACCTGGTAAAGCTGATTGTGGTTTTTGAATCTATAGTAATGTGGCCAAAGATATATAGTTATTGGAACCGAAGTGAGTAGTGACCAGTAATGCTATGTAGTACAGTGATACATCATTTTAAACCAACACCATTGACTTTGGGTGCCATAAGATAAGGTAGTACATACTATCTACAAACGGCAGGTCCATATTACTATTTTGAAATAACTGACAGGAGAAGCATAACGTATCTGATGCCCTGCTTTCGAGTGAAACGATCGACTAGTCAATGAGTCGTAACTAGAAGTCGACCCAAATACCTCGACTAGTCGATCGGGATGGCACGACTCGTCAAGAGTCGCTAACAGAACGACTCGTCGACTCGTCAACTCAAAAACCTTGATCTGATGTGGATATTTATTTTAAGGAATGATGACAAAACCTCAGCTTCTAGTAACAAATTACCAACTTTGGATCTCTCGCCGGCTCACCTCGCTGGGCAAGGAAAACCTTGCCAGCGGATGGTAGCCAAATTGGCTTGCTCACACTAACAAGGAAAAAACTTGAAACTGCAGGTAATGAGATGAGTTGCCGGGGAACCAAACCCCTCGCTTCTTTGCTTTGCGAGGAAAGGCAAGCGCTTGCCCAGAATCCAAATATGCAGTAACCTTTGCTAGATTTACATGTCATGCCTGATTAGGCATAGCTTTGTTTTTCTTTTACCCATTTAATTTTGCCGGTCCCTGGCAAAGACCCAGTCAGAGTGAGAATTCACAACCTATGGGGACAGCAACAAATTCGAATAGGTTTACTTTTTCTGGTCCCTGACAAAGAGCCACTCAGAGTGAGAAGTTCAGAATTCAATGTGCCCTCAATACAAAGTTCAGAATGCTGGGTAGTTGACGACAAAATTATATGCTAAGCTACATCATGGTCTACAAAAATCTTAAGATTCTTCCAAAATAGGTTTAGTTTGACAACAGCCAAGAAATTCAACAATATAGCAAGAATTCTAGTAGGAAAATATTTGTCATCATCTGATGGAAAAGTAATCAAAACACAAGTTTAGGAGCACAGCAGGGGTGCTTAAGTAGTAAGCAATGAACGGCAGACTTAAGAGCGCTTAATAGTCTTGGCAACAAACAGAATTATTCTGTTTTCTCTACTGAATAAAATAATGAAAAATAATGATGTTCAATAGATATGTAAGGCTGCATATTGTGCAATCTATATAAAAGGAGTTCCATATAAAGAGCTCCATATTATTTGACGTCATCGATGAAAGGTCATGAAGGATTCATAAATGAAACTAGCATCTGTTTACATTCAGCCACCAATAACAGATATCAAGTGACAACAGCAATTAGTATTACCTAAATGCAAATATATAAGGGACTAGGTAATTCATACAACTAGGCATTATCCATTGGATCGCTTGTCGCTTACAAAATATGTAAAGCTAACCAACATTGTTCAAAGCCACAAAAGGGCATGCACCTGAAGAGCACGTTTTGGAATGCTGCCACGGAACTAGACCGTTAGGCACACGCACGCACAACCAACGACTAGTTTTTACAAAGGCATTTGTGCCACCATGTTAAATGCATGACGCAGCAAGGACTTTCAGCAATCATCCGCCAACCAAATCCGCGAAACAGGGAATTCAAGGTAAACCACACATGAAATCTCCAGAATTGCACATAAGATGTGCTTCCCTGCTTTCCATATCATACGACAGATTCACCTCCTTCCAGTCAGTAACGAAAATCAAATTACGATCCGGATGAATTGCAAACATCTCATACTTAAAGGTCTTGTCCTCTTTGTCACAATCCTCATCTTCTAGAGAGGCGTCTCACGATATAATTGCATTCCTCGTCTTCTTGTGATTCCTAGCATTTGCAGAGGAGAAGGCTGCTGCAGCATTGTTTGAGCTTGACCCTAGCGTAGCTCCCGCAAAGGAAAGGGAGCGAAGCGTCGACTAGAGAGGCGTCTCCCGGCCCTGGACAGATTGTTGAAACAGAGTCCGCCGTCTAAGTGGCGGGTGTGGAAGAATCCGTAATTCTAGGGTTTGGACTTCACAAGCCGGAAAGGGCAATAGAGCCGCGGCTGTGTGTGCCTGGATCTGGATGGGCTTTACTACTTCTTCGAAAATTTTGCCCAAAGGTTGTGTATATCGGGAAAAAATGTTTTTCTAATAAATTGCCTTATATGGATGCAGATCATTATCTGTCCAATTTTCTGTAGGGCATATCGAAATGTCCGCGTATACCTACTTCCATTTTAGAGACACACAATGGCATCGCTTTCATCACCTTTTTGAAACTACACTACTAGGGAAAACGTTATACACAGAACTTTAGCAGTAGCGCTTGTTATAAGAGCAAGCTACTGCTAGATAGCAGCACTAGTGCAGAACCGGGCAATAGCACCGGTTCGTAAGGCCCTTTAGTGCCGGTTCAGTAACCGGCACTAAAGTGTGGGCACTAAAGCCCCCTCCCTTTAGTACCGGTTCAGCACGAACCGGTGCTAAAGGGCAACCACGTGGCACGAGGCAGCTCCGGGGCAGGGAGCCCTTTAGTACCGGTTGGTGACACCAACCGGTATTAAAAGGTTGGGGAGGTTTTGGTTTATGATTTCTTTTTCATTTAATTTTGTGTTTTCTATTTAATATTTTTTCGTTTGCTGGTATTTTACGATAATACATATTGTACACGTTATGCATATATATAAACAGAATTTCTAGTAGAACCGATCATATATATATATATATATATATATATATATCATCCAATGTCTCACAACCACCATTTTCTAGCTATATACAATTTCTCCTAATTGGTGCCTTTGGAGCACGATAACAATTGGAAGTGGTTCATGGGGGCGGTAGCGGGTAATAGTATTCTCCTTTGGGATCTATGACCCGGTCGAGCAAAAATCCCGCTATTTCCTCTTGAATTGCTTGTATGTGCTCCGTTGGTAGGAGCTGCTCTCGCACCTCTTTGAACTGTTAAGAAGGAGATCAATGTGCATGTGTATTAGTTATGTGACTAGATATCGATAATGGTGTAAAAATTGAGAATAGTGTTCTGACAAACATACCTACTCATGTCTTTGAGATATGCTCCTTTCGGACGCCATCATGCGAATGTTTTTGCAAACATAGTATGCACACAGATTATTCCCCGGCGCCTGCTTCAGGGCCTTTACGAGAATGAAATTTGATCAGATAATAATTAATCAAGCATGATAATTAAAGAGATGGCAGCTAGCTAGTTAGTACTATTTAATTACTTACCTGGGGTCGATACCATTTCAGATTTCGTTTCCATTGGCTTGGAGTGACGCTTATGAACTTTAACCAAGCCCTGTCCGCCGACAAAGAAAATGAATAAATGGGTTATTAAATAGTTGTTATCAGGAAATGACGAACTAATTAAATAGGCCGAGATATAGTTAATAATGATTGAAATTACCTGTTGACTATCCCCTTCATGGTGGTGTAGCCACTTTCTTTCTTAAGTAGTGAGTCTAGTACTTCAACTGTTCCTTCATCAACTTTAATGATTAACAAGATCCCTTGAAATCTACATGCACACACGTTTGCATGTCTTAATTAAGCGGGCATATGTAAGCAAAAACATGTAGCTAGCTAGTAGGCAAAAACAGAATTTGTAGTACAAGACAGTGTGACTCACTCGAAGTTGTAAGGAAGTAGTATATCTTCATTGTATTTGAGGCGCTTGAAGAACTCTAGCATGCTTTCCTCTACACTTTTTTGTAATATGGATCTAATTTCCATGTGTATTTATTAATGGTATTTGGGTCAACGAACCCAATGCCATAGCGTCCACCTTTTTTCATTTCATAAATCTTCATCCTGCATAATACCACAGAAAAAAGAATATAGTGAGGATAATTACAGGTAATGATTGATCAAAATGACCACTACAGCTAGCTTGAGACTTAAATTACAGAAAGAAATCACTTACAGACAATAGCAACTGACGATAGATTTTTCGAGTGCGTCTTGATTGTATAACTGAAATAGTTCTGAATACTCAACGGACACAGCTTTCTCATGGTAGTAATGATCCTTCTTGACATTCACCATGAGGGACTCTCGATTGGAAATCTTGGTAATGTCCATGTACCATTGATGCAATTCATACATTCTCGTTGGGAGCTTCTTGACCTCGTCTGGCTCGACCAAAGGTTGGCCCCGGACATATTTCCGTTTTATTTCCTCCTCTGCAATCAGAGGCATGGACTCGATATCGAGGAGTTGTCCAACAGTGATCTTGAGCATTTCAGCCTGCTCATTATGCTCCTCGGTTATTACCACATCGCCCAGCTCGGGAACATAAACGGTTTGCCCACAATAATATTGGGCGCGCGTACTCTCATGTGTTGTTGGCACAACAAGCGGGGGGATTGATGGCGCCGCCTGTTCTCCCAGCTGGGGAACAGTTTTACCGCATGTTTTGCCAGCTGATTTGCTCGAGCTCGAGCTCGCCTCTTTCTGTAGACGTGCTCGATTTAACTCCCTAAGGTGGCGCTCATAGTATGTGTCAACAGGCTTGGGAGCTGGTGGTCTAGCCATACGAATGAAGTGGTCAATCTTTTCCTCAGGCACTTTCTCCCTTGGCGGCGGTGGCGGTTTTGGTGCAAAGTGGGCTTCCACCTCGGCCTTGGATATGGCTGTGTTTTCCTCCTCGGACTTGTCGTAATGCCTCTGCGGAAGAGGCGCAAGGCTGCTTGGACCATATTGAAATCGCTTGCCTCCACCTGTACCTACAATACTACCTCAACTTGTACCGCTACACACCATAGCTGAGGCGGCTCTCTTTCATGATTTCTGAGGCAGCGAAGACGGCTGACGTGGCTGAGTTGGAGGAGGAGGAGTGGCCTGAAGCTGTGCCAGACTTGGAGGAGGAGTGGCCTGACGCTTTGCCGGACTTGGAGGAGGAGGAGTGGCCTGAAGCTGTGCTGGACTTGGAGGAGGAGTGGCCTGACGCGTTGGTGGACTTGGAGGAGCGGGAGTCTGCTGACTCGATGGCGGACTTCGACGAGGAGTCGGATGACGCGGTGTCGGTGGCCTTCGAAAGATGATGCAATCCTTTCTCCATAAGATGATACGATGGTTGGCCTCTCCCAGTGGCTCCTCGTCACCTCCAGGAATGTCAAGCTCTAGCCCCGAATATTGGTCCACCACCTCATCAACCAAGACACGAGCATAGCCCGCTGGAATTGGGTTGCAATGGAAGGTTGCCTTGGGGGGATTTGTAAAAGCAAGGGCGTCCGCCACCTTCATGGATATGTTCTTCATTTTGAAGTGTAGCTCACAGTTAGTGTTCTCCATGATGTCATCCATTGGGTAGCTATCCAGCAATGCGTCGCCCGGGGCGGAACCCACGCTGCTTCTCGGCATGGATGGGACGGTGCTATCCAATGCTGGATCATCCGCTAGCTGCTGCAGCTGCTGAGACCCCCTTTGCTGGCTAAGTGAGTCGATCTGCTCCTGCTGCCGCTGGAATTTGACCGCCAAGTCCGCGTGCGCTGATTCTAGGCCTTGAAGGCGTTCATACTCCATCTTCCTCTGCTCCTCCTCTATCATCCTCTTCTTCTCCTCCGCAATCTTCTTTCTCGCACAGGTTCTGTAGTCGGCGTTCCAGTCCGAAAACCCCTCATACCACGGAATAGCGCCCTTGCCTCGTGTTCTTCCCTGGTGTTCAGGATTTCCCAGGGCACGCGCAAGCTCGTCGTTCTCTCTGTTGGGCTCGAACACCCCCGATCGAGCCTCTTCTATTGCAACAAGTAGCTTATCTTCGGCTCCGTCCTAACATGTCTTCTTCGAAACTTTGCCTGTCTTCGGGTCCAACTCCCCCCATGCGCATAGAACCAAGTCCTGCACCTAGGGGGCCAGCTCAATCTTTCTGGAGTGACACCTGCATCCTCCATCTCTTTCTCAGACTTATCCCACTTAGGCATTCCCACCGCATAGACACCTGGCCCCAGCTTATGGAACTTATCCTTTTTTGCGGCATTGGCCATGTTTATTCTCGACCGTTCCTTAGATAATTCCGAATCCTTGAATTTCACGAAATCATCCCAATGAGCACTTTGCTTCTCTAGTGTTCCCTCGAATACTGGAGTCTTCCTTCCCCCCTTGACGTACTTGTCCCATACACGATTCTTGTGGTTGTTGAATGCAACCGCCATCTTCCTAAGAGCAGCGTCATTGACTTTCTCCACATCTGCATCTGTGAAATGATCTGGTAGTGTGAAATGTTCCATGAGCGTTTCCCAAAGCAGAAGTTTTTGTCTGTCGTCAACAAAAGTAACTCCTGGACGTGGCTTTGCTGGCTCTCTCCATTCGTGAAGGGAGATCGGGAGTTGGTCCTTCACAAGAACTCCGCATTGACGAATGAACTTGTCCGCAATCTTCTTAGGCGCTAATGGTTCGCCATTAGGTTTGATGGCCTCGATATTGTACTTTACGCCCTCCTTCCACTTTTTGTTTGGGCCTCGTTTCCTGTTGCCTGAAGATTTGCTCGATCCGATGGCTGAAAGAAGAAAGATTGATTCGTTAATATATCTTCAAGTCATTTAAAACAAGTGATGATCACCAGATGCCTGCTTATATAAATATATATACCTCGCCGGTCTTTGTTGTTTCAAGATCAACATTTTCTTCGTCATGTCCATAGTTCATGACTTCATCAATTCGGTCGTCGCGATGGAATATCATATCACCCTCCCCGGTGTTGTTTAGATATTTGGAGCCGTCATAATATTCTTCATTTTGATCATCATCTGGCCCGCGAGGATTGCGTATAATATTGAACAGGGCCTCTTCTCCCTCTCTGCCGGTATTGTCCGCCATAGGTTTTACTTAACTAATCCAAAATAAATATGTTCAAATTACAATGCATGGATGCAATCAATTAATAAGGAAAAACTAAATCAATCATAGTACATAATAAGCATCATCGAATATAATCTCGAGTACGTCGTCTCGAATAATAGATATAATCTCGAATACATCGTCTTGAATAATAGATATAATCTCGAATACATCATCTCGAATATTATATATCGAATACATCACTAGCTAGCTACCTAGCTAATAAAGATCGAATACTAGAGAGTAATCTAGGCGGTGGACAACCAAAGTGAAGGAACCATCGCTGGATCATTGCTCGGGTGATCTCCCCAAAGAACCTGCCAGGTATTGGAGAACTTGACGTCCATAGAAGCCATGTAGCGATGGACGTGCGTGTCCTCCTCCCTGACACGGTGACGTACCACCTTCGGCGGGGCCGGCTCCCTCCGCACCGAAAGTGGCCCACGCGAACGTCACCAAAGGAGATCAGGGTCGACGACGGGACCCGCAGCCGGGTTGCTCACCAAGCGTCGCGCCCCTGAAAGTAGCACCTCCCAGTGCCAGCCCGGCAGAGCCCAGTCCCGGACATGGGTCCTCTGAAGCAGGACGTCGTCGCGAATGGGTCAACGGCGAGGATGCGGGCCGGGCATCGTCGACAACAAATACTATATGCCGCAAAAGTAAAGTAACATTTTTTAAATGATGGATTCTGATTTCATATATGCGAATTCTAAATTTTATAACTAAAACTAACATTTCTAATATTTCTATAACTAAAACTAACATTTCTAATATTTCTATAACTAAAAAATATTTTATATAACTAACATTTCAATATAACTAACATTTCTAATATAACTAACATTTCTATATAACTAACATTTCTAATATTTCTATATAACTAACATTTCTATAACTAAAAAACATTTCTATATAACTAACATTTCTAATATTTCTATAACACTGTGTGTGTGTGTGTGCGGCCGGGGCAGGAGCTCACCGGCGAGGCGCGACAACGGGGGGCGACGACGGGGACGGAGATAGGCGGTGACGACGGGGATCGGGACGGGGCAGCGATGACGGGGACGGGGACGGGCCGGGCGGGGACGACGGGAGGACGGGGCGGGGCGCGACGACGGGGCGCGGCGCGGCGACTGGGATGACGGGGACGGGGACGGCGACGAGGGGCGGCGGCGAGGGGAGGCGGCGACGGGGCAGAGGAGAAAGACGCAGAGAGAGATGAGAAAACTGACAAATTTTTTGAAGTGTTTTCTTATATAGAACAACCTTTAATACTGGTTGAAGCCACCAACTGGTACTAAAGGTCTGTTTTGGCCAGGCCAAGCGGCGGGAACGGCACCCTTTTAGTACTGGGTGATGGCACCAACCAGTACTAAAGACCCCCCCTTTAGTACTGGTTGGAGTCACGACCCGGTACTAAAGGGGGTGTGCTGGCGCAGGTGTGGTGCGGCAAGTTTAGTCCCACCTCGCTAGCCGAGGGGCGTCCGCACTGGTTTTTAAGCCCCACTGCGGTAGCTCTCTCGAGCTCCTTCCAAAGCAGGCCTACTGGGCCTACATGTTCTATGTTGCCCTGTGGGCCTACAGGGCCTTTGCGGGCTTGCATCCTGGCCCAACAACACGTTGTGTTTCTAGTCGTATGCAGGCCGCTTTGGCCTAGTAGGCGGGCTTTTTTATTTTCTTGTTTTTTTCTTTATTTATTTTTGTTTTATTTATTTTTGAGTTGTTTTTTGTTGTATTTAGAGTTTCTTTGTGAATATTTTTGCTTTCGGTATAAAAAATTACAAACTTTCTGTTAGTGCCCGTAGTTTTTAAATTTGAATAGTTTAAATTTTGAATTATTTGAAATTTCTGTAAATCACTAGTTTGTGAATAACTTAACTTTAAAAATAGATTTTTCAGTGATTCTTTTTTCTTATGTTTAATATTAGTGTGTTTTATCATTATGTTCAATTTGGTAATGCTTAGGTTATTTAAAAAATGAAATGCCTTTGTAATAGATGAGTTATCGTCCGAAACCCTGATACTTCGAAAGAGATTGTCCATTTTGTACACGAAGTGCTTCCAGTTTGTTTGCACATAAAATTTCTTCATGTTTCAAATGCCAAAACACATAACTAGCTACCCTAACTATTACAGAGATTCCCTCCTAGGTGTGAAACACAGAAGAAAGTGATTATAGTGAAGCCGATCACATCCCAGATCTTTGGGTGTGAAACTTTTTCTTCGCGTGTGTCCCTTTGCGCCGTAGCCATGGAAAATCTTCATCATTTAACTGGATGCTCGAGTCAATATTCACTGTGAATGGAGCAATTTCATCAAACTTTTCATAATCTCCTGACATGTCTGTCTTGTCATCCACTCCCATGATGTTTCTCTTCCCAGAAAGAACCATGTGCCACTTTGGCTCATCGTATGATGCATTCGCTTCCTTATCTTTTCTTTTTCTCGGCTTGGTAGACATGTCCTTCACATAGAAAACCTGTGCCACATCATTGCCTAGGATGAACGGTTCGTCTGCATACGCAAGATTGTTGAGATCCACTGTTGTCATTCCGTACTGCGGGTCTTCCGTTACCCCGCCTCGTGTCATATTGACCCATTTGCACCGAAACAAAGGGACCTTCAAACCACGTCGATAGTCAAGTTCCCATATGTCCTGTATATAACCATAATATGTTTCCTTTCCGGTCTTGGTTTCTGCATCAAAGCGGATACCACTGTTTTGGTTGGTGCTCTTCTTATCTTGGGCGATCGTGTAAAATGTATTACCATTTATCTCGTACCCTTTGAAAGTCATTATATTCGAAGATGGTAACTGGGACAGCACGTACAGGTCATCTTCAATAGAGGCGTCATGCATGGTACGTGTCTGCAACCAGCTGGCGAAACTCCTGGTTTGTTCATGTGTAATCCAGTCATCAGACCGCTCCGGGTGTTTGGAGCGTAGCAAATTCTTGTGTTCATCCATATAGGGACCACCAAGGCGGAATTCTGTAGAACTGTGTAGTGTGCTTCAGTGAGAGCATGTCCGTCCATACATATTATTTGTTCCCCTCCCAGCGTGCCTTTTCCATCCAGTCTGCCCTTATGCCACGATTCAGGAACACCAATCGGCTTAAGGTCAGGAATAAAGTCAATACAAAACTCAATGACCTCCTAATTTTCATGGCCCTTGGAGATGCTTCCTTCTGGCCTAGCACGGTTATGAACATATTTCTTTCAGACTCCCATGAACCTGTCAAAGGGGAACATATTGTGATGAAATACTGGACCCAAAACGTTAATCTCTTCGCATAGGTGAACTAGGACGTGCGTCATGATGTTGAAGAAGGATGGTGGGAACACCAACTCGAAACTGACAAGACATTGCACCAAATCATTCTCTAACCTTGGTATGATTTCTGGATTGATTACCTTCTGAGAGATTGCATTGAGGTATGCACATAGCTTCACAATGGCTAATCGAACGTTTTCCGGTTGAAGCCCCCCTCAATGCAACCGGAAGCAGTTGCATCATAATCACGTGGCAGCCATGAGACTTTAGGTTCTGGAACTTTTTCTCTGGCATGTTTATTATTCCCTTTATATTCGACGAGAAGCCAGACGGTACCTTAATACTGAGCAGGCATTCAAAGAAGATTTCCCTCTCTTCTTTGGTAAGAGCGTAGCTTGCATGACCCTGATGTATGCCGTCTTCTCCATGCATACGTTGCTGGTCCTCCCGTTCCTAAGGTGTGTCTTTTGTCTTCCCATACACGCCCAAGAAGCCAAGTAGGGTCACACAAAGATTCTTCGTCACGTGCATCACATCGATTGCGGAGCGGACCTCTAGGTCTTTCCAATCGGGCAGGTCTGAAAATATAGATTTCTTCTTCCACATGGGTGCGCGTCCGTCAGCGTCATTTGTAACAGGTTGTCCCCCAGGACCCTTTCCAAAGACCACATTCAAATCCTTGACCATATCATGTACATCAGAACCAGTACGGTGGCGAGGCTTTGTCCGGTGATCCGCCTCACCTTTGAAATGCTTGCCTTTCTTTCTTACGGGATGCCTGCTCGGAAGAAATCGATGATGTCCCAGGTACACATTATTCTTACAATTAGCCAAATATATAATGTCGGTATCGTCCAAACAGTGCGTGCATGCACGGTATCCCTTGTTTGTCTGTCCTGAAAGGTTACTGAGAGCAGGCCAATCATTGATGGTCACGAACAGCAATGCCTTTAGGTCAAATTCTTCCCCCATGTGCTCATACCACGCACGTACACCTGTTCCATTCCACAGTTGTAAGAGTTCTTCAACTAATGGCCTTAGGTATAAATCAATGTCATTGCCGGATTGCTTAGGGCCTTGGATGAGCACTGGCATCATAATGAACTTCCGCTTCATGCACAACCAAGGAGGAAGGTTATACAAACATAGAGTCACAGGCCAGGTGCTATGGTTGCTGCTCTGCTCCCCAAAAGGATTAATGCCATCTACGCTTAGACCAAACCATACGTTCCTTGCGTCATCTGCAAACTCCTTCCCATACTTTCTTTCGATTTTTCTCCACTGCGACCCGTTAGCGGGTACTCTCAACTTTCCGTCTTTCTTACGGTCTTCTCTGTGCCATCGCCTCGCCTTGGCACGCTCTTTGTTTTGGAACAAACGTGTCAACCGTGGTATTATAGGAGCATACCACATCACCTTGGCAGGAATCTTCTTCCTGGGGCGCTCCCCCTCGACATCACCAGGGTCATCACGGCTGATCTTATAGCGCAATGCACTACATACCGGGCAAGCGTTCAAATCCTCATACTCACCGCGGTAGACGATGCAATCATTAGGGCATGCATGTATCTTCTGCACCTCTAACCCTAGAGGGCAGACAACCTTCTTTGCTTCATACGTACTCTCGGGCAATTTGTTGTCCTTTGGAAGCATATTCTTTATCATTACCAGCAACTTTCCAATCCCTTGTCACATACACCATTCTCTGCCTTCCATTGTAGCAATTCCAGTTTGGTGCCCAGCTTTTTCTTGTCACCTACACAATTCGGGTACAACAATTTTTTGTGATCCTCTAACATGTGCTGCAACTTCTTCTTCTCCAAATCACTTGCGTAGTTTCTCTTTGCATCGGCAATGGCCCGACCTAGATCATCAACGGGCTCATCCGATGCCTCTTCTTCAGCTTCTTCCCGCATTGCCGGCTCAGCTTCTTCCCTCATTGTTGTATCATCGTATTCAGGGAACCCACGGCCAAGATAGCTGTCGTCCTCCTCTTCTTCTTCATTGTCTTCCATCATAACCCCTCTTTCTCCATGCTTGCTCCAAACATTATAGTGGGGCATGAAACCGGACTCAAATAGGTGGACGTGAATGGTTCTTGACATAGAGTAATTGTGACCATTCTTACAGCCAGCACATGGACAAGGCATAAAACCATCCGCCCGCTTGTTTGCCTCTGCCGCAAGCAGAAAAGTATGCACGCCATTAATGAACTCGGGAGAGCATCGGTCATCGTACATCCATTGCCAGATCATCTTCAGTACACAGCACCGAAAACACCAAATTAATACAATACATAAAGTTCATACAACAGTTAAATGAAACAAACAAATAACTCTCTAGCTAAAGAATTTAAATGCAACAACAAATGCGATCAAGATCGCAACTAAGGTAACAATTGATCCAACAGCATAATGATACCAAGCCTCACAATGAATGGCATATTTTCTAATCTTTCTAATCTTCAAGTGCATTTTCTCCATCTTAATCTTGTGATCATCGACGACGTCGGCAACATGCAACTCTAATTCCATCTTCTTCCACTCAATTTTTTTTAATTTTCTTTCAAATCCTCGTTTTCTCTTTGAATTAAATTTAACCTCTCGACAATAGGGTCGGTTGGAATTTCCGGTTCAACTACCTCCTACATACAAATATCTATGTCAGCTTGATGGGCATAATTTGTCATAAACACGAAATGCAACAAATAGTTCTAAAAGAGAATATACCACGTCTGAATCATAACAAGGGCGAGGGCCGACGGGGACGGATATCAAAACCATGGAACTATGTATAACAAACAGCGTACGGGTAAGATAATTATATGAGTAACTATATATCCAAATCACACAAACATCAATTTTTTATATAAAATTTCATGAACAAGAGGCTCACCACAAGGTGGTGCCGGCGACGGGATGGTGCGGGCGATCGCCGGTGGTTACGACGGAGATTTAGAAGGCACTAAGTAAACCACACCTACATATGCAAACTAAGTGTTATTTTGACATCAATTTGCATATAAATCAAATACTAGCACTTATAATTCCTCCCAAATTACTATAACCCACAATTAATCACTATATAAACCAATGCAAGAGCTAATCTAGCAATGAGAGATGAAAGGACAAAGTTGCTAACCTTTGTGATCATTTGAATGGATGGGGGCCTGCAAATCTTGACAAATTTGGGGCAAATTTTGTGATGAACTCGAGAGGAAGAAGGGAAGAATAGAGGAGAGGGAGAGGGGAAAGGGGGAAGAACAGAGTGCTGGTGGACAAAGGGTTTATATAGGACGACCTTTAGTACCAGTTCGTGGAACGAACCGGTACTAAAGGTGCTGGAGGGGCCCCACTCTGACAACATCCTGCCAGCACTCTCATTAGTACCGGTTCGTGGCAAGAACCGGTGCTAAAGGTTCACCACGAACCGGTACTAATGATGTCCGCCCGCCTAGCCGTTGGAACCGGCACTAATGGACACATTAGTGCCGGTCAAATTCAAACCGACACTAATGTGCTTCACATTTGACCCTTTTTCTACTAGTGCAATAGCGCGTGCAAAATAAGCGCACTGCAGATGGACATATATCAGTAGCGCGTCTCACCTAAAACTCGCTACTACTAAAATTCCAATCACTTAGCCGACGGGCTACACTTAGTAGTAGCGATCTTCCAAAAACCGCGCTACCACTAATAAACTTATAGCAGGGCGTTTATGTGTAAATCGCTACTGCTAACGAAAAGAAAATGAAAAGAAAAACGAATAGAGAAGGAAATGAAAATGAAAGAAATAGAAAAAGGAGAAAGGAAAAATATAAAATGTAAAGAAAAATAAATGAAAAAGTGAAAAAATGATGAAGACGTAGCAGTAGCGCTCTCTCTGAAACGCACTATAGCTAACTTAGCTATAGCGCGTTTTCTGTAACGCGCTACCTTTACTTTTGACTTAACCAAAAACGGTTTCCCCCCGGCCACCACTTCTCCCCCAAATCGATCCCTCGCTTCACTTCGCCACCGTCTCCCCCACTTCGCCGTCGCCCCCACTTGGCTGCCATCTCCTGCCGGCGTCGACGCCGCGCTCATTCTCACGGCCGCCGCCCGAGGCCGCCCAACCTCACCGCCACCGCCTCTCGGGCCGCCCTCGACCTCACCGTCGCCTCCCTCGACCTCACCGCCGCCGCCCTCGACCTCACCGCCCCGAGCCCGCCAAGACCGCCGCGTCCCGATCCTGAGCCCGCCCACCCCGCCCCTACCTCCATCGCCAAGCACCTCCCCGCCACCATCTCTCCCCTCTATGTAAGCCCCCCAACCCATCTTTTTAGTTAATAGATGTTAATGTTAAGTAGTAGATAATGTTGATGTTTTTTAGTTATTGTAATAATAGACGATGTTAAGTAGTAGATAATATAGATGTTAATTAGTTCAGTAGGGTTTAGTTTTTGAATTGAGTTTGTTTAACTAGATGTTAATTAGGGCACTGGGGTTTAGTTTAGAGTAAAGTTTAGTTCAGTATTTAACTAAATATAATCTATATTTGGTTTTTGAATTGAGTTTGAGAGAGCATGTGATTTGTGTAGATTTTCTTGAAGTGTCAAACGCTAGGTCGGGATATATGCAAATTCCTCAATTGTGTTTGCCCATGTTTCGATTGTGCCCAAGTGGCCTTTTGTTGTTTCCAGGGAATTAAGCTGAGTGGCCTATGTTTTGCCGGAATGTTGATTCATTTCCGTTCTGGCAAATTTCAGGTTCTCGATTTGTCCTCTTTTTAGCAAAGGTCATGCTGAAATTTTCCGTGAATGTCGGCATGACTTGTGCTACAAACTAGGACATATCGAGTGCCCGGGATTTGCCGCACTAGGAAGGAGTCAATGTTCCTGCAAAACATAGGCCTTTTGTATGTCATTATTCATCTTATAAGGTCTAGAATTAATTTACTAGATTTAATCGTAGGAAACAGGGCTAGCAACGATGAAGGACAGGGTTCTGGTGATTGCGATGACATCTACCGGGTGGCAGACCAATTTTTTAGCCTTGCCGACGATCAACCGGTGGCATCGGGGACTGAGACCGAAACGCAGACCGGTGCTGACACTGAGACTGGCACTGAGACTCAGACCGGCATCGAGACCGGCGCTGAGACTGAGATCGTCGCTGCCTCAGGGAGCGGAGCCGGTGTAGAACCGAAAGCAAAGAGGCAACAACTTCCTAGCAAACTCAAGACTACTAGACTGGTGGTCACGGAGGTGGACAATGGCAATTTTGAGCCAAAGGCGCTGGAGGAAGCGCGTCGATGCTACGGCAATCAAATAGGCTGCATCGTACGGAGAACCGCCACCATCAACGATGAGAAACTATAGAAGATAGAAAATATGAGGAGCTCCCTCCTAAAGAAGTTTCACCAGATATTCTTGTTCCTGGGCCGGAATGAGAAGGATTATGAAGATCTATATGAGGACCCGGAAATGAAGAAGATAAACAAACACGCCATGACCAAGTTTAGCGACGCGTTGGCCGCCTGGAAAAATCGAGTGAAAGCAAAGATCATCGACAAGAAGGAACCCTACTCCGAGATTGTAAAGGATAATCTGACAATCACAGAAGACCGGTTTCAAATATTCGAGGAGGCTTGCGAGGCCGAAGCTGCCGAAAAAAGTCTAAGTACATGAAGGGGCTTCAAGAGAGGAACATTGGGAACCACCACCTCGGAAGCTGTGGTTACGGCGGAAAGAGGTCCAAATGGGCCAAGGAGGACGCGGAAGCTTCGAGTCTGGGCATCCCAGACCCCTTGGCGGATTTCACCGTCCCACAGGAGCGTGACGTCCTCAGGGCCCGACACCATTGGGACCCAGAGAAGAAGGTTTACGAGACAAAACTGGTCATTACGGAGTTCATGAGACTACTGGTAATTTTAGTTTCTGATCAATTCGACTGCACACGTTAGTCATATTTGTAAATGATCCTTGTGCCTTTTGAGAGAGAGCAGCACTGGATTGCGGCCAAAAGCGACTCGCCATCTGAGGCATTGGCGATGCCCAAGTGGGACACTCTATTCAACCGGGCGTTGAACATATTGAAACGACAACCGGTGGATACTCGACCGTCGTATGGATGCGTGCACGGTGTCAGAGACGGTGCCACGTGGAAGAAGTACTACCGTGAGACCACGGAGGAGAGAAAGGAAAGACGGAGGTTAACTGAAGAAAACATCGACAAGAAGGTTGAGATTGCGGTTGAGAAGAAATCATCTTAGACAGTCGCAACAGCGGTAGCTGCCGCAAAACAGGTGGTTGCAGATTTGTCTACTTCCTTGGTGACGGGCGTTTTCACTTGGACATGGCAAAATCCAGAAAAAAATGCAGAGGACTTTCCCCTTGCTGACTTCTTGGGGAGCAGCTCGACTAGCATTGCTCCCGCACCGGCTCCCGCACCGGACGTGCTCGGTGGTGCTTCGTCTTTGGCTGAGCTCGACGCCCTCACGGTATCTGTCACACCGGCCCCCTTCAATATAAACGTATAATCTCCCGTTTTCGTTGCCTTTCGAATGTCTCACATCGCAGACTTTTCTTTGCAGGCCGACGAAACCCCGTGCACCATATTGTACACCATCGGCGACCAGAAGGTGGACGTGGGGAAGGCGACGATAATGGAGCCGAAGGAACCATTGTTCCACAGCCGACCGATCCCCCCAAACGTCTTCATGGTTTCCGTGGCCAGTGTCAAACCGGGCCACGAGAATTTGCCTCCTCCAATACTAGTGGGGATGACGACGAGACACCGTGGCGGCTTGGTCATTGTTGCAATGGGTGGGTCCTGTTGTGGCCAAAGACTCTGCTTCGTCTGGAGGCGGCTGGGAGCACACCCACGAGCACGCAGCCTCAGCAAGGTATGAACATCAACACCCCACCTACCCAATTAGCGTCGGGTGTCGGGTTGGGTGATAGCGGACGGGGTAAGGAGGAGGCTCCATTAGTCACTGATGACGTCGCCATGGATGAGGATGAGGACGACGATAGCGCTGAACAGTATGTCTATACTGGCGCCTCCTCAGAGTTTGAGCGTCATGAGTCGGTGCCTGAATTGCCGTCTCAACGTATTATGGATGACCTTCCGGTAGTAAAGAAGTCTAGGAAGAGAGCGAGGAAAGGCAAAAAAGCTGATTCTATGATCCAGCCGCCTCAGCAGCCTCGGCTTCAGGACCGTATAGATATCCCCGATGCGGATAACCAATCCTACCTGCAACAGTGCTACGGGTCAGATTCGGTGATCTAAGGAGACTTCATGACGATGTGCTGCGGGTAGACAAAGGTCTCATCGCCTCGAAAGATCCAGGATGCCCACTCTACGTGGTTAACGTTCCACGGCAAATGTCGTACGTCGACAGCTTCCCAGCGGATAAGTTCTTCCCCCGATTCGATTACATATTCGACATGTTTCACGTGAAGAAGCTGGATTTTACGTTTGTCCGCCTTTATGTCTTGCACATGAACTACATCATCGGGGTTGAGCAGATATCTCATATCCGTGTCGCTGACCCATACTACATGCACGAGGGCTTCTTGGGAGTCTGCGCAAAGCACCGTGAATATGCGAGGGATTACATCGTACGTTTCATGCTTGCCAATAAGGACAAGGAGGCAATTCTCGTGCCTTATCATCCCGTGTAAGTCATCTGCGCTGCAATCCTTCCTTTGATTTCAATCATTCATTTGCACGGTGGAGGATAATTAATTTGAGGTGTACTTATTTTGCGCAGCAGCGGGCGCACTGTCCTCATCATCCTCTACCCCCGATTCTCCCACGCTCTTTACTTGGACTCGTTGAAAAACATTCACAAAAAGGATTACACCCACATCAAGGATGTTCTCGACAGTGCTATGTTTTACTACCAAGCAAGGGGTGGAGAGGTCTGGGACAAGAAGAGAAGGGGCGGCAGGGTCGCCTTCGGCCATAAGACCGACTTCTACTGCATCCAGCAACCGAACGATTCTCTTAATGATGCATTCTATGTCCTACACCACATGCTGGAGTACAGACGGGATCACGAGAACCTTCGCATGTCACCTAGATCCGGTGATGTCCATATTCTGCAATGGGCAAAGGACATAGGAAATATCTGATATGTCTCCAACATATCTATAATTTTTGATTGCTCCATGCTATATTATCTACTGTTTTGGACTATATTGGGCTTTATTTTCCACTTTTATATTATTTTTGGGACTAACCTATTAACCGGAGGCCCAGCCCAGAATTGTTGTTTTTTGCCTATTTCAGTGTTTCGGATAAACGGAATATCAAACGGAGTCTAAACGGCATAAAATCTTCGGAAACGTGATTTTCTCACCGAACGTGATCCAGGAGACACTACTAGGAAAAGGGCTATAGATGAAATTGACACTAATGGCGCACCATGTGCCGATGCGCCATCAGCGTGGAAGACACTAATGGCGCACCAGACACAAGGTGCGCCACTAGTAACATTTTGTTTTCATTTTTCCAAACATACTAATGGCGCATCCGGGCAAAGTGCGTCATTACTAGTTCTAACTAGCAATGGCGCACCAGCCATAGAGTGCGTCACTACTGTATTTTTTTACTCTTTTTTTTTTGCAAAACTACTAATGGTGCACCGTGGCACAGTACGCCATTACTAGTTATACTAGTAATGGCACATTATGCCATGGTGCGCCATTAGTATATATATATATATATAGATATATATATATATATATATATTTGCAAAAACTACTAATGGCGCACGGCCAGCAGGTGTGCCATTAGTATGTTGGGTTACTAATGGCGCATAGCTGGGTGGTGCGCCATTAGTAAACTTGGACCAACTAGATATTTTGGACAGCCACACCTACACACTCACTTTCCCAACTTCATTCCCTCCACCTCCGTCTCCAACTTGTCGGCTACCTCCTCCTCCTCACCCCATTTGCACCATAGATTCATCAAAATTAAGTGGTGAAATTTCCTTTTTTTGATAGGTAAGTAAGGGTAAAGTTATCTTCATGTTGTAGATCTACTTTTTTTCTCCCTAACTCACTCCAAGAACGTGCACATGCACTTTTTGTGGCCTAGCTAGATCTATGTATGTTTGTGATGTTGCATATGTTTGTGGTGTTGCATATATGTTTGTGTTTGCAGGTACCGGTATTTGAAATGCGATAGTTGCCAATATTTTGCCGGAATGTTGATTCATTTCCGTTTCGGCGAGAATTTTGGCACTATGCATTCTTTTTGGTCCTATTTTTAGGGAAAGTCATGCCAAATTTTTTCTTGGTTCTAAAATATCGTTTTGCTCTACCCCGCAGGCGACCATGGTCCGCACGATGACCGACAGCATCGTGAATAGGTTTTTGAGCTCCGCGAAGGCCAAGATGCTTCAAAAGAACGAGACGGAGATAAGATGTCCGTGTCGAAGATGCAAGCTTAAGAGCCTTATTCCGGACCCGGATTCTGGGCAGGTGCGGGACCACCTGCTCTTGCGTGGTTTCATGGATGGCTATCGGTGGCAAGGTGATGAAGATGACTATGAAGTTGTCCATGGGGGGCGGGCAAGAAATGTGGAAGGGCAGCAAGACAACCACCGCGGCTTGGGCGGGTGAGAAGATGAAGAATCTCTAGGACATGATCACGACGGTGATGCTATACACAGTCATCATGTAGAAGATGCCGGACATGATGATGAGGAAGATGCCGGAGCAGACGAAGGGCATGGTCATGAAGATGAAGATGCCAGCGGAGCAGACGACGATGGACCATCGATGGGCTGGGTGCAGGACCCTCATATTCAAGAGCTGCTTCTCAAGCAGACGGAAAACGCAAGAGCTGCCGCCCGAGAGAAAGCCAAGCTGGATCAACTGGAGATAGACGCGGTTACTCCATTGTATGAAGGATGCAGGCCCGAGGATACCCGCCTGAAAGTAATGCTCATGGCTCTAGAGATGAAGGTAAAACACAAAATGACCGACGCATGCTTCGACGAGAACATGTCATTCTGGCATGAACGTCTTCCCACGGGGAACCAGTGCCCTACTAGTTTCGAGGAGGCGAAGAAAATCGTGTGTCCTCTAGATTTACCACACGTGAAATACCATGTGTGCATGAACAATTGCATCATTTATCGGGACGAGCACACGGAGTCTACCATATGTCCGGTGTGCGGCGTCACTCGATACAAGAAGAGGAAGAAAGCACCTCGAAAAGTGGTGTGATACTTTCCGATCACTCCTCGTTTGCAGCGGTATTTCGCGGAACCTAAGGTAGAAAAGATCCTGCGTTGGCACGTGGATAGGGAGGAGAAGAAGTGAGAAGATGACGCAAATGATCCGAAGATATATAAAAAAGACAAGATGCTGAGTCACCCTAAGGATGGGAGCCAGTGGCAAGCGTTGAACTTCGAACACCCAGAATTTGGGAAGGATCCAAGGAACATCGTGCTGGGCGCGAGCACCGATGGAGTCAATCCGTTTGGCAGCCAGAGAAGCACACATAGCACCTGGCCTGTGTTTGTGTGGATGTACAACCTCCCCCCTGGTTGTGCATGAAGAGGAAGAACATTCACATGACTATGCTAATTGAAGGGCCGAAACAACCAGGGAACGACATCAATCTGTATCTGGGGCTGCTGAAAGAGGAGCTAGACACGCTATGGAAAATGCTAGCCAATACGTGGGACGCCGCAGAGAACGAATATTTCCCTATGAGAGCCGCACTGCTCACGACGGTGCACGACTATCTCGGTTACGGATATCTCACGGGGCAGGTGGTCCATGGATTTTCTGGATGCGTCAGGTGCATGGATGACACAACGTATCGCCAGCTAGATAGAGATCCCGAGTCTTCGAAAACCATGTTCATGGGACATCGAAGGTGGCTTCGCGACGATGACCCGTGGAGGAAACGCAATGATCTGTTCGATGGTGAAACCGAACCCCGAAGACGCCCACGTACGAGGAGCGGCGAGGAAATAGACGAGCTGTTAAAAAATTGGAAAGATTGCCCCCTGCCGGGAAAGAAGCAAAAGGCGCCAGAGCTAGGAAAGAAGCAAACACTAGTAGAAAACGGATCATTAGTACCGGTTTGTAAGGGCCTTTAGTGCCGGTTATGGAACCGGCACTAACATTTCGGCACTAAAGGCCCCCCCTTTAGTACCGGTTCGGCACGAACCGGCGCTAAAGTGCCACCACGTGACGTGAGCTCGTGCCCTGGTATGGAGGACCTTTAGTACCGGTTGGTGTTACCAACCGGTACTAAAGGTTTTTGTTTGATCTTTTTTTCCTTTAGTACCGGTTGGTGTTACCAACCGGTACTAAAGGTTTTTGTTTGATCTTTTTTTGAAAAATTTAAAAAAAATTATTTTTTTTATTTTTAATTTTTCTGAATTATTTGATGATTTAGTCTCTAATCACCTCTCTTAACTGCTCAAGTGTGGATCACTCATTCCAAATCATCTAACTTCCCGACCGGTCACCCATCCCTCTCACTACTCCAGCCCGAGCACGCTTAACTTTCAGGTTCTATTCTCCTTCGTTTCCGAGTCTGCACTTGTTGTTTTCCTAACAATAGTAAGATGTCAATCCTATTAACCCTCGGGAGTTTAGCTTGAGCATAAAGTCACACATTTCATCGTTTGAGTTTAAAACTATTATTCTAAAAAAACAGTAATTAGTGACGCTAATAATTCTTGAATAAGTTTGACCATAGTTTGACCACAGTTTGACCATAGTTTGACCAGATTTGACCAAAATTCAAAAAATTGAAATAATTATTTAGTAACACTAATATTCTAGAATAACTAGTTTGACCATTGTTTGACCATAGTTTGCCCACAGTTTGAATATTTTTCAATTTTTTCCACTCTAGATCTTAAAAGCCCTGTAACTTTTTTTCTATTAGGTTTTTGAGGATTTTGCAAATGTTTAACGGGGTTCCCCCGGTTAAATTTGGATGTAACTTTTTGAGTAGATGATTTTTCATATAAAAAACTTTTTCATCCGAGTTACTATGCAAAAGTTATGCCCATTTTTACAAATTTCAGAGAGATTTTGCAAATAAAGTCAAAATTCACATTTGCAAATTTTCCCAACAACTAGACCACATATCACAAGGGAAACATATTTTCTTTTATTTTTTGACATTTCCATCATTTTAGTTTATTTTTATTAAAACTGAAAAGGCGATCCACAATGGGGGGGGGGGGTAGAGTTTGAAAATTGCCCTATAGTGCCGGTTTGTGTCTCCAACTGGTACTGTAGGTCAGACCCCGTTAGTACCGGTTCATGGCATGAACCGGTACTAAAGGTTAGAACTTTAGTACCGGTTCGTGCCACGAACCGGTACTAAAGGTGATCGTGGGGCCCCGGCCTGACGCCAGCCTGCCACCACCCCTTTAGTACCGGTTCGTGCCACGAACCGGTACTAAAGGTTCAACACGAACCGGCATTAATGCAAATCCGTTCGAACCAGCACTAATGGTACCATTAGTACCGGCTCAAATACAAACTGGCACTAATGTGCTTCACGTTTGACCTTTTTTCTACTAGTGGAAAGGCGCCAGAGCCGCTGCTGAAGGTATGGAAAACGAGGTCTGTTTTCTGGGACTTGCTGTACTGGAAAATCCACCATGTGCCTCACAACCTTGATGCCATGCATATCACGAAGAACGTGCGAGAGTCTGCTTGGTACCCTGCTCAACGTGCCAGAGAGGACCAAAGATGGGCCGAAAGCAAGGGAAGACTTGAAATCAATGGGCATCAGGCAAGAGCTTCACGCTAATGATGTTGATGATGATGATGATAATGATGAGGCGAAGCAGGACACAGGAAGTCGTCGCAAAGGCAAAAAGGCCAAGAAGACCGGAAATGACTACCCTCCCGCGTGCTTCACTCTAAGTCAGGAGGAGATCGAGCAGTTTTTCACCTGCCTCATAGGAGTAAAACTTCCTTACGGTTACGCGGGGAAGATAAGCAGATACCAAGACCCAGCGAAGCAGAAGTTCAGCGGGATGAAGTCTCACGACTGTCACGTGCTGATGATGCAGATACTTCCAGTTGCAATCTGTGGGATCATGGACGCGCATGTCCGTGAAATGCTACTTGGCCTATGCAACTTTTTCGACGTCATCTCTTGGAAGTTGGTTGGCGTGAGGCAACTCAGAAGGCTACAGGAAGAGATCGTGGTGATACTATGCGAGTTTGAGATGTACTTCCCGCCCGCATTCTTCGACGTTATGGTTCATCTGCTGGTCCATATCGTGGAGGATATCATCCAACTCGGGCCGACGTTCCTGCACAGCATGATGCGTTCGAAAGGATGAATGGGGTCATCAAAGGATACGTTCGCAACATGTCACGTCCAGAGGGAAGCATAGCCAGGGGCTTTCTGACCAAAGAGTGCATCTCCTACTACATGAATTATCTAGGCATCGAGAACCCCGTTGGTCTGCCCGTCAACAGGCACCTCGGCAGGCTCGCTGGATGGGGTCACCATGAGGGTCGCCGCGAAATGCATGTCGACTTCGAGGGTCGACTCGCCGACTTTGTAAGAGCAAACCTAGTCGCGCTACAACACATAGACGTGGTCGATCCTTGGGTGGTAGAGCACAAAACCTTTATTGAGAAGACATACAATGACCGAGGCCAACAGAGGACGGACGGAGATATAATCAAAGAGCAAAAACTCATGTTTCACGTATTGGTTCAAGCAGAAGCTTTTGTCGTACCCTTTACATGAGGATTCTTCCGCGGAAGAACAACTCATATTCGCCTTGTCACAGGGCGCCGAGCACAACCTGATGACCTATGAGGCATACAATATCAACGGCTACACATTCTAAACCAAGGACAAGGACATGAAGAGCGATGGTTATCAGAACTCCGGGGTAACGATGGAATCCTACACCGGTAACGACATGGACAGATACTATGGAAGGATTGAGGAGATCTGGGAGCTGAGCTATGCTGGAGAGAAGGTCCCGATGTTCCATGTCAGATGGGCCAAGAGCGTACTAAAAGAAGATCGGTATTTCACCACCATGGTTATACCCGAAGCCAAATCCAAGACCGCGGGCGCAAACGTCACCGCGAAAAATGAGCCATGGGTACTGGCTTCCCAAGTGGACCAATGCTTCTTCATTACCGACCTGTCGAAGCCCAGTCGTGTTGTCGTGGGGAGAGGCAAAAAGAAGTTCATCAGAATGGATGGAGTAGCCAATGAGCAAGACTTCGACAAGTACGGCGACCCGAAGATCGAACATGACGACGACGATGAAGTAGCAGCATACACCACAAGAAGAAGCAGGACCACCCTACCTAAAGGACGTCCGTTCCATAGAAGAACTCCATTTGCGAAAAAGAAGGGCAAGAAGATTGTGAACAGATAGCTAGCTAAGATCGATTGTATTTAAATTGTAGTCTTCATTTCTCGATTGTATTTCATTGGCACTTTTTGATATCATGAATATTTTTAAATTTCATGGGCACTTTTTGAATTCATGAGGACACTCGATCTTGATCCCCCTCCATCTCGATCTCGATTCCCCCTCCATCTCGATCTCGATCCCCCTCCATCTCGATAGCTATCCCCCTCCATCTCGATCTCGATCCCACCCGCACCCTCCCCCGCTAGCTCCACCATCGCCGACGACCCACCGCAGCCTCCCCCGCTCCACCGCCGCCGACGAGCACCCCCGCACCCTCCCCCGCTCCACCGCCGCCGCCGATGATATTTTCAAATAACAAATTTGATGATATTTTTAAAAAATTGTTACTGTTTTTATAAAACAATATAACTATTTCATATTCATATTCATTTTTTTAAAATAATAATAAAAAAATGTAGACTACAATTGTTGTTGAACAACAATTATTACTATTTTTATAAAAAATATTACTATTTCATATTCATTTTTTAAAAAGTAAAAAAATTCTTACTTATGGTGCACGGGTGGCTGGTGCGCCATTGCTATCTAAAAAAAGTATACTTGTGGCGCACTGTCCCGCTGGTGCGCCATTGCTATAAAAAACATTCTAATGGCGCACCGCCTGATGGTGCGCCATTTGTAATCTTTCCGATCCATACACTTCGTCCCTCCCTATCGCTAGATACTTCCCTCTCCCTCCACCGCGCCGCTCCCTCCCTCGTCCCTCCCTCTGCCGTGCCGCCGCCATCGCTGCCCCGACCCACTTCGCCGAAGCCGCCCACGCGCCCCCGCCGCCTCCCTCCCCCCTAACCCCCCCCCCATCGAGCACCGCCTCCCCTCGAGCCCCGCCTCCCCCCCGAGCGCTGCCTTCCTCGCCTCCCTTAAAACTCTAGAAGCCCGCGACCTCCCCGCCGTCTATCCCCGCCTCCCCCAAGCTCGCCGTCTCCGCCCTCCGTCGTCTCCGCTCCGGCCACCACCAAATCTCTCTCGTCGGAGCTGCCCCTCGACAGCGGCTAGCCTCGTCGGACGCGCTCCTCGACGGCGGCGCGAGCCTCCCCGCGCGGCCTGGTTACTTTCTCTCCCTCCCTCTCTCCCCCGCTCATCCCCATGCCCCCACGGGGTGGCGACCTAGGGTTAGGTGCGGCCGTCGTTCCCGCGTGCTCGCGCGCTCCCGTGCTCCCATACTAGACAGTAGCATCTTCAGACATTCAGTAACTAGTAGATAGATAGTACAGCTTCCGTTGCTGAATTTGGGTTGTTCTGTTCGTCATGCAGTTCATATCTCCCCCGGATCGCTGCCGAAGGGCCTGCACTCGCTGGATCTGTCGTGAAACAAGATCGCCAACGTCGAGGGGCTTCGGGAACTGACGAAGCTTCGCGTGCTCAACCTCAGCTACAACCGAATTTCGTGCATCGGCCACGGTAAGTCGCAAACTTGGGGTTCTTGCATTGCATTGCACATCTTCTATAAATTCCTTAGTACTAGATATCTTTCTAGTCCATGTACACCTGCATCCTATCCAAGACAGACATGTAACATTCCATAGGATGTATGGATCATATCTTGAATGATATGGCAGTGTCCACATTTGTTTGTGGCTGGGACCGGCCACATTCAATAATTATTTTTTTCCTACAAAAGTTCAATGTCTATGCATCACATGTTATAGTCTGAGGAAAAGTTCACTAAAATTGTTGTAGCTTAAAAAACAGTTAACTGGAACTGTTGTAGTCTAAAACTGTCAGGAGTTGGTAATTATCGGCAACTGTAGTCTGAAATTGTTGTAGGTTGGTTCAATTGTCCATCATTTTAGCCACGATTGCAGCTTGCCTCCCCCACATTGCTGTTGCTGTGCTTGCGCCGGTTGGAGCTCTCTACAAAATTTTGTGATCTAGTAATCCACTCTTCTTTCTTTACAGACGGCGTGCGCGAGCAGAGCCACCTACTTATTTGCAACACATGCTTGCATTTTGACAGAATCAGATAGTAAAAAAGAGCACCATTTCTATGTGCATGCTGTACTAGTATGAATCTGAATGTGCCCCATATCACTATGCGTGCCTAACATGTGATTTTCCCTTCAAACACTCTATCATAGTGAAATGTATGGTGAGGGCCACGGGACTGACTGTATGGTTCTGCTGGTGGTGTGGTAATTGATTTACTTGTTTGGTTTGGTAGCTAGAGCACTGTATCAGTGGTGCTAAACTGCTCTTGTTATCTGACTGGTTGGTGCGTTATGAGCAACCGTGTTGTGTATGGCCTGCCTAAGAATTGGTTAAGTAGTAATTTGTTTAGGCTTGGCCATTTCCACTTATTGTAGATAGATAGAGTTACACTTTTGTTACATTGCGTTATCTTTCTGTAGAGTAGTAATGCTCCACTTCCACATATTTTTAGTTAGTTATCTTCTAGTAGTATGTCAAATTGAAGCCCTGAGCAGCAGCACCTCTTGTGTTGTTCACTATCACATAGTTGCAGTTTGGCAAACATATGCTAGTAAATATTCTACTATTTTGAAGTGCTTGTTGGAATATGTGTGTGAAATTATTTTGTGGCAATTGCTGCTTCTGATCAAAATAGGTACCTTATAACATCACGGAATCACAACCTTATAACAAATAATTTAAGAGGCTATGTTCTCGTTTGTTGTATCTCCACCAGTTTGGGTTGGTGAATGTGGATGATTTTCTTTATCCTGTGAACTCATTGTACTGCTACAAGAATTTGGTATCGTCATGGTGTAATTTTGTCAACTTGTGATGCTGCTGCTGTACCCCGAGAGGCCCTTGAGTTTGCCGGAATGTCGATTAACTTCCGTTCCGGCAAATTCGGGTACTCCATATGTCCTATTTTTAGCAAAGGTCATGCAGAAATTTTCCGTGAATTTTAGCATGACTTTGCTAAAAATAGGACATATGGGGTACTTGCAACTAATGCATGGGCCGGGGTATCTTAGTACTTAGTTAAGTAGGATCAACTGCCCCGCCATTCTTGCTGCACTAAACCATAGGTGGCAATAGAGCCAAGTGATGAGGCCCAATTTAGAATTCTCCTTAGCATCGATAAACCCTGGATGATAAACCCAACATAGGTGGCAACAGAGCCAAGTGATTAGTGCCAAGTGATTAGACCCAACCTAGGGTGCCTCGGCATCGATAAACGCTAAATGATGAAAACTTAACTTGGCTTCTATAGGGTGCCTCGGTGTCGATGAGAACCTAAATGATGTATGCTTAGGCTTTTAGGGTGCCTCGGCGTCGACGAACCCTAAATGATAAAAGCTTAGATTTTAGGATGCCTCGGTGTCGAAAAACCCTTAATGATGAGACCATGATCTTGTTCCTTGACAATAACCAAATTTTTGACCAAACTTTTTTCCTATTTAGAGCAAAACATGGCCGAAAACAATGAGGCCGGCGGTTCGGGCGGCAAGCAATTCTGGGAGCTGTCCCAGGAGATGGAGGAAGAACCTCACCGCTATGAGGACGACGCGGAAGACACCGATCCTGACTACACAACCCCTAGTGGCGTCGGGGATGACACCACTGATAATGGCGCCGCGGATGCCACCACTGATGATGGCGGCGCATGCACAGATGGCAGCCAACCGAAGAGGCAACGGAAGGACCGGCGCTCGAGCATGCTCGACACCGTCAGGGAGGAATTTACTGAAGTGAACTCCGACGGGCATCCGACGGCGCCCAAACACGTAGTCAAGGGGTACTCGGTTCAGCTTGGGTGCATTCTCTGGAGCACCGTCTCGATCAACACCGAGAACCTAAGGCATAAGGACCGAGGGAATTTGCGCAGCCTCCTCTTCACGAAGCTGCACGAACGATACAAGTTCCCCGCTGAGTTTGCAAACACATGCCTCTCATGGAATAAAGTGAACGGTGCCGCCCTCACGTGGATGAGCACGGCCCTGTCTACTTGGAAAAGCACGGTGAAGGCAATGATTGAAAAAGGTGATAGTTATGAGAAGATCAAGGAGAAATATCCTTTGATGAGCGAAGATGACTACAAGGAGTTCAAGGTCAAGTGCGAGAGCCCCGCAACCTCCGAATCAAGTCAGTGGGGGAAAGAAATGTGGCAGTTGAACTTAGGGGTCCACCAACTCGGTCCCGACGGTTACAGAGTGGCGGAGCCTATATGGGACAAAGAGGACGCGGAGCGTGCCGAGCAAGGCCTACCGCCCCGCTTCGAGAAATACCGTGACAAGCAGACCAGGAACTTTCTCAGGGCCCGGTACAAGGAGGACCCGGTAACAAAGGAGCTTACCACGGATCCGAAGACCAAGGCGCTTGAGCTTGTTCTGGTAAGGAATACACCCCCGCGTAATTAGCTCCATGTGGTTGCATTCTAATTAATCCCCAATATTTCTAAATGGTTCACGTTCCTTCCGCAGGAGAATGAAAGCAGTAGTGCGGGGTCGTCTCAGAGCTCCCCTTTCGACACCCCTTTGAATAGGGCATTGAACATAATGAAAAAAAGGATAAGCTCAATAAGCCGACGTCAGCTGGTCTCATGGCCGGCAAAGGCTTGTCCACATAATGGTCGTCATACTATACCGCTGGTGGGCGAAAGGAGAAAAAGACCAGCTCAGAAAGCCAGTCACGCGAGGTTGAAGCACTCAAGGCACAAGTGGCGCGGATTCCGGAGTTTGTCTAAGAGCAAGTGGAACAACAACTGGGAATGAAGCTCAACGCCATGGTGCCTACGTTGATTCATGGTCTGACGACATGGATTGCGGGCGGCCAACATGGGCCTCCCCCGGTTCCCAGCTTCACGGCCAGCAACTCGCACAGCGCACAGGCGGCGCCATTGGTGTCTTCGGTGGCACCATTGGTGTCTCCGGTGGAGGCGGTATTCGTGTCTCCGGCGCCTGCGCAGGCATTGGAGCTTAGTGCACCCGGGTCAGCAAGCGGCCCCTCTGTCAGTTGCACGTCCACCGTTGGCGGTGCCTCAACATTAGCCGAGCTCGACGGCATCACGGTAACTAAGCCTCTAGGCCGATGACTTCATCTCCTTGCCTTTGACTGGGCATCCCTGACACCCTACATGTTTTCGCAGGGCACCGCCGACGTTCCTTGCACTCTCCTGCACTTCGTGGGAGGCGAGTTGGTCGATGTCGCCAAGGGCAGAATCGTTCAACCGGGCAACCCCATGTTCCACGGTAATCCGATGCCACCCACAGTGTATAGGGTTGAAATGGTTTGGGTGCTGCCAGGCTGCGACGAGCTGTTACCTCCGATACGACCCGCTGGGGCCGACGAAGAAGAAGAGATGACCCTCAGCGCCTGCGTAAACTGGCCCCTGTTTTGGCCGAAGAGCCAGATTCGTTTGGGGGCGGGGGACACCACCCCATAGACAAGACCGCCAGTCGTGCCGGCGCCAAGCCATGGCAAGAACGCCGCAACGCTACCGGACATGCCGGACATCCCTATGGCACAGGATCCATACATGCATATGGCATAGGATCCGGATGATGACGACAACGACGACGGTACATTTACCAACATTGATAAGTACTTTGTCGAACATGGGTACGGTGACGAGTTCTGCGGGCCTCCTTCTCAAGAACCCAACCAAGACGACCACGATCTAGCTGGTACAACGGAGAAACCCGGTTGCAACAGGCGTCGTCTGGTGCTCAATTCTCAGGAGACTCCTCCAGCTACCGCCTTCACCAAGCCTCAGATAGCTGAGGTGCCAAATATTATCAGCCCCAACATGCTCAAGAAGGTGGTCTGTGAGCATAACTCGGTCCCATTACAGCAGATCAAGAAGAAGGGAGGGAAACGAAAGGCTAAAAAGGGCAGCGGTGTGAGCCAACCGGCACTGAGTACGATCCACGCTTAGGACGGGCCACCTTCACCTAAGGATATATCGAGGAGGATGCTACAGAGAAACATGCTCAATGCTGCAACCGGTGTTATGCGGAGTCTACATGACAGTGTTATTTCTTTGGAGAAGCGGCGTCTTAGAGAGAATGATGTGGCATACCCGGTTCTCGTGGCCAAGGTGCCAGAGGGCAAGGGCTTTGTCAATGGCCCCATCGGGGGTACGATCGTCCTGCGGTTTGATGACGTCTTTGCTATGTTCAACCTTCATCCGCTGCACTACACCTTCGTTCGGCTGTTTTCGCTGAGTATGGAGATGCGGATCATTAGAGACAGGACCCCGGACATCGTGATAGTCGAGCCCTTCTACATGCGTGCCAAGCTCTTGGGCAGCGCTAGGGACCGCCAAATCGCGAGTTCACACCTCGAAGACGTCATTCTGGCAAACCCAGATAAGGATAACTTCCTCGTGTCTTACTTTCCTGACTAAGTCATCCCTTAACCGCCCGAAACAAATGATTTCATAGATTTCGATTGTTCTTTCTTTTTTCTAACATTCCGTGTTCTGTGCAGTGACACACATTGCACACTCATCCTCTTAATCCCGAAATATTCCATGGACACGTATTTCGACCCGAACCTTGACTCCAAGATAGACTACACAAATATCAAGAAAGTTCTTGATGATGTTCTCCCCGGCTACGCCAAATCTGGAGGCACCTTCACCAGGCCATTTCGTAGGTACGGCAGGCATGTGTTCGCCCACAATACTAAGTTCTGCAGCGTCAAGCAGCCGCCTGGTGGTCCGAAGGATGCCTACTACGCCCTCCATCACATGCGGGAGATCGTACAGGACCATCATCACCTTCTGCTACCAGATAATCTCAAAGATTGGGCCGCGAGCTTGTCGGCAATCTAGGACGCAGACATCAGACAAGAATTCTTTCGCATCCAGTCGGAGTTAGCAGAAATCATCCATCAAGATGTCCTTCATACCTCGGGGCAGTTCTACCTCAGATATTAACCGTCCAACAGTGAGATAGACACAACACTACATATGCAGGCTGACAACGCCCGTGATTTCATGACCATCACGACAGACGGCGGCTTCATCCACGCTCCGGTCCCATGAGTCGAGTCGAAAGTAGTGATGCTATGTGTAGTTCTGAAACATTGATTGGCTCATGTTGTAATTAAACTTTAATGAATTGTATGTCTCTTTGGTTTGGACAGTCATTCAACTTAGATGTAATCGATGCTATTTATTAGTAGGACCATGAACCGTGCTATTAATGTCTTGCTTTTCTCTTCCGATCCTTTTGTTGCATACTTATATATTGCTTATGTATTATCTGTTGTTTGGCTTGTGCATAGAGATGCTGTCGTATGTCGTTTACAAGGGTAAGGTTCCCGGAGTCTACGATGACTGGGAGGAGTGTCGGAGACAGGTTCACCGTTTCAGCGGTAACAGTTACAAAGGGTACACCACTAGGGCGGAGGCGGAATCTACACTACTAGGAAAAGGCCTGCTAATGGCGCACCAGTTTTGCCTACTAATGGCGCATCACTGGTGCGCCATTACTAGCACGCCACTAGTAATTTTTACTAATGGCGCACCACTGGTGCGCCATTAGTCTCTGGTATACTAATGGCACACCATCCAGTGCGCCATTAGTATATAACACCATGCACCATTAGTGTGCCTCCCAGGGGCCATATTTAACCATGTGCTTTGGCACACTAATGGCACACTGCGGATGGATGCGCCATTAGTATACTTGGCATACTAATGGCGCACTCTGTAGTGATGCGCAATTAGTATGAATATTAGGTTTTATTTTTTTTACTTTTCTGATTTTTCCACATGTTACAAAATATATTATTGGACAGAATATAGACAGTAGCACACAACAACAATAGATTCATCGAATACAATAGAAGATTAGTCTCTGAATACAATTCATCATATTAGTCTCCGAATTCAAAAGACCAAACAAAGATAAAACATTACAAGTCTCAAGAACGCGAGTATCGAGTTTGTCGGAAGTAATACTAATCCTAACAAGTCCTACTAATCATCATCATACAACTTCTACTGGTTATTCATAACAAGTCATACGATCATCATCTTGATAGTCTTCGAACCAACCCTACTTAATTGTTCTTAGCACATGATCATCAGTATTAGGCAGGACCTAAATACCCTATTTAAGCTAAAATAGCATAAAACAATATAGACCCCGACTCTCCATTATGGAGAATGGAGAACATCCTGTCTCCAATTCTTGCGCTTCGCTTCCTTTTGCTTCCAAGAAGCTCCTTACGACTGTCCATACATTTTTTCCATCCTTTGATTTTCATGTCTCCACTTCTTTTAGAAATCTCGTATGGACAGTTGAGATTCGTAGGACGACCTGGCTGTATGTTCAAAACATTAACACTACCTTTCAGATACATCACATGAGGCACACAATTCTCTGGGATTATCTGTTGAAAAACATAGTAATAACTTCATAGTTAGCAATGATGTACTAGTTTTAGAAGTATGCAAAAGATGCATGGATGTCGTAATAGTAAAAATCTTACCAGGGTATCTCCATGGTAGTTACCGTAGTTGAACACATGCACTAGTGGCACGTATTTACCATACTGTTGAGGAGTTTGATTGTAGATATTGTAATTCTCAATGTCAGTACAAAATCCGACCAAATGATTTTTCTCCTTGTAAGTTGTTAATTCAGAGCCATCGGTGTAGTGGGTTTTGTCATCTCCCGCACATTCTTTGAACAATAAAAATAAGCTGTCAATGGAAATAAGCTGTTGACTATTTTGAAATAAACAATATAAATTAGCTAATAACTATGTTTGAGAAACTCACATAGCGGTAGAACTGGAGGCGTATCAACAAGGACCCAAATGTCCATTTTGTCTTGGTTGATGTCAGGATTACCAAGATCCATGGTGATAAGCATACCCTCATCAAAACCATACATCTTGCAAAATGCTTCCCAATTTTTGCAACCAAAACGGGTTACGCTCTCAGAATTATATAGATTTACTTCAAAGTCCACATCGTGATGAGTCCTTAGGTGAATTTTCTTTGTTTCAGAAATTTCATGGTCTTCAAAATCCATCCTCTCCAAGACATAGCGTCTTGCATGGCATTGGATAAGCTATACTTGAATTGTAAAAGATGAAAATTACACGTTGAAATAGTTGAAGTCATGCTTAATTATGAAAATAACACTTGTCGTCGTTGTGTACCGTTTAAACTTCGAAGGTCTCCTCGAGCTTAATGCTGAAGCGCCGATCATCGTCCAGGTGAGGCATGTCGCACAGACCTCGATCGTCGTGGCACCAGTCGCACTCCGCCGGGAGACTTTCGTCGTCCGATGATGATGACGACATATCCTACGTTCATAATTCAATACTACATCATTTAGGGTTTGTCGACATAGAGGCACCCTAAAAGCCTAAGCTTTCATCATTTAGGTTTTGTCGACGTCGAGGCACCCTAAAAGCCTAAGCGTACATCATTTAGGTTCTCATCGACACCGAGGCACCCTAGGTTGGGCCTAATCACTTGGCACTAATCACTTGGCTCTATTGCCACCTATGTTGGGTTTATCATCTAGGGTTTATCGATGCTAACGAGAATTCTAAGTTGGTCCTAATCACTTGGCTCTATTGCCACCTATGGTTTAATGCAGCAGGAATGGCGGGGTAGTTGATCCTACTTAATTAAGTACTAAGATACCCCGACCCATGCATTAGTAGCAAGTACCCCATATGTCCGACTTTTAGCAAAGTCATGCTAAAATTCACGGAAAATTTCAGCATGACCTTTGCTGAAAATAAGACATATGGAGTACCCGAATTTTCTGGAACGGAAGTTAATCGGCATTCCGGCAAACTCAAGGGCCTTTCGGGGTACCTGCAAAATCATCAGGACACGATGGTTGGAGAGAAAACCCAGCAAAACTAGCACCACAATGTGCCTCTACTTTCATATGGATGAAAAGGCCACAGACCATATGGTCCTCTGCTTTCATATGGACAAAAATCATCCCAACTTATGTGAGCTTCCATTCCAGATCTAATAGGTCACCCAACAAAAATCGTGAATAGTTTTAGTGAAAGAAAATGTTGCTGATCATGGATTACTATTAATTAAAAATAGAGCATCTGGCTTGTCTTATCATGTTCACTAATTCCACAAAAATGAATAGGTTCAGTAAACTTGAAGTACTCAACACTAAACATGGTTCAGAGCTCACTACACTACACTACATCGTGCAATGGTTCAGACGTCACTACACTAGTACAAGCTCACTACACTACACTACACTACACATGCTTAAACTCTGAACATAAACAAACACCAGCAATGCAATATGTAAACTACCTCTGTTTCTAGGCAACAAGAGTTATCATCAATGCTTTTGAGTTTATTAAGTACCTTCAGTTCTGAGTTTTAAATGTCAAAAGAGCTTCACAGAATCTTGAATCCTCCAAATCACTCTTAACAGTTCTGCATTGCACGAAGGCAGCAATGAGCTAATGATATCAGTAGCTATAATAGGTGCTTACATTCTCATAACATCAGTATTATTTAACAAAAATTCAACCTATAGAGTTCTAGTACAGTGAGTAACTCCCAATTCTTTTAATAGAAGCACAATTAACAACACAACTAGGGAGTCTAGGACAATGCCACCAGATAGAATTTGAAGGAAAAACGTTCTTCCAGAACCTTCAAGCCACCATCATACATAGAGTGGCTGATCATATAAGCTATATTTAAATAAACATAAACTAAACTTGATGACAAGAAAAACTACAATCACATTGATACAAACTAGAGCATATAGCAATAGTAAATTGCTACTCCATATAGCAATAGTAATGCACCTAATCAACATTGTAGAGCATCCTGTTACAAACTTGTTCTGATCCTGCAAATTAATGGGGAGGAAGAACTGGGGAGGGAGGGAATGGTAATGGTTCAGAGAAGAACAATAGTAATGCTCCGTATAGCAATAGTAATGCTCCATATGTTCTGATCCATATAGCAAGAAGAACTAGGGAGGGAGGGAATGGGGAGGAAGGGTGGAGAGGGAGGAAGGAGGAGAGGTACCTGGGAGGGCGTGGCCAGTCACCGGAGGGGTCGGGGTCGGCGGCGGCGTCGAAGGGGTGGCTCGAGGGCGTCCGAGCTCGTCCGGGTCCTCGTAGTCGAAGCGGAAGACAACGGCGGTCCTCCTGGGTGCCTCGGTTGGTCCTGGGGAGGCCGGCGGCCACGTGCTTCGCGGGTCGGGGGGCGCGGGGGTGGCGGCGTAGGGGAGCCGGAGCGGGTGTGGCGAGGGATGGAAGGGGATCTGGCGAGGGAGAGGGAAGGAGGTATCGGGCGAAGGGCCGGGTATCCAGCTATATAGGGGGGAATGTTAGTAATGGCGCACCGTCGAGGGGTGCGCCATAAAAACACTCATAGCAATGGCGCACCATTCTCTGGTGCGCCATTAGTAACTTTTTTTCTGATAGCAATGGCGCACCCTCCTCTGGTGCGCCATTAGTAACTTATTTTTTCATTATTTCTTGTTGCATCTAATAATTTGTTTTTTATCAAATTTGTTATTTTCATGAGGACTAGAACAAAATATATCATCAAATTTGTTTTTTTAATATCATCAAATTTGTTTTTTATTTTTAATTGAAAATATCATCAAATTTGTTATTTGAAAATATCATCAAATTTGTTATTTGAGAATATTATCAAAAAGCGGGGGAGGTTGCGGGGTGTCGGCAGCCGCGGTGGAGCGGGCCGGGGGAGGGTGCAGGGGGTCGGCGGCGGCGGTGGAGCGGGGGAGGGTGCGGGGGGTCGGCGGCCGCGCTGGAGCGGGGGAGGTTGCGGTGGGTCGTCGGCGGCGGTGGAGCGGCGAAGGGTGCGGGGGATCGTCGTCGGCGGCGTGGGTCAGGGCAGCGGGGGGAATTAGCTAGGGGGCGAGGGAGAGGGATGAAGGGGATCTGGCGAGAGGGAGGGAATTAGCTAGGGGAAATCTTACTAATGGCGCACCAGTCAGAGGTGCGCCATAAGTAGTTTTTTTTGTTGCATGTAATAATTTTTTAGAAAATGAATATGAATATGAAATAGTAATATTTTTTTATAAAAACAGTAATAATTGTTGTTTAACAACAATTGTAGTCTACACTTTATTATTATTATTTTTTAAAAAATGAAGAGGGGAGAGGAGGAGCGGGTGGGATCGAGATCGAGATGGAGGGGGAATCGTGATCGAGATGGAGGGGGATCGAGATCGAGTGTCCTCATGAATATTCAATATTTTATCATATTGAATATGAAAAAATATCATCAAATTTGAAAAAATATTCATGAATTCAAAAAGTGCCCATGAAATTTAAAAATATTCATGATATCAAAAAGTGCCCATGATATTTAAAAATATTCATGATATCAAAATATATACTAATGGCGCACTTTTACAGGGTGCGCCATTAGTAGTTTAAACTACTAATGGCGCACGGTGAAGCGGTGCGCCATTAGTAGTTTTGCAAAAAAAAGAATTAAAAAAATTCAGTACTTGCGCACTCCTTGTCTGGTGCGCCATTACTAGTTAGAACTAGTAATGGCGCACCAGACATAGGATGCGCCATTAGTATGTATGTAAAAATAATAATAAAAAAATTTATCACTAGTGGCGCACCTGTTTTCTGGTGCGCCATTAGTGTCTTCCATACTAATGGCGCATCACCAACTGGTGCGCCATTAGTATATAGTAGTGGCGCACTACTTCCCTGATGCACCATTAGTGTCAATCCTATCTATAGCCCTTTTCCTAGTAGTGCTAGATACGCCCGCTATCTAGCGGGAGAGAGGAGGGAGCGTTGGAGGAACCGGATGAAGACCAGTTTCATCGTGATGATGCTCATCGTGTTGACCGCAGCTCTCTTCTATGTGATGGTAGTTTAGATGATCGATCGACTTGTAATGTAAAGACAAACTCGCTACTCGCGGTCTCGAGACTTGTAATGTTTTATCTTTGTTTGGTCTATTGAATTCGGAGACTAATATGATGAATTGTATTCGGAGACTAATCTTCTATTGTATTCGATGAATCTGTTGTTGATGTGTGCTGCTGTCTATATTCTGTCCAATAATATATTTTCTAACCTGTGCAAAAATCAGAAAATTTTTAAAAAATATTCATACCAATGGCGCATCACCTCAAAGTGCGCCATTAGGATGCCAAAGGATACTAATGGCGCATCACTACACAGTGCGCCATTAGTATGCCAAAGGATACTAATGGCGCATCACCCCACAGTGCGCCATTAGTATGCCAAAGCACGTGGGTAAATATGGCCCCCTAGGAGGCATACTAATGGCGCATGGTGGTCTATACTAATGGCACACGGCGTGGTGCGCTAATGGCGCACCAGTGGTGCGCCATTTGTAAAAAATACTAGTGGCATGGTACTAGTCGCGCACCAGTAGTGCGCCATTAGTAGGCAAAACTGGTGCGCCACTAGTGGGCCTTTTCCTAGTAGTGAGACTTGGACCCTACTACAAGGGATCAAAGAGGTGGTCACGAGGGTGGGGGGCGCCCCCCTCCCTAGGCCGCGCCCCTGCCTCATGAGCCACTCGGTGCTCCACCGACCTACTCCTTCCTCCTATATATACACACGTACCCCCAAATGATGAGAACAGGAGCCAAAAACCTAATTCCACCGCCGCAACTTTCTGTATCCACGAGATCCCATCTTGGGGCCTGTTCCGGAGCTCCGCCGGAAGAGGGCCGTCATCACGGAGGGCTTCTACATCATCATAGCCCCTCCGATGAAGTGTGAGTAGTTTACCTCAGACCTTCGGGTCCATAGTTAGTAGCTAGATGGCTTCTTCTCTCTCTTTGAATTTCAATACAAACTTCTCCCCCTCTCTTGTGGAGATCTATTCGATGTAATCTTATTTTTGCGGTGTGTTTGTTGAGACCGATGAATTGTGGGTTTATTATCAACTCTATCTATGAATAATATTTTAATACTCTCTGAATTCTTTTATGCATGATTGGTTATCTTTGCAAGTCTCTTCGAATTATCCGTTTGGTTTGGCCAACTAGATTGGTAGTTCTTGCCATGGGAGACGTGCTTAGCTTTGGATTCGATCTTGCGGTGTCCTTACCCAGTGACAGAAGGGGCAGCAAGGCACGTATTGTATCGTTGTCATCGAGGATAACAAGATGGGGTTTATTTCATATTGCATGAATTTATCTCTCTACATCATGTCATCTTGCTTAGGGCGTTACTCTGTTTTTAACTTAATACTCTAGATGCATGCTGGATAGCGGTCGATGAGTGGAGTAATAGTAGTAGATGTAGAATCATTTCGATCTACTTGTCATGGACGTGATGCCTATATACATGATCATGCCTAGATATTCTCATAATTATGCACAATTCTATCAATTGCTAAACAGTAATTTGTTCACCCACCGTAGAATACTTATACTCTTGAGAGAAGTCACTGGTGAAACCTATGGCCCCCAGGTCTATTCTCATTATATCAATCTCCATCACTTTTATATTGTTTTGCTATTTACTTTGCCTTTACTTTTTACGTAGCATCGAGCAAGCACGGAGATAAGAGAGGACACTTCTCTTTATTAATTAACTAGCTACCTAACACAATATATGAAACACCTTAATTAACCGTACAAAACCCCCAAATCCACCCCCTTTTCAGAAAAAAAACAAAAACCCTAGCCCCTGAACAGCTGACGCATGGATTCATATTGGTCCCGGTTGGTGCCACCAACCGGGACTAAAGGGCCTCCTGCCTGGGTTCGCAGCACCGGCCATGTGGAGGCCCATCTGTCCCGGTTAGTATAAGAACCGGGACTAAAAGCCTAGGGCATTAGTAACGACCCTTTAGTCACGGTTCCCCATCCGGAACATATGGGCCTTATGAACCGGGACAAATGATCCTTTTTTTACTAATGCATCGTGGGCGCAAGCCTTATCGGTCAGGTGAACGTGACAGGGCTCTGACCCGCCCTCTTGGCGCAATCACCAGATCAAGGCCGCGCCTGATCAGCTAACTTAGTAACAGAAAAAATAAACCAGCTCGATCATGTCATGTACAATCATATGTTGTGCCGTTTATATTCTGCTAATTGAAGAAAAGAACACCAGCAGGGTTTAAGCTAACACTTTTTTTTTGAGCATGGGTTTAAGCTAACACTTGCGCGCACAGCAAAGTGGTCAGACCAACAGTTTGCTCTCTCTCTCTCTCAAAAAAAAAAAACGAACCAGCACGTATGTCGCGCGTGTGTGTGATTGTGAAGCGAGCGAGCACAACTGCATAAGTGTCCCTCGAGGCAGAGAAAGGACCAGCGCACCAGTAGTTAACAATCAACCACAACTAGAGATACGATGGCCTGTTGATCGATCTTGGAAACGGACCACAGCACGGGACTTTCCGTTTCCAGTCTCAGCGCCGGTCAGTACAGCAGCATCCCTTGAGTATACAATGGCCGTGCACGTGCGCCGTGCCTTCCTTCCGTCGCCTATAAGGCAGATATATTGATGTACTCCTTCTCTAAAGAAATATAAGAGCATTTAGATCATTATTGTATTCCCTTCGTAAAGAAATATAAGAAAGGCAAGACATATTTTAATGCATGACTCACGACATATTATTTTTGTAGCATTTCTATTGTTCCTTCAACTTTTGATTTTTTTCATAACAAGTAAATATGAAATTACATGATTTTTCTAAGAATGTGTCGAACAATTCTTTTAATTACATCATTTTGTAATGCATGAACATTTATAATTACAAGAAGAACTAAGAATGCATTCAACATTTTTTAATTTCATGACAATCTTACTAAAAATATATTAACAACTTTATTACATAAATACATTTTCAATAAGATGAAAAAATTAAAATGTATTCAACACTTTTTAATCGCATAAACATTTCTATAAATGTGTTTTACATTTTTTTATTACATGGATTTTTAATAAAGAAATGTTTTTGAGTGACAAAAAAATTATAAAAAATACACCGACCACTTTCTGAATTACATGAATTTCTATGTATAAATGTGTCAAACACTTTTTTAATTACATGAATATTTTTCTAATCTATTAATTCCTCATCTTCAGCTAGGAGTTCGATGAACTACCCACCATAGTAATCTAGCTGATATTTATCCCATAAGCTGAACTACCCCATCATATTATTTCGATAACTTGGATACGTCAGTCTATGACGCCCGCAGGCAGTAAACTAGATTACAGTTGTCTCTATACTGTTTGCGGTGTTCACTGATATTAATTAGGGAGCAAATGGGAATATTTTCAAACTCATCATGCACATCTCTTGCAATGGTCAGAGGCCCTTAGCAGCATCCCTTCCGTTTACAGCCGGCGTACGCGCACAGCAAAGTATCCGGCTGTGTGTAAGATGTCAAACCAACACGTCCGCTCTATCTATAAAATAAAAAACAAACCAACATACAATCAACACAACTAGATAAAGGACCAGCGCGCATGTAGCCAACAATCAACGACAACTAGAGATACGATGCCAGCTGATGGATCTTGGGAACGGACTGCTGCACGACAGTCATGACGATAGCCCTGCTCTGCGCAGCGCGCATGTCAACCCATAGCGGGCCTCATCCAGGGTCGCCCGCCTCCCATCCAAGGTTTTGGTTACCGAATAAGGAAATTTTGCGGAGGGGGACCGGTAAATATGGTTACAAGGTTACCGAGAATATTTCGAACGAATTTCATAGTTGAATTTTGAATTCAAATAAGTGAATGAACGAACATTCGAACTAGAGATCTCTCAAAACAGGAAATAGGTTGCTACCAACATGTCAGAACCAACACTCGTGGCATTAATTAGAACCTGCGTACTTTACAACAAATCGAGTGTTCAAATTCAAAAAGTTCAAAATTTTTGCTCGGTATAGGGATTTACCTAGAGGCACGGAAATATCCGGTAACCATGGGAAATCTTGAAATTTTGACCGGTAACCAAAACCTTGCTCCCATCCGCCAGGCCAGCTGTCCCACCTCCGTTACGTCCACCATCTCCTCCGCTGTGACGCCCAGACTCTCCCCAGCCTCCGCCACCGCCACGCTAGACAGGTAGGGTAGCAAGGGTGGCCAGCCGGGCACAACAATCCATGCAACAACGAATCGAATCCAACCAAATCACCCTTGCCATCCATCCAAGGCCCCCAACTGGAAATAGAGTGGAAACCTGTCGTCCAGACCAGACCAGACCAGACCAGTGTTGAGTACAAAAGCAGCCAGCAGCTCCTTCCTCACCCAACCCCAACCCTAGCCTGCGACGTCAGCCCAAAACCGCTCAACCATTCTGATTCTCTCCGACCTCAGATCGATCGGCGATGTCGCCCACTCCCGTACATGTCGCCAACTTAGATCCTGAGGCTACGCCAGACCCCGTCGCTGCGCCGCCGACCCCAGCGGTAGTCCCACTCACCCTCGAGCTCTTTGACACGCTTAGCCGTGTGGCGATGGAGATGGTGCGACTGCGGGTCATATCCGTGGAGGAGGACACACTCCACTATCGCACACTGGTGCGCCGCGCGTGACTCAACTTTGAGGTTCTCTGGGGCCGCTACCACTATACCACACTGAACGCAACGCCGAGCACAACCCCGGAAGGCGCAAGGGCAACCGGGCCGACTTATGGGCCCTCGGCGCCATGATCACAGGGGAGGGGGGGGGGAGCTCTGCCGGGCGTCTTCGTCGGCAACGCCTTCAACTATCGTGTGAGCTGCTCGTCCTCAGGCCCACAACCAAACGCGGGCCGGCATCGGCTATGTGCCCACGCCTCGTGCGACGATGACCCTTCGGTCATATGAAACTACAAGGCCTGCCACGACCTCATCCACGGGATGCCCGCCGATGGGCCCGTACCCGAGAACTGGGGGGGGGATCATCACCCACAAATGGACTTCGCTGATGAGATCGTCCCCAAGATCGATAGCCTTGAGGGCGTCTTCCCACACTTCAACATCGACATCGACCCGTCGAAGTTACTCGCATCTCTGGTTTTCATGCATCCACAGGCGGACGCTGTTGTAGGAGCTCTGGTGGTACCCGGCCTGGCGTGCGCGATTCGCCATTTGGAGTTGGAGCCTGGTGACAAGGAGATCGTCAGGCTGTCGTGCCACCACACTAATGCCTTCCACATCCTATGCATCAAAGCGTGGTTCTATCAAGAGCAAAGTGCCAAATTTGTCGGCGTGAGGTGATGGATTACCTCGGCTTTAGATTCTGAGATTAGATAGCTGAAGGTGCTTGACTCATACATCTCGAATGCAAAGATGTTGATAGATTACATAGTAGATGAATAAATTTCTTCTCCGCAAAAAAGAAACAAAGACTAAATTCCATGTAATTAATATTTGGGAGGTGGGACTGGTTTTTCAGCACCTAGGTGTCTAGGCACCTAGTTTATCAGTATCTTCCGTGAAGCAACTAGCCCATAGAGATTTTCACCAGGTCATGTACCAGAAGTTTGATTAGCAGGCGTAGGAGAGCTACCCGTGGGAGCCTGGCAATATTTAAAACGAATCTGTGCCTATACTCACATTGTTCATTCGTAGGCAGATTCCACCTCGCCTGTTACCGCATATTTCCGTTTCTTGGTGAACGGCCAGATAAAAGGGGTCGGAACCTCTGGGTGCTACCGCACCATTCCGTCTCATCAAGGGTGAATGGCCAGATAAAAGGGGGTCGGGACCCCCGGGTGCTACCACACCTTTCCGTTTCTTGGTATCTGTGTAAGGTTACCAATAGCAAAGTGAGCAGTTGGTAGTAGCCATACAGGAATTTAACCACTGCATGGGAAAAATTGCAGAAGATATGAGCAAATATCACTTATCGCGAATTCATCTAAATATTACTAGTAATTAGTAGCGTGTCAGCCTAGACAGTAAACCATTTGCTCTTATCTAGATCAGATTTGTTAATTAGATCGGTAACATGGATTACTAAGAAGTTGTCAGGAATTTAGATATCATGTTATATCAGATAGAAGAATTCATATTTGGATCGGAGTGAGCAACTGTTAATTTCTCTTAATGCGTAGCTTAATTCTAGATGGGTCATCAAAGTCCAGATTGCAAATCCCTCCACTCGTCTCACTGTTAGCGTCTTTGTCTGAGAATCTGTTTCAAAGCATTTGCCAGTTGAGAAAATAAAAGAAATTGTTTACTACTGTATTTCTACACTTAAATGCTATCAACCTGGTAAAGCTGATTGTGGTTTTTGAATCTATAGTAATGTGGCCAAAGATATATAGTTATTGGAACCGAAGTGAGTAGTGACCAGTAATGCTATGTAGTACAGTGATACATCATTTTAAACCAACACCATTGACTTTGGGTGCCATAAGATAAGGTAGTACATACTATCTACAAACGGCAGGTCCATATTACTATTTTGAAATAACTGACAGGAGCAGCATAACGTATCTGATGCCCTGCTTTCGAGTGAAACGATCGACTAGTCAATGAGTCGTAACTAGAAGTCGACCCAAATACCTCGACTAGTCGATCGGGATGGCACGACTCGTCAAGAGTCGCTAACAGAACGACTCGTCGACTCGTCAACTCAAAAACCTTGATCTGATGTGGATATTTATTTTAAGGAATGATGACAAAAGCTCAGCTTCTAGTAACAAATTACCAACTTTGGATCTCTCGCCGGCTCACCTCGCTGGGCAAGGAAAACCTTGCCAGCGGATGGTAGCCAAATTGGCTTGCTCACACTAACAAGGAAAAAACTTGAAACTGCAGGTAATGAGATGAGTTGCCGGGGAACCAAACCCCTCGCTTCTTTGCTTTGCGAGGCAAGGCAAGCGCTTGCCCAGAATCCAAATATGCAGTAACCTTTGCTAGATTTACATGTCATGCCTGATTAGGCATAGCTTTGTTTTTCTTTTACCCATTTAATTTTGCCGGTCCCTGGCAAAGACCCAGTCAGAGTGAGAATTCACAACCTATGGGGACAGCAACAAATTCGAATAGGTTTACTTTTTCTGGTCCCTGACAAAGAGCCACTCAGAGTGAGAAGTTCAGAATTCAATGTGCCCTCAATACAAAGTTCAGAATGCTGGGTAGTTGACGACAAAATTATATGCTAAGCTACATCATGGTCTACAAAAATCTTAAGATTCTTCCAAAATAGGTTTAGTTTGACAACAGCCAAGAAATTCAACAATATAGCAAGAATTCTAGTACGAAAATATTTGTCATCATCTGATGGAAAAGTAATCAAAACACAAGTTTAGGAGCACAGCAGGGGTGCTTAAGTAGTAAGCAATGAACGGCAGACTTAAGAGCGCTTAATAGTCTTGGCAACAAACAGAATTATTCTGTTTTCTCTACTGAATAAAATAATGAAAAATAATGATGTTCAATAGATATGTAAGGCTGCATATTGTGCAATCTATATAAAAGGAGTTCCATATAAAGAGCTCCATATTATTTGACGTCATCGATGAAAGGTCATGAAGGATTCATAAATGAAACTAGCATCTGTTTACATTCAGCCACCAATAACAGATATCAAGTGACAACAGCAATTAGTATTACCTAAATGCAAATATATAAGGGACTAGGTAATTCATACAACTAGGCATTATCCATTGGATCGCTTGTCGCTTACAAAATATGTAAAGCTAACCAACATTGTTCAAAGCCACAAAAGGGCATGCACCTGAAGAGCATGTTTTGGAATGCTGCCACGGAACTAGACCATTAGGCACACGCACGCACAACCAATGACTAGTTTTTACAAAGGCATTTGTGCCACCATGTTAAATGCATGACGCAGCAAGGACTTTCAGCAATCATCCGCCAACCAAATCCGCGAAACAGGGAATTCAAGGTAAACCACACATGAAATCTCCAGAATTGCACATAAGATGTGCTTCCCTGCTTTCCATATCATACGACAGATTCACCTCCTTCCAGTCAGTAACGAAAATCAAATTACGATCCGGATGAATTGCAAACATCTCATACTTAAAGGTCTTGTCCTCTTTGTCACAATCCTCATCTTCTAGAGAGGCGTCTCACGATATAATTGCATTCCTCGTCTTCTTGTGATTCCTAGCATTTGCAGAGGAGAAGGCTGCTGCAGCATTGTTTGAGCTTGACCCTAGCGTAGCTCCCGCAAAGGAAAGGGAGCGAAGCGTCGACTAGAGAGGCGTCTCCCGGCCCTGGACAGATTGTTGAAACAGAGTCCGCCGTCTAAGTGGCGGGTGTGGAAGAATCCGTAATTCTAGGGTTTGGACTTCACAAGCCGGAAAGGGCAATAGAGCCGCGGCTGTGTGTGCCTGGATCTGGATGGGCTTTACTACTTCTTCGAAAATTTTGCCCAAAGGTTGTGTATATCGGGAAAAAATGTTTTTCTAATAAATTGCCTTATATGGATGCAGATCATTATCTGTCCAATTTTCTGTAGGGCATATCGAAATGTCCGCGTATACCTACTTCCATTTTAGAGACACACAATGGCATCGCTTTCATCACCTTTTTGAAACTACACTACTAGGGAAAACGTTATACACAGAACTTTAGCAGTAGTGCTTGTTATAAGAGCAAGCTACTGATAGATAGCAGCACTAGTGCAGAACCGGGCAATAGCACCGGTTCGTAAGGCCCTTTAGTGCCGGTTCAGTAACCGGCACTAAAGTGTGGGCACTAAAGCCCCCCCCCCCCCCGTTAGTACCGGTTCAGCACGAACCGGTGCTAAAGGGCAACCATGTGGCACGAGGCAGCTCCGGGGCAGGGAGCCCTTTAGTACCGGTTGGTGACACCAACCGGTATTAAAAGGTTGGGGAGGTTTTGGTTTATGATTTCTTTTTCATTTAATTTTGTGTTTTCTATTTAATATTTTTTCGTTTGCTGGTATTTTACGATAATACATATTGTACACGTTATGCATATATATAAATAGAATTTCTAGTAGAACCGATCATATATATATATATATATATATATCTCATCCAATGTCTCACAACCACCATTTTCTAGCTATATACAATTTCTCCTAATTGGTGCCTTTGGAGCACGATAACAATTGGAAGTGGTTCATGGGGGCGGTAGCGGGTAATAGTATTCTCCTTTGGGATCTATGACCCGGTCGAGCAAAAATCCCGCTATTTCCTCTTGAATTGCTTGTATGTGCTCCGTTGATAGGAGCTGCTCTCGCACCTCTTTGAACTGTTAAGAAGGAGATCAATGTGCATGTGTATTAGTTATGTGACTAGATATCGATAATGGTGTAAAAATTGAGAATAGTGTTCTGACAAACATACCTACTCATGTCTTTGAGATATGCTCCTTTCGGACGCCATCATGCGAATGTTTTTGCAAACATAGTATGCACACAGATTATTCCCCGGCGCCTGCTTCAGGGCCTTTACGAGAATGAAATTTGATTAGATAATAATTAATCAAGCATGATAATTAAAGAGATGGCAGCTAGCTAGTTAGTACTATTTAATTACTTACCTGGGGTCGATACCATTTCAGATTTCGTTTCCATTGGCTTGGAGTGACGCTTATGAACTTTAACCAAGCCCTGTCCACCGACAAAGAAAATGAATAAATGGGTTATTAAATAGTTGTTATCAGGAAATGACGAACTAATTAAATAGGCCGAGATATAGTTAATAATGATTGAAATTACCTGTTGACTATCCCCTTCATGGTGGTGTAGCCACTTTCTTTCTTAAGTAGTGAGTCTAGTACTTCAACTGTTCCTTCATCAACTTTAATGATTAACAAGATCCATTGAAATCTACATGCACACACGTTTGCATGTCTTAATTAAGCGGGCATATGTAAGCAAAAACATGTAGCTAGCTAGTAGGCAAAAACAGAATTTGTAGTACAAGACAGTGTGACTCACTCGAAGTTGTAAGGAAGTAGTATATCTTCATTGTATTTGAGGCGCTTGAAGAACTCTAGCATGCTTTCCTCTACACTTTTTTGTAATATGGATCTAATTTCCATGTGTATTTATTAATGGTATTTGGGTCAACGAACCCAATGCCATAGCGTCCACCTTTTTTCATTTCATAAATCTTCATCCTGCATAATACCACAGAAAAAAGAATATAGTGAGGATAATTACAGGTAATGATTGATCAAAATGACCACTACAGCTAGCTTGAGACTTAAATTACAGAAAGAAATCACTTACAGACAATAGCAACTGACGATAGATTTTTCGAGTGCGTCTTGATTGTATAACTGAAATAGTTCTGAATAGTAATGATCCTTCTTGACATTCACCATGAGGGACCCTCGATTGGAAATCTTGGTAATGTCCATGTACCATTGATACAATTCATACATTCTCGTTGGGAGCTTCTTGACCTCGTCTGGCTCGACCAAAGGTTGGCCCCGGACATATTTCCGTTTTATTTCCTCCTCTGCAATCAGAGGCATGGACTCGATATCGAGGAGTTGTCCAACAGTGATCTTGAGCATTTCAGCCTGCTCATTATGCTCCTCGGTTATTACCACATCGCCCAGCTCGGGAACATAAACGGTTTGCCCACAATAATATTGGGCGCGCGTACTCTCATGTGTTGTTGGCACAACAAGCGGGGGGATTGATGGCGCCGCCTGTTCTCCCAGCTGGGGAACAGTTTTACCGCATGTTTTGCCAGCTGATTTGCTTGAGCTCGAGCTCGCCTCTTTCTGTAGACGTGCTCGATTTAACTCCCTAAGGTGGCGCTCATAGTATGTGTCAACAGGCTTGGGAGCTGGTGGTCTAGCCATACGAATGAAGTGGTCAATCTTTTCCTCAGGCACTTTCTCCCTTGGCGGCGGTGGCGGTTTTGGTGCAAAGTGGGCTTCCACCTCGGCCTTGGATATGGCTGTGTTTTCCTCCTCGGACTTGTCGTAATGCCTCTGCGGAAGAGGCGCAAGGCTGCTTGGACCATATTGAAATCGCTTGCCTCCACCTGTACCTGCAATACTACCTCAACTTGTACCGCTACACACCATAGCTGAGGCGGCTCTCTTTCATGATTTCTGAGGCAGCGAAGACGGCTGACGTGGCTGAGTTGGAGGAGGAGGAGTGGCCTGAAGCTGTGCCAGACTTGGAGGAGGAGTGGCCTGACGCTTTGCCGGACTTGGAGGAGGAGGAGTGGCCTGAAGCTGTGCTGGACATGGAGGAGGAGTGGCCTGACGCGTTGGTGGACTTGGAGGAGCGGGAGTCTGCTGACTCGATGGCGGACTTCGACGAGGAGTCGGATGACGCGGTGTCGGTGGCCTTCGAAAGATGATGCAATCCTTTCTCCATAAGATGATACGATGGTTTGCCTCTCCCAGTGGCTCCTCGTCACCTCCAGGAATGTCAAGCTCTAGCCCCGAATATTGGTCCACCACCTCATCAACCAAGACACGAGCATAGCCCGCTGGAATCGGGTTGCAATGGAAGGTTGCCTTGGGGGGGATTTGTAAAAGCAAGGGCGTCCGCCACCTTCATGGATATGTTCTTCATTTTGAAGTGTAGCTCACAGTTAGTGTTCTCCATGATGTCATCCATTGGGTAGCTATCCAGCAATGCGTCGCCCGGGGCGGAACCCACGCTGCTTCTCAGCATGGATGGGACGGTGCTATCCAATGCTGGATCATCCGCTAGCTGCTGCAGCTGCTGAGACCCCCTTTGCTGGCTAAGTGAGTCGATCTGCTCCTGCTGCCGCTGGAATTTGACCGCCAAGTCCGCGTGCGCTGATTCTAGGCCTTGAAGGCGTTCATACTCCATCTTCCTCTGCTCCTCCTCTATCATCCTCTTCTTCTCCTCCCAATCTTCTTTCTCGCACGGGTTCTGTAGTCAGCGTTCCAGTCCGAAAACCCCTCATACCACGGAATAGCGCCCTTGCCTCGTGTTCTTCCCAAGTGTTCAGGATTTCCCAGGGCACGCGCAAGCTCGTCGTTCTCTCTGTTGGGCTCGAACACCCCCGATCGAGCCTCTTCTATTGCAACAAGTAGCTTATCTTCGGCTCCGTCCTAACATGTCTTCTTCGAAACTTTGCCTGTCTTCGGGTCCAACTCCCCCCATGCGCATAGAACCAAGTCCTGCACCTAGGGGGCCAGCTCAATCTTTCTGGAGTGACACCTGCATCCTCCATCTCTTTCTCAGACTTATCCCACTTAGGCATTCCCACGGCATAGACACCTGGCCCCAGCTTATGGAACTTATCCTTTTTTGCGGCATTGGCCATGTTTATTCTCGACCGTTCCTTAGATAATTCCGAATCCTTGAATTTCACGAAATCATCCCAATGAGCACTTTGCTTCTCTAGTGTTCCCTCGAATACTGGAGTCTTCCTTCCCCCCTTGACGTACTTGTCCCATACACGAATCTTGTGGTTGTTGAATGCAACCGCCATCTTCCTAAGAGCAGCGTCATTGACTTTCTCCACATCTGCATCTGTGAAATGATCTGGTAGTGTGAAATGTTCCATGAGCGTTTCCCAAAGCAGAAGTTTTTGTCTGTCGTCAACAAAAGTAACTCCTGGACGTGGCTTTGCTGGCTCTCTCCATTCGTGAAGGGAGATCGGGAGTTGGTCCTTCACAAGAACTCCGCATTGACGAATGAACTTGTCCGCAATCTTCTTAGGCGCTAATGGTTCGCCATTAGGTTTGATGGCCTCGATATTGTACTTTACGCCCTCCTTCCACTTTTTGTTTGGGCCTCGTTTCCTGTTGCCTGAAGATTTGCTCGATCCGGATGGCTGAAAGAAGAAAGATTGATTCGTTAATATATCTTCAAGTCATTTAAAACAAGTGATGATCACCAGATGCCTGCTTATATAAATATATATACCTCGCCGGTCTTTGTTGTTTCAAGATCAACATTTTCTTCGTCATGTCCATAGTTCATGACTTCATCAATTCGGTCGTCGCGATGGAATATCATATCACCCTCCCCGGTGTTGTTTAGATATTTGGAGCCGTCATAATATTCTTCATTCTGATCATCATCTGGCCCGCGAGGATTGCGTATAATATTGAACAGGGCCTCTTCTCCCTCTCTGCCGGTATTGTCCGCCATAGGTTTTACTTAACTAATCCAAAAGAAATATGTTCAAATTACAATGCATGGATGCAATCAATTAATAAGGAAAAACTAAATCAATCATAGTACATAATAAGCATCATCGAATATAATCTCGAGTACGTCGTCTCGAATAATAGATATAATCTCGAATACATCATCTTGAATAATAGATATAATCTCGAATACATCATCTCGAATATTATATATCGAATACATCACTAGCTAGCTACCTAGCTAATAAAGATCGAATACTAGAGAGTAATCTAGGCGGTGGACAACCAAAGTGAAGGAACCATCGCTGGATCATTGCTCGGGTGATCTCCCCAAAGAACCTGCCAGGTATTGGAGAACTTGACGTCCATAGCAGCCATGTAGCGATGGACGTGCGCGTCCTCCTCCCTGACACGGTGACGTACCACCTCCGGCGGGGCCGGCTCCCTCCGCACCGAAAGTGGCCCACGCGAACGTCACCAAAGGAGATCAGGGTCGACGACGGGACCCGCGGCCGGGTTCCTCACCAAGCGTCGCGCCCCTGAAAGTAGCACCTCCCAGTGCCAGCCCGGCAGAGCCCAGTCCCGGACATGGGTCCTCTGAAGCAGGACGTCGTCGCGAATGGGTCAACGGCGAGGATGCGGGCCGGGCATCGTCGACAACAAATACTATATGCCGCAAAAGTAAAGTAACATTTTTTAAATGATGGATTCTGATTTCATATATGCGAATTCTAAATTTTATAACTAAAACTAACATTTCTAATATTTCTATAACTAAAACTAACATTTCTAATATTTCTATAACTAAAAAATATTTTATATAACTAACATTTCAATATAACTAACATTTCTAATATAACTAACATTTCTATATAACTATAATTTCTAATATTTCTATAACTAAAAAACATTTCTATATAACTAACATTTCTAATATTTCTATAACACTGTGTGTGTGTGTGTGTGCGGCCGGGGCAGGAGCTCACCGGCGAGGCGCGACAACGGGGGGCGACGACGGGGACGGAGACAGGCGGTGACGACGGGGATCGGGACGGGGCAGCGATGACGGGGACGGGGACGGGCCGGGCGGGGACGACGGGAGGACGGGGCGGGGCGCGGCGACGGGGCGCGGCGCGGCGACTGGGATGACGGGGACGGGGACGGCGACGAGGGGCGGCGGCGAGGGGAGGCGGCGACGGGGCAGAGGAGAAAGACGCAGAGAGAGATGAGAAAACGGACAAATTTTTTGAAGTGTTTTCTTATATAGAACAACCTTTAATACTGGTTGAAGCCACCAACTGGTACTAAAGGTCTGTTTTGGCCAGGCCAAGCGGCGGGAACGGCACCCTTTTAGTACTGGGTGATGGCACCAACCAGTACTAAAGACCCCTCCTTTAGTACTGGTTGGAGTCACGACCCGGTACTAAAGGGGGTGTGCTGGCGCAGGTGTGGTGCGGCAAGTTTAGTCCCACCTCGCTAGCCGAGGGGCGTCCGCACTGGTTTTTAAGCCCCACTACGGTAGCTCTCTCAAGCTCCTTCCAAAGCAGGCCTACTGGGCCTACATGTTCTGTGTTGCCCTGTGGGCCTACAGGGCCTTTGCGGGCTTGCATCCTGGCCCAACAACACGTTGTGTTTCTAGTCATATGCAGGCCGCTTTGGCCTAGTAGGCGGGCTTTTTTATTTTCTTGTTTTTTTGCTTTATTTATTTTTGTTTTATTTATTTTTGAGTTGTTTTTTTTGTATTTAGAGTTTCTTTGTGAATATTTTTGCTTTCGGTATAAAAAATTACAAACTTTCTGTTAGTGCCCGTAGTTTTCAAATTTGAATAGTTTAAATTTTGAATTATTTGAAATTTCTGTAAATCACTAGTTTGTGAATAACTTAACTTTAAAAATAGATTTTTCAGTGATTCTTTTTTCTTATGTTTAATATTAGTGTGTTTTATCATTATGTTCAATTTGGTAATGCTTAGGTTATTTAAAAAATGAAATGCCTTTGTAATAGATGAGTTATCGTCCGAAACCCTGATACTTCGAAAGAGATTGTCCATTTTGTACACGAAGTGCTTCCAGTTTGTTTGCACATAAAATTTCTTCGTGTTTCAAATGCCAAAACACATAACTAGCTACCCTAACTATTACAGAGATTCCCTCCTAGGTGTGAAACACAGAAGAAAGTGATTATAGTGAAGCCGATCACATCCCAGATCTTTGTGTGTGAAACTTTTTCTTCGCGTGTGTCCCTTTGCGCCGTAGCCATGGAAAATCTTCATCATTTAACTGGATGCTCGAGTCAATATTCACTGTGAATGGAGCAATTTCATCAAACTTTTCATAATCTCCTGACATGTCTGTCTTGTCATCCACTCCCATGATGTTTCTCTTCCCAGAAAGAACCATGTGCCACTTTGGCTCATCGTATGATGCATTCGCTTCCTTATCTTTTCTTTTTCTCGGCCTTGGTAGACATGTCCTTCACATAGAAAACCTGTGCCACATCATTGCCTAGGATGAACGGTTCGTCTGCATACGCAAGATTGTTGAGATCCACTGTTGTCATTCCGTACTGCGGGTCTTCCGTTACCCCGCCTCGTGTCATATTGACCCATTTGCACCGAAACAAAGGGACCTTCAAACCACGTCGATAGTCAAGTTCCCATATGTCCTGTATATAACCATAATATGTTTCCTTTCCGGTCTTGGTTTCTGCATCAAAGCGGATACCACTGTTTTGGTTGGTGCTCTTCTTATCTTGGGCGATCGTGTAAAATGTATTACCATTTATCTCGTACCCTTTGAAAGTCATTATATTCGAAGATGGTAACTGGGACAGCACGTACAGGTCATCTTCAATAGAGGCGTCATACATGGTACGTGCCTGCAACCAGCTGGCGAAACTCCTGGTTTGTTCATGTGTAATCCAGTCATCAGACCGCTCCGGGTGTTTGGAGCGTTGCAAATTCTTGTGTTCATCCATATAGGGACCACCAAGGCGGAATTCTGTAGAACTGTGTAGTGTGCTTCAGTGAGAGCATGTCCGTCCATACATATTATTTGTTCCCCTCCCAGCGTGCCTTTTCCATCCAGTCTGCCCTTATGCCGCGATTCAGGAACTTCAATCGGCTTAAGGTCAGGAATAAAGTCAATACAAAACTCAATGACCTCCTAATTTTCATGGCCCTTGGAGATGCTTCCTTCTGGCCTAGCACGGTTATGAACATATTTCTTTCAGACTCCCATGAACCTGTCAAAGGGGAACATATTGTGATGAAATACTGGACCCAAAACGTTAATCTCTTCGCATAGGTGAACTAGGACGTGCGTCATGATGTTGAAGAAGGATGGTGGGAACACCAACTCGAAACTGACAAGACATTGCACCAAATCATTCTCTAACCTTGGTATGATTTCTGGATCGATTACCTTCTGAGAGATTGCATTGAGGTATGCACATAGCTTCACAATGGCTAATCGAACGTTTTCCGGTTGAAGCCCCCCTCAATGCAACCGGAAGCAGTTGCATCATAATCACGTGGCAGCCATGAGACTTTAGGTTCTGGAACTTTTTCTCTGGCATGTTTATTATTCCCTTTATATTCGACGAGAAGCCAGATGGTACCTTAATACTGAGCAGGCATTCAAAGAAGATTTCCCTCTCTTCTTTGGTAAGAGCATAGCTTGCATGACCCTGATGTATGCCGTCTTCTCCATGCATACGTTGCTGGTCCTCCCGTTCCTAAGGTGTATCTTTTGTCTTCCCATACACGCCCAAGAAGCCAAGTAGGGTCACACAAAGATTCTTCGTCATGTGCATCACATCGATTGCGGAGCGGACCTCTAGGTCTTTCCAATCGGGCAGGTCTGAAAATATAGATTTCTTCTTCCACATGGGTGCGCGTCCGTTAGCGTCATTTGTAACAGGTTGTCCCCCAGGACCCTTTCCAAAGACCACATTCAAATCCTTGACCATATCATGTACATCAGAACCAGTACGGTGGCGAGGCTTTGTCCGGTGATCCGCCTCACCTTTGAAATGCTTGCCTTTCTTTCTTACGGGATGCCTGCTCGGAAGAAATCGATGATGTCCCAGGTACACATTATTCTTACAATTAGCCAAATATATAATGTCGGTATCGTCCAAATAGTGCGTGCATGCACGGTATCCCTTGTTTGTCTGTCCTGAAAGGTTACTGAGAGCAGGCCAATCATTGATGGTCACGAACAGCAATGCCTTTAGGTCAAATTCTTCCCCCATGTGCTCATACCACGCACGTACACCTGTTCCATTCCACAGTTGTAAGAGTTCTTCAACTAATGGCCTTAGGTATAAATCAATGTCATTGCCGGGTTGCTTAGGGCCTTGGATGAGCACTGGCATCATAATGAACTTCCGCTTCATGCACAACCAAGGAGGAAGGTTATACAAACATAGAGTCACAGGCCAGGTGCTATGGTTGCTGCTCTGCTCCCCAAAAGGATTAATGCCATCTACGCTTAGACCAAACCATACGTTCCTTGCGTCATCTGCAAACTCCTTCCCGTACTTTCTTTCGATTTTTCTCCACTGCGACCCGTTAGCGGGTACTCTCAACTTTCCGTCTTTCTTACGGTCTTCTCTGTGCCATCGCCTCGCCTTGGCACGCCCTTTGTTTTGGAACAAACGTGTCAACCGTGGTATTATAGGAGCATACCACATCACCTTGGCAGGAATCTTCTTCCTGGGGCGCTCCCCCTCGACATCACCAGGGTCATCACGGCTGATCTTATAGCGCAATGCACTACATACCGGGCAAGCGTTCAAATCCTCATACTCACCGCGGTAGACGATGCAATCATTAGGGCATGCATGTATCTTCTGCACCTCTAACCCTAGAGGGCAGACAACCTTCTTTGCTTCATACGTACTCTCGGGCAATTTGTTGTCCTTTGGAAGCATATTCTTTATCATTACCAGCAACTTTCCAATCCCTTGTCAGATACACCATTCTCTGCCTTCCATTGTAGCAATTCCAGTTTGGTGCCCAGCTTTTTCTTGTCACCTACACAATTCGGGTACAACAATTTTTTGTGATACTCTAACATGTGCTGCAACTTCTTCTTCTCCAAATCACTTGCGTAGTTTCTCTTTGCATCGGCAATGGCCCGACCTAGATCATCAACAGGCTCATCCGATGCCTCTTCTTCAGCTTCTTGCCGCATTGCCGGCTCAGCTTCTTCCCTCACTGTTGTATCATCGTATTGAGGGAACCCACGGCCAAGATAGCTGTCGTCGTCCTCTTCTTCTTCATTGTCTTCCATCATAACCCCTCTTTCTCCATGCTTGCTCCAAACATTATAGTGGGGCATGAAACCGGACTCAAATAGGTGGACGTGAATGGTTCTTGACATAGAGTAATTGTGACCATTCTTACAGCCAGCACATGGACAAGGCATAAAACCATCCGCCCGCTTGTTTGCCTCAGCCGCAAGCAGAAAAGTATGCACGCCATTAATGAACTCGGGAGAGCATCGGTCATCGTACATCCATTGCCGGATCATCTTCAGTAAACAGCACCGAAAACACCAAATTAATACAATACATAAAGTTCATACAACAGTTAAATGCAACAAACAAATAACTCTCTAGCTAAAGAATTTAAATGCAACAACAAATGCGGTCAAGATCGCAACTAAGGTAACAATTGATCCAACAGCATAATGATACCAAGCCTCACAATGAATGGCATATTTTCTAATCTTTCTAATCTTCAAGTGCATTTTCTCCATCTTAATCTTGTGATCATCGACGACGTCGGCAACATGCAACTCTAATTCCATCTTCTTCCACTCAATTCTTTTTAATTTTCTTTCAAATCCTCGTTTTCTCTTTCAATTAAATTTAACCTCTCGACAATAGGGTCGGTTGGAATTTCCGGTTCAACTACCTCCTACATACAAATATCTATGTCAGCTTGATGGGCAAAATTTGTCATAAACACGAAATGCAACAAATAGTTCTAAAAGAGAATATACCACGTCTGAATCATAACAAGGGCGAGGGCCGACGGGGACGGATATCAAAACCATGGAACTATGTATAACAAACAGCGTACGGGTAAGATAATTATATGAGTAACTATATATCCAAATCACACAAACATCAATTTTTTATATAAAATTTCATGAACAAGAGGCTCACCACAAGGTGGTGCCGGCGACGGGATGGTGCGGGCGATCGTCGGTGGTTACGACGGAGATTTAGAAGGCACTAAGTAAACCACACCTACATATGCAAACTAAGTGTTATTTTGACATCAATTTGTATATAAATCAAATACTAGCACATATAATTCCTCCCAAATTACTATAACCCACAATTAATCACTATATAAACCAATGCAAGAGCTAATCTAGCAATGAGAGATGAAAGGACAAAGTTGCTAACCTTTGTGATCATTTGAATGGATGGGGGCCTGCAAATCTTGACAAATTTGGGGCAAATTTTGTGATGAACTCGAGAGGAAGAAGGGAAGAACAGAGGAGAGGGAGAGGGGAAAGGGGGAAGAACAGAGTGCTGGTGGACGAAGGGTTTATATAGGACGACCTTTAGTACCAGTTCGTGGAACGAACCGGTACTAAAGGTGCTGGAGGGGCCCCACTCTGACAACATCCTGCCAGCACTCTCATTAGTACCGGTTCGTGGCAAGAACCGGTGCTAAAGGTTCACCACGAACCGGTACTAATGATGTCCGCCCGCCTAGCCGTTGGAACCGGCACTAATGGACACATTAGTGCCGGTCAAATTCAAACCGACACTAATGTGCTTCACATTTGACCCTTTTTCTACTAGTGCAATAGCGCGTGCAAAATAAGCGCACTGCAGATGGACATATATCAGTAGCGCGTCTCACCTAAAACTCGCTACTACTAAAATTCCAATCACTTAGCCGACGGGCTACACTTAGTAGTAGCGATCTTCCAAAAACCGCGCTACCACTAATAAACTTATAGCAGGGCGTTTATGTGTAAATCGCTACTGCTAACGAAAAGAAAATGAAAAGAAAAACGAATAGAGAAGGAAATGAAAATGAAAGAAATAGAAAAAGGAGAAAGGAAAAATATAAAATGTAAAGAAAAATAAATGAAAAAGTGAAAAAATGATGAAGACGTAGCAGTAGCGCTCTCTCTGAAACGCGCTATAGCTAACTTAGCTATAGCGCGTTTTCTGTAACGCGCTACCTTTACTTTTGACTTAACCAAAAACGGTTTCCTCCCGGCCACCACTTCTCCCCCAAATCGATCCCTCGCTTCACTTCGCCACCGTCTCCCCCACTTCGCCGTCGCCCCCACTTGGCTGCCATCTCCTGCCGGCGTCGACGCCGCGCTCATTCTCACGGCCGCCGCCCGAGGCCGCCCAACCTCACCGCCACCGCCTCTCGGGCCGCCCTCGACCTCACCGTCGCCTCCCTCGACCTCACCGCCGCCGCCCTCGACCTCACCGCCCCGAGCCCGCCAAGACCGCCGCGTCCCGATCCTGAGCCCGCCCACCCCGCCCCTACCTCCATCGCCAAGCACCTCCCCGCCACCATCTCTCCCCTCTATGTAAGCCCCCCAACCCATCTTTTTAGTTAATAGATGTTAATTTTAAGTAGTAGATAATGTTGATGTTTTTTAGTTATGGTAATAATAGACGATGTTAAGTAGTAGATAATATAGATGTTAATTAGTTCAGTAGGGTTTAGTTTTTGAATTGAGTTTGTTTAACTAGATGTTAATTAGGGCAGTGGGGTTTAGTTTAGAGTAAAGTTTAGTTCAGTATTTAACTAAATATAATCTATATTTGGTTTTTGAATTGAGTTTGAGAGAGCATGTGATTTGTGTAGATTTTCTTGAAGTGTCAAACGCTAGGTCGGGATATATGCAAATTCCTCAATTGTGTTTGCCCATGTTTCGATTGTGCCCAAGTGGCCTTTTGTTGTTTCCAGGGAATTAAGCTGAGTGGCCTATGTTTTGCCGGAATGTTGATTCATTTCCGTTCTGGCAAATTTCAGGTTCTCGATTTGTCCTCTTTTTAGCAAAGGTCATGCTGAAATTTTCCGTGAATGTCGGCATGACTTGTGCTACAAACTAGGACATATCGAGTGCCCGGGATTTGCCGCACTAGGAAGGAGTCAACGTTCCTGCAAAACATAGGCCTTTTGTATGTCATTATTCATCTTATAAGGTCTAGAATTAATTTACTAGATTTAATCGTAGGAAACAGGGCTAGCAACGATGAAGGACAGGGTTCTGGTGATTGCGATGACATCTACCGGGTGGCAGACCAATTTTTTAGCCTTGCCGACGATCAACCGGTGGCATCGGGGACTGAGACAGAAACGCAGACCGGTGCTGACACTGAGACTGGCACTGAGACTCAGACCGGCATCGAGACCGGCGCTGAGACTGAGATCGTCGCTGCCTCAGGGAGCGGAGCCGGTGTAGAACCGAAAGCAAAGAGGCAACAACTTCCTAGCAAACTCAAGAGTACTAGACTGGTGGTCACGGAGGTGGACAATGGCAATTTTGAGCCAAAGGCGCTGGAGGAAGCGCGTCGATGCTACGGCAATCAAATAGGCTGCATCGTACGGAGAACCGCCACCATCAACGATGAGAAACTATAGAAGATAGAAAATATGAGGAGCTCCCTCCTAAAGAAGTTTCACCAGATATTCTTGTTCCTGGGCCGGAATGAGAAGGATTATGAAGATCTATATGAGGACCCGGAAATGAAGAAGATAAACAAACACGCCATGACCAAGTTTAGCGACGCGTTGGCCGCCTGGAAAAATCGAGTGAAAGCAAAGATCATCGACAAGAAGGAACCCTACTCCGAGATTGTAAAGGATAATCTGACAATCACAGAAGACCGGTTTCAAATATTCGAGGAGGCTTGCGAGGCCGAAGCTGCCGAAAAAAGTCTAAGTACATGAAGGGGCTTCAAGAGAGGAACATTGGGAACCACCACCTCGGAAGCTGTGGTTACGGCGGAAAGAGGTCCAAATGGGCCAAGGAGGACGCGGAAGCTTCGAGTCTGGGCATCCCAGACCCCTTGGCGGATTTCACCGTCCCGCAGGAGCGTGACGTCCTCAGGGCCCGACACCATTGGGACCCAGTGAAGAAGGTTTACGAGACAAAACTGGTCATTACGGAGTTCATGAGACTGCTGGTAATTTTAGTTTCTGATCAATTCGACTGCACACGCTAGTCATATTTGTAAATGATCCTTGTGCCTTTTGAGAGAGAGCAGCACTAGATTGCGGCCAAAAGCGACTCGCCATCTGAGGCATTGGCGATGCCCAAGTGGGACACTCTATTCAACCGGGCGTTAAACATATTGAAACGACAACCGGTGGATACTCGACCGTCGTATGGATGCGTGCACGATGTCAGAGACGGTGCCACGTGGAAGAAGTACTACCGTGAGACCACGGACGAGAGAAAGGAAAGACGGAGGTTAACTGAAGAAAACATCGACAAGAAGGTTGAGATTGCGGTTGAGAAGAAATCATCTTAGACAGTCGCAACAGCGGTAGCTGCCGCAAAACAGGTGGTTGCAGATTTGTCTACTTCCTTGGTGACGGGCGTTTTCACTTGGACAAGGCAAAATCCAGAAAAAAATGCAGAGGACTTTCCCCTTGCTGACTTCTTGGGGAGCAGCTCGACTAGCATTGCTCCCGCACCGGCTCCCGCACCGGACGTGCTCGGTGGTGCTTCGTCTTTGGCTGAGCTCGACGCCCTCACGGTATCTGTCACACCGGCCCCCTTCAATATAAACGTATAATCTCCCGTTTTCGTTGCCTTTCGGATGTCTCACATCACAGACTTTTCTTTGCAGGCCGACGAAACCCCGTGCACCATATTGTACACCATCGGCGACCAGAAGGTGGACGTGGGGAAGGCGACGATAATGGAGCCGAAGGAACCATTGTTCCACAGCCGACCGATCCCCCCAAACGTCTTCATGGTTTCCGTGGCCAGTGTCAAACCGGGCCACGAGAATTTGCCTCCTCCAATACTAGTGGGGATGACGACGAGACACCGTGACGGCTTGGTCATTGTTGCAATGGGTGGGTCCTGTTGTGGCCAAAGACTCTGCTTCGTCTGGAGGCAGCTGGGAGCACACCCACGAGCACGCAGCCTCAGCAAGGTATGAACATCAACACCCCACCTACCCAATTAGCGTCGGGTGTCGGGTTGGGTGATAGCGGACGGGGTAAGGAGGAGGCTCCATTAGTCACTGATGACGTCGCCATGGATGAGGATGAGGACGACGATAGCGCTGAACAGTATGTCTATACTGGCGCCTCCTCAGAGTTTGAGCGTCATGAGTCGGTGCCTGAATTGCCGTCTCAACGTATTATGGATGACCTTCCGGTAGTAAAGAAGTCTAGGAAGAGAGCGAGGAAAGGCAAAAAAGCTGATTCTATGATCCAGCCGCCAAAGCAGCCTCGGCTTCAGGACCGTATAGATATCCCCGATGCGGATAACCAATCCTACCTGCAACAGCGCTACGGGTCAGATTCGGTGATCTAAGGAGACTTCATGACGATGTGCTGCGGGTAGACAAAGGTCTCATCGCCTCGAAAGATCCAGGATGCCCACTCTACATGGTTAACGTTCCACGGCAAATGTCGTACGTCGACAGCTTCCCAGCGGATAAGTTCTTCCCCCGATTCGATTACATATTCGACATGTTTCACGTGAAGAAGCTGGATTTTACGTTTGTCCGCCTTTATGTCTTGCACATGAAATACATCATCGGGGTTGAGCAAATATCTCATATCTGTGTCGCTGACCCATACTACATGCACGAGGGCTTCTTGGGAGTCTGCGCAAAGCACCGTGAATATGCGAGGGATTACATCGTACGTTTCATGCTTGCCAATAAGGACAAGGAGGCAATTCTCGTGCCTTATCATCCCGTGTAAGTCATCTGCGCTGCAATCCTTCCTTTGATTTCAATCATTCATTTGCACGGTGGAGGATAATTAATTTGAGGTGTACTTATTTTGCGCAGTAGCGGGCGCACCGTCCTCATCATCCTCTACCCCCGATTCTCCCACGCTCTTTACTTGGACTCGTTGAAAAACATTCACAAAAAGGATTACACCCACATCAAGGATGTTCTCGACAGTGCTATGTTTTACTACCAAGCAAGGGGTGGAGAGGTCTGGGACAAGAAGAGAAGGGGCGGCAGGGTCGCCTTCGGCCATAAGACCGACTTCTACTACATCCAGCAACCGAACGATTCTCTTAATGATGCATTCTATGTCCTACACCACATGCTGGAGTACAGACGGGATCACGAGAACCTTCGCATGTCACCTAGATCCGGTGATGCCCATATTCTGCAATGGGCAAAGGACATAGGAAATATCTGATATGTCTCCAACATATCTATAATTTTTGATTGCTCCATGCTATATTATCTACTGTTTTGGACTATATTGGGCTTTATTTTCCACTTTTATATTATTTTTGGGACTAACCTATTAACCGGAGGCCCAGCCCAGAATTGTTGTTTTTTGCCTATTTCAGTGTTTCGGATAAACGGAATATCAAACGGAGTCTAAACGGCATAAAATCTTCGGAAACGTGATTTTCTCACCGAACGTGATCCAGGAGACACTACTAGGAAAAGGGCTATAGATGAAATTGACACTAATGGCGCACCATGTGCCGATGCGCCATCAGCGTGGAAGACACTAATGGCGCACCAGACACAAGGTGCGCCACTAGTAACATTTTGTTTTCATTTTTCCAAACATACTAATGGCGCATCCGGGCAAAGTGCGTCATTACTAGTTCTAACTAGCAATGGCGCACCAGCCATAGAGTGCGTCACTACTGTATTTTTTTACTCTTTTTTTTGCAAAACTACTAATGGCGCACCGTGGCACAGTATGCCATTACTAGTTATACTAGTAATGGCACATTATGCCATGGTGCGCCATTAGTATATATATATATATATATATATATATATATATATTTGCAAAAACTACTAATGGCGCACGGCCAGCAGGTGTGCCATTAGTATGTTGGGTTACTAATGGCGCATAGCTGGGTGGTGCGCCATTAGTAAACTTGGACCAACTAGATATTTTGGACAGCCACACCTACACACTCACTTTCCCAACTTCATTCCCTCCACCTCCGTCTCCAACTTGTCGGCTACCTCCTCCTCCTCACCCCATTTGCACCATAGATTCATCAAAATTAAGTGGTGAAATTTCCTTTTTTTGATAGGTAAGTGTAAGTGCATCTAGTGCCACCCCTAGTTGGTTTTGGAGTATTGACGACAAACCTAGTTGAGGGACTAATGTGTTTGTGAGAATTGCAGAATAACACAGGTAGAAGTCCCTCTTTGATTCGGTTTAGCTACCAGAGATGACCCCCAAAAATGTATGAAGATATTGAAGACAATGGTGGTTCATGAAGACATTCATGTCGAAGACAATGACATATGAAGACTCCCCATGAAGCTTTTGGAACTCGAAGACTTAGATCCTTCGTAGCTTTACTTTATTCATGTTGTGTCATAGGAACCACCGTACTGTTAAGTGGGGTCCAAGAGAACCAGTCAGGATGACTGAAGTGATGCCTAATTCAAATCCTATGTCTTCGAGTGAAGACAATGAGAGAAAAATCTTGTCCAGAGTCAGACAAGTCAGCTTTACTTGCAGCCCAAGTAAAGTTGCCGCGAGAGTCCAAAATCCGACCGTTAGTACACGTGTCAGTTCCTTAGTGACCCAGGGTCATTTCGGACAAATCAGGTCAGGGTTGCCAAGTGGCTATATATAGCCCACCCCCACAACCATAAACGGTTGGCTGCTCAGATTTCAGTGCATGGCTTTTGTCGTTTGAGAGCAACCCACCTCGAAGCCTTTGAGAGAAAATCCCTAGCGAGGAGAAAAGCCCTAACCAACCAGAGCCAGAGTAAATTGGGCATCACTTAAGTCTTCTTGTCTGTGTGATCTGAAGACTTATTACACTTGAGGACTGTGCATCCTCCAGACGGTTAGGCGTCGCGTTCTGAGCATCCAAGAGTAATTGTGGATTGCCGGTGAACGAAGTCTGTGAAGGTTCGGGAGTCTACCTTGAAGACTTACCTGAGTGATTGGGCGAGGTCTGTGTGACCTTAGCTCTAGGAGAATACGGCGAGGACTGGGTGTCTTGGACTAAGTGTCCTTGACTGGGTGTCCGGGACTGTGTGTCCTTTGGTTTGAATACCTAGCCGCTCCAACTAGACGTACAGTTGTCACAGCAACTGGAACTGGTCCAACAAATCATTGTCTTCAACGTGTCACTGGTTTCATCTTCACTTCCCTTCAACTTACTGTTATTCATTGAGAAGCCATTGCATGCTTGCTCTATCCTTTCTCTTCACAACATAACTGTATGATTTGATTGGTTTCATAACTTCTTCCTACCTGATCCTAATTACACTGAAGCTATTGTTGCTGTGCTTTCACTCTATTGAATACTTGACCTTAGCTTGCTTGTGTAATCTAACTTCCGCTGCATAATGATATGCATATCTTCACTGTTTGTCTTCATAACTTCCACGTTTTGAAGACTTTCATAAAAATCGCCTATTCACCCCCCCTCTAGTCGATATAACGCACTTTCAATTGGTATCAGAGCAAGGTGCTCCCTTGTTCTGTGTGATTCGGTTTAACCACCTGGAGTTTTAGCTATGTCGACTGCAGGGATAATCAAAGTCTCCGCTGCGTGCCCCGTCTTCGATGGAACTGAATATCCCTACTGGAAGAATAAGATGCGCATGCATCTTGAAGCCATTGACGTCGACCTATGGTATGTCGTCGAGAACGGCGTTCCCAAGGCTGGAGAAGGTGTCACTGCTGCTGATGTCAAGAAGTTCACTCAACTGGACTCTACTGCCAAGAATATTATCTGTGGTCATCTGACCAAGGGACAGTACGGCCGTGTGAGTGCCTTGAAGACATCCAAGCTGGTCTGGGACTGGCTCTCAAAGGTCAATGAAGGCGTCTCAACCCAGAGAGATCAGAGAATCAGTGTTCTTCGCAATCTCTTCAACCGCTTCAAGAGAAATGACAATGAGAATGTCCAGCACACATTTGACCGGCTCACTGACATCACAAATGAGCTTCAAGCCCTTGGCGCCACTGAGATCACCAAACATGAAATTGTCAAGACGCTGCTGAGATCACTTGACAGTTCATTTGACATCCTAGCCCTGATGATTCAAGAACGTCCAGACTTCAAGACACTCGATCCGTCTGACATACTTGAGAGGCTCAACACACATGAGTTTCAGCTTTCTGAGAAAAGAGATATCTACGGTCCAAACTATGGGCGAACTCGTGCATTGAAGGCAAAAGCTGTGTCATCATCTGAAGAAGAATCTGACAGCAGTTCTGATGATCCTGAAGACATTGGAAGGGAACTTGCTATGCTTGTGAAGAAGTTCCAGAAATTCACCAAGAAGAAAGGCTTCAGAAAGTCTTCACGATCCAGCTCAAGGAATGATGAAGCGTCTGCGCATGACTACAAGAAGAAAACATGTCACAAGTGCAAGAAAATTGGACACTTCATCTCTGAGTGTCCACAGTGGCAAAATGAGAACAGAAAGAAGAAGAAGAGCAAGGAATATGACTCTGACGATAAGAAGACGAAGAAATACTCAAAGTCTTCGTCCAAGTCTTCCTCAAAGTCTTCATCACACAAGAAGAGGTCATTTGGCAAGGCTCGTGCATTTGTTGGCAAGGAAATGGATTCAGAGGAGGAGTCTGCGTCTGAGGAGGCAGAGGTGGAGTCTGAGGAGGAATCTGATTCTGGCATTGCGAGTCTGGCTACTGCCCATGTTGCCAAGTCCATCTTCAACACTGAAGACAATGACTTCATCACCAGCACCGACGCTAATGACGAGGACGACTCCACTCCCACCTACTGCTTCATGGCCCGTGGTGCCAAGGTAACCAAACGCACAACTCACTATCAAACATCCAGTGACGATGACTCTGATTGTGATTCGAAACCTAGCTACAAAACTCTTGCTAAAATTGCAACTGAACAACAAAAGGATATGGAACACATTCAAAAGCTGTTAGAAAGAAGCGATGATCTGTTGGGTGCTGAAATGACTCGTTCTGAATCCTTAATTGAAGACATAAAAAATCTTCACGTTAAGTATCAGGAACTTGAAGATCGTCTTGAGACTTTCTCAACTACTCATGAAAAGCTCTCCTATGATTATCTTCAAAGGAAGCAAGATCTTGAGAAGTTGAGAGCGGATCATGAAGATCTTCAAAAAGAAAACGAGTCACTTCGAGCCGAACAGATCAGTTCCGCTCCAGAAGGATTTGAACCACCATGCCTTAAATGCATTAAGCGTGATAATGCTGTTTCTGTTGCTGAATGTTCCACTGCTACTGCTGTTGAAATATCTTCAACTGTTGAAGTGGTAACTAACCCCTCTACGGAGGATACCACTGCTATTGCTGACGAAAATGCTAGGTTGAAGACATTGCTTGAAACAGGGATGTACAAAAGTCTCAAAGGGCATCAGACATTATGTGATGTCCTCAAGAAGCAGATTCTGAACCGAAACCCTAGGAAGGAGGGTGTTGGGTTCACAAGGAGAATAAATGCAGATGGCTCTTACTGGAAACCTGAGCAGTACCCCAAAACCACAAGGGTTGCTGCAAAGGAATCCTCAGCAGATCCATCCAATCTGTCTGGCTTCACGTGTGCCAACCCCGTTATTATTGATGAATCCTTTGATGCAAACTATAAACTGTTTAAGAATCAGAATGGTGAAGTGTTTGCCAGATACATTGGTACTAACTGTAGGAATGGACCGCCTATGAAGAGGATCTGGGTTCCAAAAACGTGTCTAGAAAATCTTCCTGTGAATGTCTTCATGACACCTCACTTGAAGAAGACAAACCCCAGACCAAAGGCTTCATACGGTCCAAAGGCTTCATACAGACAGAGGACTCACCTGAGTCACACTAACGCAAATCTTTTGCAGGGAAACCATACTCAGGCATATGAATATGAGAGCGGTTCGTCAAACCGTCATGTTCATATGACCAAGAACTATTCTGCCTATTCTTATGAGTACTATTGTCCACCTGCTAGACTGTTTGCTAGGGCTCCAAAGCTAAAATTCTCAGATGCTGCACTTAGACTTATTGCTTCTAAGCCACCCTTGAAGATGTGGGTGGTTAAGAAAGCTTAACTCTCTTTTGCAGGGAAAGGTCTCCAGCTCAAAACCAAAACCTTCTGATGCTACTGCTGGGGACCTTAAAAAACTTGTGGGGCGCAAGATCAAATGCCCAAATGGCATCACTATATATTTTATATCTGAATCGCATGCTACTCTTCCTGCTTGTCCTAACCTGGATCTCAGTTTTCATAATCCACTGGTTCGTCAAATGTTCTTGCTTCACAACACTCTTGGTGAAGCCTATCCCCCTAACTGCACTGTAGGGTACGACACCAGTAACTTCGGAGTCTTCAGTATGGATTATTGACAGCGGGTGTACAAATCACATGACTGGCAAAAGAAGTCTCTTTATGGACTCAACCTTACGTCCATCCGACAAGAGCCACATCACATTCGCTGACACTGGTAAAAGTAAGGTACTGGGTCTAGGTAGAGTTGCAATCTCAAAGGATCAACACATGGATAAAGTCATGTTTGTTGAATCCCTTGGCTTCAACTTAATGTCTGTCTCAATGCTTTGCGATTTGAACATGATTGTGATCTTTGGAAAATATCGTTGTTTGGTACTAATGGAATCTGACAAGTCTCTAGTGTTTGAAGGGTATCGAAAAGATGATTTGTACGTGGTAGATTTCTCAGCAGGGCCACAGCTTGCAGTTTGTCTTCTCGCAAAGGCTTCAGAATGCTGGCTTTGGCATCGAAGACTTGGGCATGCTGGCATGAGGAACCTCCACACCCTTGCGAAGAAGAAGCATGTCATAGGCATCGAGGGCGTCAAGTTCAAGAAAGATCACTTATGCGGTGCCTGTGAAGCTGGAAAGATGACGAGGGCAAAACATCCTTCGAAGACAATCATGACCACTACTCAACCCTTCGAACTGCTTCATATGGATCTCTTCGGTCCCACTCACTACTCAACTTTTAACACTACTGCTTGCCTCTATGGCTTCGTTATTGTTGATGATTACTCCAGATATACTTGGGTGCACATAATCCTTTACAAGACTGAAGTGCAGGATGTCTTCAGACGTTTTGCAAATCGGGCAATGAACAATTATGGCGCCAAGATAAAGCACATCAGAAGTGACAATGGCACAGAATTCAAGAACACTGGCCTTGACACATATCTTGATACATTGGGCATCACTCATGAATTCTCAGCTCCATACACGCCACAACAGAATGGCATCGTCGAACGCAAAAACAGAACACTCATTGAGATGGCCAGAACAATGTTAGATGAGTACAAGACACCAAGAAAATTCTGGACTGAAGCCATTGACACTGCATGCCATACTATCAACCGTGTATATCTTCACAAGCTGCTGAACAAGACACCTTATGAACTCCTAACTGGCAAGAAGCCAAACGTCAGTTACTTCAGAGTATTTGGTGCAAGATGCTGGATCAAGGACCCACACCATACCTCTAAGTTTGCACCAAAAGCACATGAGGGCTTCATGCTTGGATATGGAAAGGATTCGCACTCCTACAGAGTCTTCAATCTTTTTCACTACAAAGTGGTTGAAACAGTGGATGTGCGGTTTGATGAAACCAATGGATCTCAAAGAGAACAACTGCCAAATGTGCTAGATGAAGTTCCAGCTAGTGAAGCAATCAAGCTAATGGGAACTGGAGAGATTATACCTTCTGAAGCTCGTCCTGAAGAAGAACTTATCATCTCAGCACCTGATCCACTTGAAGATAATGCTCAGACTGAAGACATACCTCCCCATGATAATGTAGATCAGCAAGAGCAAAGTCTTCGACCCCTACATCCTCGTGTTGCCAATGAAGTGCAAATTGACAGAATAATTGATAGCATCAATGCACCTGGTCCACTGACTCGTTCAAGGGCAACTCAACTGGCAAACTTCTGTGGGCACTTCGCATTTGTCTCAATCTCAGAACCCAAGAAAGTTGACGAAGCCTTTATGGAACCTGAATGGATTCAAGCTATGCAAGAAGAGCTTCAACAATTTGAGCTGAATGATGTATGGGAGTTGGTTAAGCGTCCTGATCCACGGAAGCATAACATAATAGGCACCAAATGGATATACCGCAACAAGCAAGATGAGCATGGCCAAGTCGTCAGAAACAAGGCTCGTCTCGTTGCTCAAGGATACACTCAAGTGGAAGGCATTGACTTCGATGAAACATTTGCTCCTGTAGCCAGACTTGAAGCCATCCGTATACTGCTGGCCTATGCAAATCATCACAACATAATTCTGTATCAAATGGATGTGAAAAGTGCCTTTCTCAATGGCAAGATTGAAGAAGAAGTGTATGTTGCACAACCACCAGGGTTTGAAGATCCAAAACATCCTGACATGGTATACAAGCTCAAAAAGGCACTATATGGCCTCAAACAAGCCCCTCGGGCCTGGTATGACACACTCAAATACTTCCTGAAGAGCAAAGGCTTCATACCCGGTTCCCTGGATCCCACTCTCTTCACGAAGACATATGATGGTGAACTATTTGTGTGCCAAATATATGTGGATGACATTATCTTCGGCTGCACAAATCAGAAGTACAGTGAAGAGTTTGGCTATATGATGCAAGAGCAATATCAGATGTCCATGATGGGGGAGCTGAAGTTCTTCCTCGGTCTTCAGATAAGGCAACAACGCAATGGCATCTTCATATCTCAAGAGAAATACCTCAAAGACTGCCTGAAGAAGTTCGGTATGCAAGATTGCAAAGGCTTCACAACTCCAATGCCAGCCAAACATCATCTGGGTCCTGACGACAATGGTAAAGAGTTCGATCAAAAGGTATACCGCTCCATGATTGGTTCTTTGCTTTATTTATGTGCATCTAGGCCAGATATTATGCTTAGTGTTTGCATGTGTGCTCGGTTTCAAGCGGCACCAAAGGAGTCGCATCACTTAGCAGTGAAGCGAATTCTTCGATATTTGGCTCACACACCAACTCTAGGGTTATGGTATCCAAAGGGCTCAGAGTTTGATCTGGTTGGATTCTCGGATGCTGATTATGCTGGTGACAAGGTTGATCGGAAGTCCACATCAGGCACATGTCACTTTCTGGGCCGATCTCTTGTCTGTTGGTCTTCAAAGAAGCAGAACTGTGTATCTCTCTCCACTGCTGAATCTGAATACATTGCTGCTGGATCCTGCTGCGCTCAGCTTCTATGGATGAAGCAAACCCTCAAGGATTATGGCATTCATCTAAAACAAGTGCCACTTTACTGCGACAACGAAAGCGCCATCAAGATCGCCAACAACCCAGTTCAGCACTCGAAGACAAAGCACATTGAAATTCGTCATCATTTTCTCAGAGATCATGTGGCAAAGGAAGATATTGATATCATACACGTCAACACTGAAGATCAATTGGCAGATATCTTCACCAAGCCCTTGGATGAGAAGAGGTTTTGCAAGTTACGGTGTGAGCTAAATATCTTGGAATCCTCAAATGTCCTGTGATCAGGCACACATCCTAACACTTATGCATATTGACGACTTAGGTGTGCAACACACGAAGTAACGTATATCTTCAATCAATGAAGACATACACTCTAAGTGTGAATACATTAATGCGGAAATAGACTTCGGAGCGCCACGATAATTGTGCGCCGTGTCTGGGTCTAATACTTCCTATACGGTGGGTAACACCACCACCAACCATTCTATTTGAAGTGTTTCATTCATGGCGTTACCTCGCAATGTCTTCACATTTAGTTTGGCTTCAATCCCAACATGTCTTCATGATTATCTTCACTATGTTGATTACATATGCACTGGTGTTCTGTCCTCTACAGCATTCACTTATAGCTATGTCTTCTTGTTTGAATCTTTTGAACTAAGTGAATGTGATCGGACCCTAACCTCTCCATGCTTCCTACCTCAAACTCTATCTCTCCAAGTCGTATGCATTCTATTGAAACTGTCGAATGTCTTCACTGCACCCTAGTCAGTTGAAGACAAAGAGACAAACTTTAAAACCGTTTTCAATGCTCCGGAGAAGTAGGAACGACCGCCCGACAGTCCAGGCGAACGTGGGATGTGGAACTGCCCCCGAAATTCCGCATGATGGCCACGTGCTGTTCAGATGCGAACCGCCCGGGGAACCTAAGTAATAGCGCAATGCCGCCTCTGTTCCTATAAGTACACGATTCACAGCGGTCACTATTTCTTCTTCCACCCTCGCTCGCACGAACCCTAGCGCCACCGCTAGCCCTAGACGACACCGGCGACAAAGTGCTTCACTGCCGCAACCTCTCCGACGCCGTTTTCACGCCGACCGCGGACCTCAACCTCTCCGCCGTCGCCGTAGGTGTCTTCCGTCGCCAAGTTAGGGCACGGAGGATCGAACTGCTCGGCCTCAAATCCCACTTCGTCTAGCAGTTCCAAGTGTGGTAATTAAAACCCCTTTTTACTGCCTCTTTTGATCCTATAGCTCAGTCATTCTCTTCCATAAGAAGTTTACTGCTATCACAAGTAAAATCTCTCTCAGTCTGCATCTCATAAACTGCCTAGAATCTTCACTTGTGCATCCTGAAGTAGTTAGATTCCTCACTTGTACTTATCTATGGGTTCGTACAAATCTGGAACCAACTTCTTTTCTCTAAGTGAATGTCTTCGCATAATGAGGTCAATGTCTTCTAAACGAATTTATCTTCAAAATCTTCTGAGAATGCATATGACCTCTTCCCCTTCCCTCGCACCTCAATGCTGTCACAGGTACATGTCCATGGGAGAATCTTTTGATTCTCATAGTCTGCATTCATTTGCAGAGTTCCTACAGCGTCACATCAATTCACCCGACGCAAGTTCCTGTTGGTCAAGCAAAAGGAAGCCTTCGAAGCCTTTGAATCCTTTGAATTTTTTAAAGTCTTCCAAGTTAAGCTTCATGGCTTCCCAGAAACAATCAAGGAAGGGAGGCAGACAGAGACGAGGTGACACATCAAAGGATCTGCCTGAAGACTTGGCAGAAACGTACCAAACAGATCCTGAAGAAACCTATGCTCAGCGCAAGACACGAATCCAATGGATTCGCAGGTACTGGGCGGAGCAGTGGTTCCTATACCGCTTCGTCACCAAAGAATATGCAGAGAAGTGCGCCATCAAGCAGCCATGGGGAGATGTCTTGTACAAGAATCTTGTACCCCGAACCAGAGACGAAGCCATAGCTCAAGGTTTCTTTCCATGCATGGTTAGGGGACAACAGCCAGCTGATGCACATCCATCGTCCCTTCTCTGGTGTCGCGATGACACTCTTTTCAAGCGCAACTTCCAATTTTCCCAGAACTCTGCGAAGCAAAACAAGGAGTTTGGATGGGACTTCAACCCTGGTCCCTCCAAACCAAGGGCAGATGGCACACGCGACGCTAATCCCAATGTCATCGGGCCATTTGCCAATCTCGACGGCCTCATCACTCACATTATAGTCCAAGGGACTACCGTGAATGACCCTCCAGCAGACACTGAGTCTGATGATGCTCCTGCTGCCCTAGAGCCAAAGCAGATGAAGAAGAAGCCAAAAGCTTCCAAGCCAGTCGCCTCCCCCAAGATCTCCAAAGCGAAGCCATTGGCCACTGCACCTCCTGAAGCCAGTGTGCAGTCTGAAGGCTTATCAAGAGTCTCCAAGCCTCAAGATGCAAAGAAACCACAGCCACACACCAGCAAAGAGCTAACTGTCGCTGCCGTTCTTCGCTGCGAAGACATTGATCTGTCAAGTGACGAAGATCTTGGTGATGACGCTCTTGAGCAGCTCATCAAGAGCAAGGAGGAGGCTGAAATCTTCAACAATCTGCCTCTGTTCGATGCAAAGATCATCCACAGCTTCATAGATGAATGGTTTGACACGCCCAACATCAGCTTTGACGATCTGCAGCTGCCCATTGGCCTCAGCGTGGCCTTCCAAGGAGCTATCGCTTCAGAACTCGCTATTGCCCAGCGCATCGTGGAACTAAAGCAAAAGATAGATTTTGAGAAGGCTCAGTTTAAGCAGAACATGGCCACGCTCAGCGTCCAGGAGATCAAAGACTTCAAGGTCATGCTGCATGAACTGAAGGAAAACTTCATGCAGAAACGTGCAGAGGCTCAGGGATCCCGCGAGCGCATGAAGCATTTGGCTGATCTCTGCGTACAGGCCTACAACGAGGCCGAGAAGCGAAAGGCACTTGGGCGTCCCGGCATCGACCCCAGGATGGCCGCCAAGAAAAAGAAGACGCCCACCGTGGCTGAAGAAGAGGCCCCACGCCAAGAAGCTATTCCAGCTGTCTTCCCCACCGACAAGCCTAGCTCGAAGCCAAAGCGCTCACCCGCTTCAGAGCTTAAGAAGACAAGGATAGCCGAAGCCAAAGCAAGGAAGAGGAAACACTCTGAAGCCTCTCCTTCAGACCCCACCACCAAGAAGCGCAAGTCCAAGAAGTCTCGGGCTGCTCCCACAGAGCCCTTGATAGTTGAACCCCTATCCGTTCGACGTCCTAATGAAGATCGTCAGCTGACCGTCCATGAGCCTGCTCTCAACGAGGCTCAGCGTGATGAAGACATTCCAGCAGCCGACCCCACCGCTGCTGAAGACATGGGTCTCGAAGACAATGTACAAGATGATGCAGTCCTTCCTCAGCTCGAATCGAGTGAATTGCTCAGCATTGGTCGTCCCTTGACGCCAATCACACAAGATGCATCGTGGGCAGATCGCCCACAGGAGGAAGAGGATGAGCCCCAGACCACTGCAACTCCACCAGCATCGCCTGCATTCCGTAGGCTTCGCAGAGGACCAAGGGCTCAAGCTGCTGACGACATTCCGGCTGCACCAGCCGAAGACAATGAGAAAGCACCACAGGAACCCCAAGCTCCAACTCCACCACCCCAACAAGAGGCCGTTCTCCAGGAGAACGTGCCTGAGTCCGTTCCTCTCACTGCACGTGCTGAGGATGAAAACATTGAGGCTGCCACACATAATGCTGAAGCCAATGTGGAGCCCTCTCCGACAATAGCTTCAGAACATACTGAAACTGCTGACCCTGAACCTTCTGCACCAGAGTCTGCTGCCGGCCCGCAATTCAACTATCACATTGCGCACAGGCCCCAGGTACAGAAGCCCATTCCACGACTGCCAAGGTTCCCAGGTCCTGCTTCAGCTCCTGGTTCCTTCAACATCAACAGCTTCAGGGCAGACAACACTTTCTTCAACAGCTCCGCGAACCCTAATTCAAGGGCACCGATTGCATCAGATAGGTTCTGGAGCCATCAACAGCGCAGCTACTATTCATGCATTCTATACAACCAAGGCCGTATCTTTCCCCACCAGCGCCTTAAGGTTGAAGCTGTTGCTGGTCTGCCTGGTTTGGAAGAAGCCATTGATTGCTTCAGGCAAGTGGGTCTACTGCCGTTCATCACTGACGAAGAGCACTGGAACGAAGAGCTTATGCTTCAATTCTATGCCACTCTGCATATAAAAGGCTACAACCGAGATCCGAAGACATGGGTCCTGGAGTGGATGACAGGAGATGTCCATCATGAAGCCAAAGCTTTCGACATCATTGAGCTTACTGGCCTTCCCACTCCTGGCGAATTCTTTGAAGAAGGATGCCAACTCCATGCTGAAGCAACTGAGAGCATATTTCAGCGTCCAGAACCAAATATGAGTCAGATGCTCTCCATGATGAAGCCATTGGCACATGATGCACCTTATCCAACTGAGTTCTTCGTTGAAGACTTAGAGTACCTGCCCAGAACCATATATCATATCATAAGGCGGACTCTCTGGCCCGTTAAGGGACACTCTCGGTATGCCAAGCTTGAAGGTGCCATGAAGACTCTCATCTTCTGCATCCTACACGGCAAATGCTTCAATGCCCAGGATCTCTTCATCCGTCAACTTGCTGCGTCTGGCTCAGATCTCTTTGGTCTGAAGATTTATGCTCCATGGGTTATGAGGTTAATCAAGCTCCACTCTGCGATATCATATCAGCCCTCAGCCCGCAACCACAGAATCTTCTTACCCGATGTGGACACCTCTGCTGAAGCCATTTATCCTGAGCCTGCCAAACAGCCACTAAGTCTTCAGAATGCAGAACACCAAAGCTTCACTCCACATGATGAAGGTGTTGAAGCCATTTCCAGAATCTATCCAATGGCTGGCACCACACGTGCCCCTGCATCCACTGAAGCCACTGACAGCGAAGCTGGGCAGAGACCCAAGAAACGAGCTCGTACACTCACTGATCGTGAACTTCTTGTGGCTCTGCATCAAAAGCAAGATAGGCATCACGACTGGCTCAAGAGGCAGATGCACAGTCTCATGCAAGACGTCAATCGCATCAAGAATCTGGCCACCAAGAACGCCTTCGTCGCACACGAAACCTGTCGCCGCACTTGGAAAGGCCTCACTATGATGTGCACTGAAGCTGAATTGCAGGAGGATGGCTTCAAGGAGCGTTTCAAGTTTGACTCCACACCTCCCAGAAGAGCTGTGTTGCGTGGGACTCCTTCACTTGAAGAATCCGAGTTCTCTTCCTCTGCTGCCACCGTGACGGGAAAAATCATTGAGGAAGAAGACGACGCCACATCACCACCAATGACTTCACCGCGCGTCGTCACTGCCCCAAGCTCGCCTGCACCACCAAACGTCTCCACCGACCCTACTGCGCCTGGGAACGCATAGAAAACTCTATGTCTTCAAACCTTTTTGGTCATCACTGACAAAAGGGGGAGAAGCATATGATGTTTATAGTCTTCAAGCGGGTCAATAATATGGGCGGGTGCTTTATATTTCGTCTGCTACTACGTTTGCTTCGTGCTTACAACTCTCGTTTTTGCTACATTTGGTTCTTTGAGTTGTAACACTTAGACTTGATGGTCGTCTGCTACTATGTTTGCCAATGTGTTCATGCGACGATAATTTCCGCATTCTTATCATTTCGCAGACGTCCATTTTTCATTATGCATATCATTATCTTCATATATCTTTACGTGCATGATGGATTGTCATCATAAGTTGAAGCGGATTCCCACAAATACAACCTGCTGTGTGCATTTGCATTCCAGAAGCAAATCACTTAACATGCACATCTTCAGGGGGAGCTCTTGCAGCCTATGAAGACAATTCCTTTACAATTTCACAAATTATATTCCCCGTTGAAAACTTCAACTAGTTTGTCATCAATCACCAAAAAGGGGGAGATTGTAAGTGCATCTAGTGCCACCCCTAGTTGGTTTTGGAGTATTGACGACAAACCTAGTTGAGGGACTAATGTGTTTGTGAGAATTGCAGAATAACACAGGTAGAAGTCCCTCTTTGATTCGGTTTAGCTACCAGAGATGACCCCCAAAAATGTATGAAGATATTGAAGACAATGGTGGTTCATGAAGACATTCATGTCGAAGACAATGACATATGAAGACTCCCCATGAAGCTTTTGGAACTCGAAGACTTAGATCCTTCGTAGCTTTACTTTATTCATGTTGTGTCATAGGAACCACCGTACTGTTAAGTGGGGTCCAAGAGAACCAGTCAGGATGACTGAAGTGATGCCTAATTCAAATCCTATGTCTTCGAGTGAAGACAATGAGAGAAAAATCTTGTCCAGAGTCAGACAAGTCAGCTTTACTTGCAGCCCAAGTAAAGTTGCCGCGAGAGTCCAAAATCCGACCGTTAGTACACGTGTCAGTTCCTTAGTGACCCAGGGTCATTTCGGACAAATCAGGTCAGGGTTGCCAAGTGGCTATATATAGCCCACCCCCACAACCATAAACGGTTGGCTGCTCAGATTTCAGTGCACGGCTTTTGTCGTTTGAGAGCAACCCACCTCGAAGCCTTTGAGAGAAAATCCCTAGCGAGGAGAAAAGCCCTAACCAACCAGAGCCAGAGTAAATTGGGCATCACTTAAGTCTTCTTGTCTGTGTGATCTGAAGACTTATTACACTTGAGGACTGTGCATCCTCCAGACGGTTAGGCGTCGCGTTCTGAGCATCCAAGAGTAATTGTGGATTGCCGGTGAACGAAGTCTGTGAAGGTTCGGGAGTCTACCTTGAAGACTTACCTGAGTGATTGGGCGAGGTCTGTGTGACCTTAGCTCTAGGAGAATACGGCGAGGACTGGGTGTCTTGGACTAAGTGTCCTTGACTGGGTGTCCGGGACTGTGTGTCCTTTGGTTTGAATACCTAGCCGCTCCAACCAGACGTACAGTTGTCACAGCAACTGGAACTGGTCCAACAAATCATTGTCTTCAACGTGTCACTGGTTTCATCTTCACTTCCCTTCAACTTACTGTTATTCATTGAGAAGCCATTGCCTGCTTGCTCTATCCTTTGTCTTCACAACATAACTGTATGATTTGATTGGCTTCATAACTTCTTCCTACCTGATCCTAATTACACTGAAGCTATTGTTGCTGTGCTTTCACTCTATTGAATACTTGACCTTAGCTTGCTTGTGTAATCTAACTTCCGCTGCATAATGATAGGCATATCTTCACTGTTTGTCTTCATAACTTCCACGTTTTGAAGACTTTCATAAAAATCGCCTATTCACCCCCCCCCCTCTAGTCGATATAACGCACTTTCAGTAAGTAAGGGTAAAGTTATCTTCATGTTGTATATCTACTTTTTTTCTCCCTAACTCACTCCAAGAACGTGCACATGCACTTTTTGTGGCCTAGCTAGATCTATGTATGTTTGTGGTGTTGCATATGTTTGTGGTGTTGCATATATGTTTGTGTTTGCAGGTACCGGTATTTGAAATGCGATAGTTGCCAATATTTTGCCGGAATGTTGATTCATTTCCGTTTGGGCGAGAATTTTGGCACTATGCATTCTTTTTGGTCCTATTTTTAGGGAAAGTCATGCCAAATTTTTTCTTGGTTCTAAAATATCGTTTTGCTCTACCCCGCAGGCGACCATGGTCCGCACGATGACCGACAGCATCGTGAATAGGTTTTTGAGCTCCGCGAAGGCCAAGATGCTTCAAAAGAACGAGACGGAGATAAGATGTCCGTGTCGGAGATGCAAGCTGAAGAGCCTTATTGCGGACCCGGATTCTGGGTAGGTGCGGGATCACCTGCTCTTGCGTGGTTTCATGGATGGCTATCGGTGGCAAGGTGATGAAGATGACTATGAAGTTGTCCATGGGGGGTGGGCAAGAAATGTGGAAGGGAAGCAAGACAACCACCGCGGCTTGGGCGGGTGAGAAGACGAAGAATCTCTAGGACATGATCACGACGGTGATGCTGTACACAGTCATCATGTAGAAGATGCCGGACATGATGATGAGGAAGATGCCGGAGCAGACGAAGGGCATGGTCATGAAGATGAAGATGCCAGCGGAGCAGACGACGATGGACCATCGATGGGCTGGGTGCAGGACCCTCATATTCAAGAGCTGCTTCTCAAGCAGACGGAAAACGCAAGAGCTGCCGCCCGAGAGAAAGCCAAGCTGGATCAACTGGAGATAGACGCGGTTACTCCATTGTATGAAGGATGCAGGCCCGAGGATACCCGCCTGAAAGTAATGCTCATGGCTCTAGAGATGAAGGTAAAACACAAAATGACCGACGCATGCTTCGACGAGAACATGTCATTCTGGCATGAACGTCTTCCCACGGGGAACCAGTGCCCTACTAGTTTCGAGGAGGCGAAGAAAATCGTGTGTCCTCTAGATTTACCACACGTGAAATACCATGTGTGCATGAACAATTGCATCATTTATCGGGACGAGCACACGGAGTCTACCATATGTCCGGTGTGCGGCGTCACTCGATACAAGAAGAGGAAGAAAGCACCTCGAAAAGTGGTGTGATACTTTCCGATCACTCGTCGTTTGCAGCGGTATTTCGCGGAACCTAAGGTAGAAAAGATCCTGCGTTGGCACGCGGATAGGGAGGAGAAGAAGTGAGAAGATGACGCAAATGATCCGAAGATATATAAAAAAGACAAGATGCTGAGTCACCCTAAGGATGGGAGCCAGTGGCAAGCGTTGAACTTCGAACACCCAGAATTTGGGAAGGATCCAAGGAACATCGTGCTGGGCGCGAGCACCGATGGAGTCAATCCGTTTGGCAGCCAGAGAAGCACACATAGCACCTGGCCTGTGTTTGTGTGGATGTACAACCTCCCCCCTGGTTGTGCATGAAGAGGAAGAACATTCACATGACTATGCTAATTGAAGGGCCGAAACAACCAGGGAACGACATCAATCTGTATCTGGGGCTGCTGAAAGAGGATCTAGACACGCTATGGAAAATGCTAGCCAATACGTGGGACGCCGCAGAGAAACAATATTTCCCTATGAGAGCCGCACTGCTCACGACGGTGCACGACTATCTCGGTTACGGATATCTCACGGGGCAGGTGGTCCATGGATTTTCTGGATGCGTCAGGTGCATGGATGACACAACGTATCGCCAGCTAGATAGAGATCCCGAGTCTTCGAAAACCATGTTCATGGGACATCGAAGGTGGCTTCGCGACGATGACCCGTGGAGGAAACGCAATGATCTGTTCGATGGTGAAACCGAACCCCGAAGACGCCCACGTACGAGGAGCGGCGAGGAAATAGACGAGCTGTTAAAAAATTGGAAAGATTGCCCCCTGCCGGGAAAGAAGCAAAAGGCGCCAGAGCTAGGAAAGAAGCAAACACTAGTAGAAAACGGATCATTAGTATCGGTTTGTAAGGGCCTTTAGTGCCGGTTATGGAACCGGCACTAACATTTCGGCACTAAAGGCCCCCCCCTTTAGTACCGGTTCGGCACGAACCGGCGCTAAAGTGCCACCACGTGACGTGAGCTCGTGCCCTGGTATGGAGGACCTTTAGTACCGGTTGGTGTTACCAACCGGTACTAAAGGTTTTTGTTTGATCTTTTTTTGAAAAAATTTTAAAAAAAATTATTTTTTTTATTTTTAATTTTTCTGAATTATTTGATGATTTAGTCTCTAATCACCTCTCTTAACTGCTCAAGTGTGGATCACTCATTCCAAATCATCTAACTTCCCGACCGGTCACCCATCCCTCTCACTACTCCAGCCCGAGCACGCTTAACTTTCAGGTTCTATTCTCCTTCGTTTCCGAGTCTGCACTTGTTGTTTTCCTAACAATAGTAAGATGTCAATCCTATTAACCCTCGGGAGTTTAGCTTGAGCATAAAGTCACACATTTCATCGTTTGAGTTTAAAACTATTATTCTAAAAAAACAGTAATTAGTGACGCTAATAATTCTTGAATAAGTTTGACCATAGTTTGACCACAGTTTGACCATAGTTTGACCAGATTTGACCAAAATTCAAAAAATTGAAATAATTATTTAGTAACACTAATATTCTAGAATAACTAGTTTGACCATTGTTTGACCATAGTTTGCCCACAGTTTGAATATTTTTCAATTTTTTCCACTCTAGATCTTAAAAGCCCCGTAACTTTTTTTCTATTAGGTTTTTGAGGATTTTGCAAATGTTTAACGGGGGTCCCCCGGTTAAATTTGGATGTAACTTTTTGAGTAGATGATTTTTCATATAAAAAACTTTATCATCCGAGTTACTATGCAAAAGTTATGCCCATTTTTACAAATTTCAGAGAGATTTTGCAAATAAAGTCAAAATTCACATTTGCAAATTTTCCCAACAACTAGACCACATATCACAAGGGAAACATTTTTTCTTTTATTTTTTGACATTTCCATCATTTTCGTTTATTTTTATTAAAACTGAAAAGGCGATCCACAAGGGGGGGGGGTAGAGTTTGAAAATTGCCCTATAGTGCCGGTTTGTGTCTCCAACTGGTACTGTAGGTCAGACCCCGTTAGTACCGGTTCATGGCACGAACCGGTACTAAAGGTTAGAACTTTAGTACCGGTTCGTGCCACGAACCGGTACTAAAGGTGATCGTGGGGCCCCGGCCTGACGCCAGCCTGCCACCACCCCTTTAGTACCGGTTCGTGCCACGAACCGGTACTAAAGGTTCAACACGAACCGGCATTAATGCAAATCCGTTCGAACCAGCACTAATGGTACCATTAGTACCGGCTCAAATACAAACCGGCACTAATGTGCTTCACGTTTGACCTTTTTTCTACTAGTGGAAAGGCGCCAGAGCCGCTGCTGAAGGTATGGAAAACGAGGTCTGTTTTCTGGGACTTGCTGCACTGGAAAATCCACCATGTGCCTCACAGCCTTGATGCCATGCATATCACGAAGAACGTGCGAGAGTCTGCTTGGTACCCTGCTCAACATGCCAGAGAGGACCAAAGATGGGCCGAAAGCAAGGGAAGACTTGAAATCAATGGGCATCAGGCAAGAGCTTCACGCTAATGATGTTGATGATGATGATGATAATGATGAGGCGAAGCAGGACACAGGAAGTCGTCGCAAAGGCAAAAAGGCCAAGAAGACCGGAAATGACTACCCTCCCGCGTGCTTCACTCTAAGTCAGGAGGAGATCGAGCAGTTTTTCACCTGCCTCATAGGAGTAAAACTTCCTTATGGTTACGCGGGGAAGATAAGCAGATACCAAGACCCAGCGAAGCAGAAGTTCGGCGGGATGAAGTCTCACGACTGTCACGTGCTGATGATGCAGATACTTCCAGTTGCAATCCGTGGGATCATGGACGCGCATGTCCGTGAAATGCTACTTGGCCTATGCAACTTTTTCAACGTCATCTCTTGGAAGTTGGTTGGCGTGAGGCAACACAGAAGGCTACAGGAAGAGATCGTGGTGATACTATGCGAGTTTGAGATGTACTTCCCGCCCGCATTCTTCGACGTTATGGTTCATCTGCTGGTCCATATCGTGGAGGATATCATCCAACTCGGGCCGACGTTCCTGCACAGCATGATGCGTTCGAAAGGATGAATGGGGTCATTAAAGGATACGTTCGCAACATGTCACGTCCAGAGGGAAGCATAGCCAGGGGCTTTCTGACCAAAGAGTGCATCTCCTACTACATGAATTATCTAGGCATCGAGAACCCCGTTGGTCTGCCCGTCAACAGGCACCTCGGCAGGCTCGCTGGATGGGGTCACCGTGAGGGTCGCCGCGAAATGCATGTCGACTTCGAGGGTCGACTCGCCGACTTTGTAAGAGCAAACCTAGTCGCGCTACAACACATAGACGTGGTCGATCCTTGGGTGGTAGAGCACAAAACCTTTATTGAGAAGACATACAATGACCGAGGCCAACAGAGGACGGACGGAGATATAATCAAAGAGCAAAAACTCATGTTTCACGTATTGGTTCAAGCAGAAGCTTTTGTCGTACCCTTTACATGAGGATTCTTCCGCGGAAGAACAACTCATATTCGCCTTGTCACAGGGCGCCGAGCACAACCTGATGACCTATGAGGCGTACAATATCAACGGCTACACATTCTAAACCAAGGACAAGAACATGAAGAGCGATGGTTATCAGAACTCCGGGGTAACGATGGAATCCTACACCGGTAACGACATGGACAGATACTATGGAAGGATCGAGGAGATCTGGGAGCTGAGCTATGCTGGAGAGAAGGTCCCGATGTTCCATGTCAGATGGGCCAAGAGCGTACTAAAAGAAGACCGGTATTTCACCACCATGGTTATACCCGAAGCCAAATCCAAGACCGCGGGCGCAAACGTCACCGTGAAAAATGAGCCATGGGTACTGGCTTCCCAAGTGGACCAATGCTTCTTCATTACCGACCTGTCGAAGCCCAGTCGTGTTGTCGTGGGGAGAGGCAAAAAGAAGTTCATCAGAATGGATGGAGTAGCCAATGAGCAAGACTTCGACAAGTACGGCGACCCGAAGATCGAACATGACGACGACGATGAAGTAGCTGCATACACCATAAGAAGAAGCAGGACCACCCTACCTAAAGGACGTCCGTTCCATAGAAGAACTCCATTTGCGAAAAAGAAGGGCAAGAAGATTGTGAACAGATAGCTAGCTAAGATCGATTGTATTTAAATTGTAGTCTTCATTTCTCGATTGTATTTCATTGGCACTTTTTGATATCATGAATATTTTTAAATTTCATGGGCACTTTTTGAATTCATGAGGACACTCGATCTTGATCCCCCTCCATCTCGATCTCGATTCCCCCTCCATCTCGATCTCGATCCCCCTCCATCTCGATAGCTATCCCCCTCCATCTCGATCTTGATCCCACCCGCACCCTCCCCCGCTAGCTCCACCATCGCCGACGACCCACCGCAGCCTCCCCCGCTCCACCGCCGCTGACGAGCACCCCCGCACCCTCCCCCGCTCCACCGCCGCGCCGATGATATTTTCAAATAACAAATTTGATGATATTTTTAAAAAATTGTTACTGTTTTTATAAAACAATATAACTATTTCATATTCATATTCATTTTTTTAAAATAATAATAATAAAGGGTAGACTACAATTGTTGTTAAACAACAATTATTACTGTTTTTTATAAAAAATATTACTGTTTCATATTCATATTCATTTTTAAAAAAATAATAATAAAAAAATGTCGACTACAATTGTTGTTGAACAACAATTATTACTATTTTTATAAAAAATATTACTATTTCATATTCATTTTTTAAAAAGTAAAAAAATTCTTACTTATGGTGCACGGGTGGCTGGTGCGCCATTGCTATCTAAAAAAAGTATACTTGTGGCGCACTGTCCCGCTGGTGCGCCATTGCTATAAAAAACATTCTAATGGCGCACCGCCTGATGGTGCGCCATTTGTAATCTTTCCGATCCATACACTTCGTCCCTCCCTATCGCTAGATACTTCCCTCTCCCTCCACCGCGCCGCTCCCTCCCTCGTCCCTCCCTCCGCCGTGCCGCCGCCATCGCTGCCCCGACCCACTTCGCCGAAGCCGCCCACGCGCCCCCGCCACCTCCCTCTCCCCTACCCCCCCCCCCCCTCGAGCACCGCCTCCCCTCGAGCCCCGCCTCCCCCCCGAGCGCTGCCTTCCTCGCCTCCCTTAAAACCCTAGAAGCCCGCGACCTCCCCGCCGTCTATCCCCGCCTCCCACAAGCTCGCCGTCTCCGCCCTCCGTCGTCTCCGCTCCGGCCACCACCAAATCTCTCTCGTCGGAGCTGCCCCTCGACAGCGGCTAGCCTCGTCGGACGCGCTCCTCGATGGCGGCGCGAGCCTCCCCGCGCGGCCTGGTTACTTTCTCTCCCTCCCTCTCTCCCCCGCTCATCCCCATGCCCCCACGGGGTGGCGACCTAGGGTTAGGTGCGGCCGTCGTTCCCGCGTGCTCGCGCGCTCCCGTGCTCCCATACTAGACAGTAACATCTTCAAACATTCAGTAACTAGTAGATAGATAGTACAGCTTCCGTTGCTGAATTTGGGTTGTTCTGTTCGTCATGCAGTTCATATCTCCCCCGGATCGCTGCCGAAGGGCCTGCACTCGCTGGATCTGTCGTGAAACAAGATCGCCAACGTCGAGGGGCTTCGGGAACTGACGAAGCTTCGCGTGCTCAACCTCAGCTACAACCGAATTTCGTGCATCGGCCACGGTAAGTCGCAAACTTGGGGTTCTTGCATTGCATTGCACATCTTCTATAAATTCCTTAGTACTAGATATCTTTCTGGTCCATGTACACCTGCATCCTATCCAAGACAGACATGTAACATTCCATAGGATGTATGGATCATATCTTGAATGATATGGCAGTGTCCACATTTGTTTGTGACTGGGACCGGCCACATTCAATAATTATTTTTTTCCTACAAAAGTTCAATGTCTATGCATCACATGTTATAGTCTGAGGAAAAGTTCACTAAAATTGTTGTAGCTTAAAAAACAGTTAACTGGAACTGTTGTAGTCTAAAACTGTCAGGAGTTGGTAATTATCGGCAACTGTAGTCTGAAATTGTTGTAGGTTGGTTCAATTGTCCATCATTTTAGCCACGATTGCAGCTTGCCTCCCCCACATTGCTGTTGCTGTGCTTGCGCCGGTTGGAGCTCTCTACAAAATTTTGTGATCTAGTAATCCACTCTTCTTTCTTTACAGACGGCGTGCGCGAGCAGAGCCACCTACTTATTTGCAACACATGCTTGCATTTTGACAGAATCAGATAGTAAAAAAGAGCACCATTTCTATGTGCATGCTGTACTAGTATGAATCTGAATGTGCCCCATATCACTATGCGTGCCTAACATGTGATTTTCCCTTCAAACACTCTATCATAGTGAAATGTATGGTGAGGGCCACGGGACTGACTGTATGGTTCTGCTGGTGGTGTGGTAATTGATTTACTTGTTTGGTTTGGTAGCTAGAGCACTATATCAGTGGTGCTAAACTGCTCTTGTTATCTGACTGGTTGGTGCGTTATGAGCAACCGTGTTGTGTATGGCCTGCCTAAGAATTGGTTAAGTAGTAATTTGTTTAGGCTTGGCCATTTCCACTTATTGTAGATAGATAGAGTTACACTTTTGTTACATTGCGTTATCTTTCTGTAGAGTAGTAATGCTCCACTTCCACATATTTTTAGTTAGTTATCTTCTAGTAGTATGTCAAATTGAAGCCCTGAGCAGCAGCACCTCTTGTGTTGTTCACTATCACATAGTTGCAGTTTGGCAAACATATGCTAGTAAATATTCTACTGTTTTGAAGTGCTTGTTGGAATATGTGTGTGAAATTATTTTGTGGCAATTGCTGCTTCTGATCAAAATAGGTACCTTATAACATCACGGAATCACAACCTTATAACAAATAATTTAAGAGGCTATGTTCTGGTTTGTTGTATCTCCACCAGTTTGGATTGGTGAATGTGGATGATTTTTTTTATCCTGTGAACTCATTGTACTGCTACAAGAATTTGGTATCGTCATGGTGTAATTTTGTCAACTTGTGATGCTGCTGCTGTACCCCGAGAGGCCCTTGAGTTTGCCGGAATGTCGATTAACTTCCGTTCCGGCAAATTCGGGTAATCCATATGTCCTATTTTTAGCAAAGGTCATGCAGAAATTTTCCGTGAATTTTAGCATGACTTTGCTAAAAATAGGACATATGGGGTACTTGCAACTAATGCATGGGCCGGGGTATCTTAGTACTTAGTTAAGTAGGATCAACTGCCCCGCCATTCTTGCTGCACTAAACCATAGGTGGCAATAGAGCCAAGTGAGGAGGCCCAACTTAGAATTCTCCTTAGCATCGATAAACCCTGGATGATAAACCCAACATAGGTGGCAACAGAGCCAAGTGATTAGTGCCAAGTGATTAGACCCAACCTAGGGTGCCTCGGCATCGATAAACGCTAAATGATGAAAACTTAACTTGGCTTCTATAGGGTGCCTCGGTGTCGATGAGAACCTAAATGATGTATGCTTAGGCTTTTAGGGTGCCTCGGCGTCGACGAACCCTAAATGATAAAACCTTAGATTTTAGGATGCCTCGGTGTCGAAAAACCCTAAATGATGAGACCATGATCTTGTTCCTTGACAATAACCAAATTTTTGACCAAACTTTTTTCCTATTTAGAGCAAAACATGGCCGAAAACAATGAGGCCGGCGGTTCGGGCGGCAAGCAATTCTGGGAGCTGTCCCAGGAGATGGAGGAAGAACCTCACCGCTATGAGGACGACGCGGAAGACACCGATCCTGACTACACAACCCCTAGTGGCTTCGGGGATGACACCACTGATAATGGCGCCGCGGATGCCACCACTGATGATGGCGGCGCATGCACAGATGGCAGCCAACCGAAGAGGCAACGGAAGGACCGGCGCTCGAGCATGCTCGACACCGTCAGGGAGGAATTTACTGAAGTGAACTCCGACGGGCATCCGACGGCGCCCAAACACGTAGTCAAGGGGTACTCGGTTCAGCTTGGGTGCATTCTCCGGAGCACTGTCTCGATCAACACCGAGAACCTAAGGCATAAGGACCGAGGGAATTTGCGCAGCCTCCTCTTCACGAAGCTGCACGAACGATACAAGTTCCCCGCTGAGTTTGCAAACACATGCCTCTCATGGAATATAGTGAACGGTGCCGCCCTCACGTGGATGAGCACGGCCCTGTCTACTTGGAAAAGCACGGTGAAGGCAATGATTGAAAAAAGTGATAGTTATGAGAAGATCAAGGAGAAATATCCTTTGATGAGCGAAGATGACTACAAGGAGTTCAAGATCAAGTGCGAGAGCCCCGCAACCTCCGAATCAAGTCAGTGGGGGAAAGAAATGTGGCAGTTGAACTTAGGGGTCCACCAACTCGGTCCCGACGGTTACAGAGTGGCGGAGCCTATATGGGACAAAGAGGACGCGGAGCGTGCCGAGCAAGGCCTACCGCCCCGCTTCGAGAAATAACGTGACAGGCAGACCAGGAACTTTCTCAGGGCCCGGTACAAGGAGGACCCGGTAACAAAGGAGCTTACCACGGATCCGAAGACCAAGGCGCTTGAGCTTGTTCTGGTAAGGAATACACCCCCGTGTAATTAGCTCCATGTGGTTGCATTCTAATTAATCCCCAATATTTCTAAATGGTTCACGTTCCTTCCGCAGGAGAATGAAAGCAGTAGTGCGGGGTCGTCTCAGAGCTCCCCTTTCGACACCCCTTTGAATAGGGCATTGAACATAATGAAAAAAAGGATAAGCTCAATAAGCCGACGTCAGCTGGTCTCGTGGCCGGCAAAGGCTTGTCCACATAATGGTCGTCATACTATACCGCTGGTGGGCGAAAGGAGAAAAAGACCAGCTCGGAAAGCCAGTCACGCGAGGTTGAAGCACTCAAGGCACAAGTGGCGCGGATTCCGGAGTTTGTCTAAGAGCAAGTGGAACAACAACTGGGAATGAAGCTCAACGCCATGGTGCCTACGTTGATTCATGGTCTGACGACATGGATTGCGGGCGGCCAACATGGGCCTCCCCCGGTTCCCAGCTTCACGGCCAGCAACTCGCACAGCGCACAGGCGGCGCCATTGGTGTCTTCGGTGGCACCATTGGTGTCTCCGGTGGAGGCGGTATTCGTGTCTCCGGCGCCTGCGCAGGCATTGGAGCTTAGTGCACCCGGGTGTACGCCGGCCGGCACCTCGCCAGCAAGCGGCCCCTCTGTCAGTTGCACGCCCGCCGTTGGCGGTGCCTCAACATTAGCCGAGCTCGACGGCATCACGGTAACTAAGCCTCTAGGCCGATGACTTCATCTCCTTGCCTTTGACTGGGCATCCCTGACACCCTACATGTTTTCGCAGGGCACCGCCGACGTTCCTTGCACTCTCCTGCACTTCGTGGGAGGCGAGTTGGTCGATGTCGCCAAGGGCAGAATCGTTCAACCGGGCAACCCCATGTTCCACGGTAATCCAATGCCACCCACGGTGTATAGGGTTGAAATGGTTTGGGTGCTGCCAGGCTGCGACGAGCTGTTACCTCCGATACGACCCGCTGGGGCCGACGAAGAAGAAGAGATGACCCTCAGCGCCTGCGTAAACTGGCCCCTGTTTTGGCCGAAGAGCCAGATTCGTTTGGGGGCGGGGGACACCACCCCATAGACAAGACCGCCAGTCGCGCCGGTGCCAAGCCATGGCAAGAACGCCGCAACGCTACCGGACATGCCGGACATCCCTATGGCACAGGATCCATACATGCATATGGCATAGGATCCAGATGATGACGACAACGACGATGGTACATTTACCAACATTGATAAGTACTTTGTCGAACATGGGTACGGTGACGAGTTCTGCGGGCCTCCTTCTCAAGAACCCAACCAAGACGACCACGATCTAGCTGGTACAACGGAGAAACCCGGTTGCAACAGGCGTCGTCTGGTGCTCAGTTCTCAGGAGACTCCTCCAGCTACCACCTTCACCAAGCCTCAGATAGCTGAGGTGCCAAATATTATCAGCCCCAACATGCTCAAGAAGGTGGTCTGTGAGCATAACTCGGTCCCATTACAGCAGATCAAGAAGAAGGGAGGGAAACGAAAGGCTAAAAAGGGCACCGGTGCGAGCCAACCGGCACTGAGTACGATACACGCTTAGGACGGGCCACCTTCACCTAAGGATATATCGAGGAGGGTGCATGTGGCGGGTAGGGCGATGCTACAGAGAAACATGCTCAATGCTGCAACCGGTGTTATGCGGAGTCTACATGACAGTGTTATTTCTTTGGAGAAGCGGCGTCTTAGAGAGAATGATGTGGCATACCCGGTTCTCGTGGCCAAGGTGCCAGAGGGCAAGGGCTTTGTCAATGGCCCCATCGGGGGTACGATCGTCCTGCGGTTTGATGACATCTTTGCTATGTTCAACCTTCATCCGCTGCACTACACCTTCGTTCGGCTGTTTTCGCTGAGTATGGAGATGCGGATCATTAGAGACAGGACCCCGGACATCGTGATAGTCGAGCCCTTCTACATGCGTGCCAAGCTCTTGGGTAGCGCTAGGGACCGCCAAATCGCGAGTTCACACCTCGAAGGCGTCACTCTGGCAAACCCAGATAAGGATAACTTCCTCGTGTCTTACTTTCCTCACTAAGTCATCCCTTAACCGCCCGAAACAAATGATTTCATAGATTTCGATCGTTCTTTCTTTTTTCTAACATTCCGTGTTCTGTGCAGTGACACACATTGCACACTCATCCTCTTAATCCCGAAATATTCCATGGACACGTATTTCGACCCGAACCTTGACTCCAAGATAGACTACACAAATATCAAGAAAGTTCTTGATGATGTTCTCCCCGGCTACGCCAAATCTGGAGGCACCTTCACCAGGCCATTTCGTAGGTACGGCAGGCATGTGTTCGCCCACAATACTAAGTTCTGCAGCGTCAAGCAGCCGCCTGGTGGTCCGAAGGATGCCTACTATGCCCTCCATCACATGCGGGAGATCGTACAGGACCATCATCACCTTCTGCTACCAGATAATCTCAAAGATTGGGCCGCGAGCTTGTCGGCAATCTAGGACGCAGACATCAGACAAGAATTCTTTCGCATCCAGTCGGAGTTAGCAGAAATCATCCATCAAGATGTCCTTCATACCTCGGGGCAGTTCTACCTCAGATATTAACCGTCCAACAGTGAGATAGACACAACACTACATATGCAGGCTGACAACGCCCGTGATTTCATGACCATCACGACAGACGGCGGCTTCATCCACGCTCCGGTCCCATGAGTCGAGTCGAAAGTAGTGATGCTATGTGTAGTTCTGAAACATTGATTGGCTCATGTTGTAATTAAACTTTAATGAATTGTATGTCTCTTTGGTTTGGACAGTCATTCAACTTAGATGTAATCGATGCTATTTATTAGTAGGACCATGAACCGTGCTATTAATGTCTTGCTTTTCTCTTCCGATCCTTTTGTTGCATACTTATATATTGCTTATGTATTATCTGTTGTTTGGCTTGTGCATAGAGATGCTGTCGTATGTCGTTTACAAGGGTAAGGTTCCCGGAGTCTACGATGACTGGGAGGAGTGTCGGAGACAGGTTCACCGTTTCAGCGGTAACAGTTACAAAGGGTACACCACTAGGGCGGAGGCGGAATCTACACTACTAGGAAAAGGCCTACTAATGGCGCACCAGTTTTGCCTACTAATGGCGCATCACTGGTGCGCCATTACTAGCACGCCACTAGTAATTTCTACTAATGGCGCACCACTGGTGCGCCATTAGTCTCTGGTATACTAATGGCACACCATCCAGTGCGCCATTAGTATATAACACCATGCACCATTAGTGTGCCTCCCAGGGGCCATATTTAACCATGTGCTTTGGCACACTAATGGCGCACTGCGGATGGATGCGCCATTAGTATACTTGGCATACTAATGGCGCACTCTGTAGTGATGCGCAATTAGTATGAATATTAGGTTTTATTTTTTTTACTTTTCTGATTTTTGCACATGTTACAAAATATATTATTGGACAGAATATAGACAGTAGCACACAACAACAATAGATTCATCGAATACAATAGAAGATTAGTCTCTGAATACAATTCATCATATTAGTCTCCGAATTCAAAAGACCGAACAAAGATAAAACATTACAAGTCTCGAGAACGCGAGTATCGAGTTTGTCGGAAGTAATACTAATCCTAACAAGTCCTACTAATCATCATCATACAACTTCTACTGGTTTTCATAACAAGTCATACGATCATCATCTTGATAGTCTTCGAACCAACCCTACTTAATTGTTCTTAGCACATGATCATCAGTATTAGGCAGGACCTAAATACCCTATTTAAGCTAAAATAGCATAAAACAATATAGACCCCGACTCTCCATTATGGAGAATGGAGAACATCCTGTCTCCAATTCTTGCGCTTCGCTTCCTTTTGCTTCCAAGAAGCTCCTTACGACTGTCCATACATTTTTTCCATCCTTTGATTTTCATGTCTCCACTTCTTTTAGAAATCTCGTATGGACAGTTGAGATTCGTAGGACGACCTGGCTGTATGTTCAAAACATTAACACTACCTTTCAGATACATCACATGAGGCACACAATTCTCTGGGATTATCTGTTGAAAAACATAGTAATAACTTCATAGTTAGCAATGATGTACTAGTTTTAGAAGTATGCAAAAGATGCATGGATGTCGTAATAGTAAAAATCTTACCAGGGTATCTCCATGGTAGTTACCGTAGTTGAACACATGCACTAGTGGCACGTATTTACCATACTGTTGAGGAGTTTGATTGTAGATATTGTAATTCTCAATGTCAGTACAAAATCCGACCAAATGATTTTTCTCCTTGTAAGTTGTTAATTCAGAGCCATCGGTGTAGTGGGTTTTGTCATCTCCCGCACATTCTTTGAACAATAAAAATAAGCTGTCAATGGAAATAAGCAGTTAACTATTTTGAAATAAACAATATAAATTAGCTAATAACTATGTTTGAGAAACTCACATAGCGGTAGAACTGGAGGCGTATCAACAAGGACCCAAATGTCCATTTTGTCTTGGTTGATGTCAGGATTACCAAGATCCATGGTGATAAGCATACCCTCATCAAAACCATACATCTTGCAAAATGCTTCCCAATTTTTGCAACCAAAACGGGTTACGCTCTCAGAATTATATAGATTTACTTCAAAGTCCACATCGTGATGAGTCCTTAGGTGAATTTTCTTTGTTTCAGAAATTTCATGGTCTTCAAAATCCATCCTCTCCAAGACATAGCGTCTTGCATGGCATTGGATAAGCTATACTTGAATTGTAAAAGATGAAAATTACACGTTGAAATAGTTGAAGTCATGCTTAATTACGAAAATAACACTTGTCGTCGTTGTGTACCGTTTAAACTTCGAAGGTCTCCTCGAGCTTAATGCTGAAGCGCCGACCATCGTCCAGGTGAGGCATGTCGCACAGACCTCGATCGTCGTGGCACCAGTCGCACTCCGCCGGGAGACTTTCGTCGTCCGATGATGATGACGACATATCCTACGTTCATAATTCAATACTACATAATTTAGGGTTTGTCGACATAGAGGCACCCTAAAAGCCTAAGCTTTCATCATTTAGGGTTTGTCGACATAGAGGCACCCTAAAAGCCTAAGCTTTCATCATTTAGGTTTTGTCGATGTCGAGGCACCCTAAAAGCCTAAGCGTACATCATTTAGGTTCTCATCGACACCGAGGCACCCTAGGTTGGGCCTAATCACTTGGCACTAATCACTTGGCTCTATTGCCACCTATGTTGGGTTTATCATCTAGGATTTATCGATGCTAACGAGAATTCTAAGTTGGTCCTAATCACTTGGCTCTATTGCCACCTATGGTTTAATGCAGCAGGAATGGCGGGGCAGTTGATCCTACTTAATTAAGTACTAAGATACCCCGACCCATGCATTAGTAGCAAGTAACCCATATGTCCGACTTTTAGCAAAGTCATGCTAAAATTCACGGAAAATTTCAGCATGACCTTTGCTGAAAATAAGACATATGGAGTACCCGAATTTTCTGGAACGGAAGTTAATCGACATTCCGGCAAACTCAAGGGCCTTTCGGGGTACCTGCAAAATAATCAGGACACGATGGTTGGAGAGAAAACCCAGCAAAACTAGCACCACAATGTGCCTCTACTTTCATATGGATGAAAAGGCCACAGACCATATGGTCCTCTGCTTTCATATGGACAAAAATCATCCCAACTTATGTGAGCTTCCATTCCAGATCTAATAGGTCACCCAACAAAAATCGTGAATAGTTTTAGTGAAAGAAAATGTTGCTGATCATGGATTACTATTAATTAAAAATAGAGCATCTGGCTTGTCTTATCATGTTCACTAATTCCACAAAAATGAATAGGTTCAGTAAACTTGAAGTACTCAACACTAAACATGGTTCAGAGCTCACTACACTACACTACATCGTGCAATGGTTCAGACCTCACTACACTAGTACAAGCTCACTACACTACACTACACTACACATGCTTAAACTCTGAACATAAACAAACACCAGCAATGCAATATGTAAACTACCTCTGTTTCTAGGCAACAAGAGTTATCATCAATGCTTTTGAGTTTATTAAGTACCTTCAGTTCTGAGTTTTAAATGTCAAAAGAGCTTCACAGAATCTTGAATCCTCCAAATCACTCTTAACAGTTCTGCATTGCACGAAGGCAGCAATGAGCTAATGATATCAGTAGCTATAATAGGTGCTTACATTCTCATAACGTCAGTATTATTTAACAAAAATTCAACCTATAGAGTTCTAGTACAGTGAGTAACTCCCAATTCTTTTAATGGAAGCACAATTAACAACACAACTAGGGAGTCTAGGACAATGCCACCAGATAGAATTTGAAGGAAAAACGTTCTTCCAGAACCTTCAAGCCACCATCATACATAGAGTGGCTGATCATATAAGCTATATTTAAATAAACATAAACTAAACTTGATGACAAGAAAAACTACAATCACATTGATACAAACTAGAGCATATAGCAATAGTAAATTGCTGCTCCATATAGCAATAGTAATGCACCTAATCAACATTGTAGAGCATCCTGTTACAAACTTGTTCTGATCCTGCAAATTAATGGGGAGGAAGAACTGGGGAGGGAGGGAATGGTAATGGTTCAGAGAAGAACAATAGTAATGCTCCGTATAGCAATAGTAATGCTCCATATGTTCTGATCCATATAGCAAGAAGAACTAGGGAGGGAGGGAATGGGGAGGAAGGGTGGAGAGGGAGGAAGGAGGAGAGGTACCTGGGAGGGCGTGGCCAGTCACCGGAGGGGTCGGGATCGGCGGCGGCGTCGAAGGGGTGGCTCGAGGGCGTCGGAGCTCGTCCGGGTCCTCGTAGTCGAAGCGGAAGACAACGGCGGTCCTCCTGGGTGCCTCGGTTGGTCGTGGGGAGGCCGGCGGCCACGTGCTTCGCGGGTCAGGGGGCGCGGGGGTGGCGGCGTGGGGGAGCCGGAGCGGGTGTGGCGAGGGATGGAAGGGGATCTGGCGAGGGAGAGGGAAGGAGGTATCGGGCGAAGGGCCGGGTATCCAGCTATATAGGGGGGAATGTTAGTAATGGCGCACCGTCGAGGGGTGTGCCATAAAAACACTCATAGCAATGGCGCACCATTCTCTGGTGCGCCATTAGTAACTTTTTTTCTGATAGCAATGGCGCACCCTCCTCTGGTGCGCCATTAGTAACTTATTTTTTTCATTATTTCTTGTTGCATCTAATAATTTGTTTTTTATCAAATTTGTTATTTTCATGAGGACTAGAACAAAATATATCATCAAATATCATCAAATTTGTTTTTTTAATATCATCAAATTTGTTTTTTATTTTTAATTGAAAATATCATCAAATTTGTTATTTGAAAATATCATCAAATTTGTTATTTGAGAATATTATCAAAAAGCGGGGGAGGTTGCGGGGTGTCGGCAGCCGCGGTGGAGCGGGCCGGGGGAGGGTGCAGGGGGTCGGCGGCGGCGGTGGAGCGGGGGAGGGTGCGGGGGGTCGGCGGCCGCGCTGGAGCGGGGGAGGTTGCCGTGGGTCGTCGGCGGCGGTGGAGCGGCGAAGGGTGCGGGGGATCGTCGTCGGCGGCGTGGGTCAGGGCAGCGGGGGGAATTAGCTAGGGGGCGAGGGAGAGGGATGAAGGGGATCTGGCGAGAGGGAGGGAATTAGCTAGGGGAAATCTTACTAATGGCGCACCAGTCAGAGGTGCGCCATAAGTAGTTTTTTTTGTTGCATGTAATAATTTTTTAGAAAATGAATATGAATATGAAATAGTAATATTTTTTTATAAAAACAGTAATAATTGTTGTTTAACAACAATTGTAGTCTACATTTTATTATTATTATTTTTTAAAAAATGAAGAGGGGAGAGGAGGAGCGGGTGGGATCGAGATCGAGATGGAGGGGGAATCGTGATCGAGATGGAGGGGGATCGAGATCGAGTGTCCTCATGAATATTCAATATTTTATCATATTGAATATGAAAAAATATCATCAAATTTGAAAAAATATTCATGAATTCAAAAAGTGCCCATGAAATTTAAAAATATTCATGATATCAAAAAGTGCCCATGATATTTAAAAATATTCATGATATCAAAATATATACTAATGGCGCACTTTTACAGGGTGCGCCATTAGTAGTTTAAACTACTAATGGCGCACGGTGAAGCGGTGCGCCATTAGTAGTTTTGCAAAAAAAAGAATTAAAAAAATTCAGTACTTGCGCACTCCTTGTCTGGTGCGCCATTACTAGTTAGAACTAGTAATGGCGCACCAGACATAGGATGCGCCATTAGTATGTATGTAAAAATAATAATAAAAAAATTTATCACTAGTGGCGCACCTGTTTTCTGGTGCGCCATTAGTGTCTTCCATACTAATGGCGCATCACCAACTGGTGTGCCATTAGTATATAGTAGTGGCGCACTACTTCCCTGATGCACCATTAGTGTCAATCCTATCTATAGCCCTTTTCCTAGTAGTGCTAGATACGCCCGCTATCTAGCGGGAGAGAGGAGGGAGCGTTGGAGGAACCGGATGAAGACCAGTTTCATCGTGATGATGCTCATCGTGTTGACCGCAGCTCTCTTCTATGTGATGGTAGTTTAGATGATCGATCGACTTGTAATGTAAAGACAAACTCGCTACTCGCGGTCTTGAGACTTGTAATGTTTTATCTTTGTTTGGTCTATTGAATTCGGAGACTAATATGATGAATTGTATTCGGAGACTAATCTTCTATTGTATTCGATGAATCTGTTGTTGATGTGTGCTGCTGTCTATATTCTGTCCAATAATATATTTTGTAACCTGTGCAAAAATCAGAAAAGTTTTAAAAAATATTCATACCAATGGCGCATCACCTCAAAGTGCGCCATTAGGATGCCAAAGGATACTAATGGCGCATCACTACACAGTGCGCCATTAGTATGCCAAAGGATACTAATGGCGCATCACCCCACAGTGCGCCATTAGTATGCCAAAGCACGTGGGTAAATATGGCCCCCTAGGAGGCATACTAATGGCGCATGGTGGTCTATACTAATGGCGCACGGCGTGGTGCGCCATTAGTATACCAGATACTAATGGCGCACCAGTGGTGCGCCATTAGTAAAAAATACTAGTGGCATGGTACTAGTCGCGCACCAGTAGTGCGCCATTAGTAGGCAAAACTGGTGCGCCACTAGTGGGCCTTTTCCTAGTAGTGAGACTTGGACCCTACTACAAGGGATCAAAGAGGTGGTCACGAGGGTGGGGGGCGCCCCCCCCTAGGCCGCGCCCCCTGCCTCATGAGCCACTCGGTGCTCCACCGACCTACTCCTTCCTCCTATATATACACACGTACCCCCAAATGATCAGAACAGGAGCCAAAAACCTAATTCCACCGCCGCAACTTTCTGTATCCACGAGATCCCATCTTGGGGCCTGTTCCGGAGCTCCGCCGGAAGAGGGCCGTCATCACGGAGGGCTTCTACATCATCATAGCCCCTCCGATGAAGTGTGAGTAGTTTACCTCAGACCTTCGGGTCCATAGTTAGTAGCTAGATGGCTTCTTCTCTCTCTTTGAATTTCAATACAAACTTCTCCCCCTCTCTTGTGGAGATCTATTCGATGTAATCTTATTTTTGCGGTTTGTTTGTTGAGACCGATGAATTGTGGGTTTATTATCAACTCTATCTATGAATAATATTTTAATACTCTCTGAATTCTTTTATGCATGATTGGTTATCTTTGCAAGTCTCTTCGAATTATCCGTTTGGTTTGGCCAACTAGATTGGTAGTTCTTGCCATGGGAGACGTGCTTAGCTTTGGATTCGATCTTGCGGTGTCCTTACCCAGTGACAGAAGGGGCAGCAAGGCACGTATTGTATCGTTGCCATCGAGGATAACAAGATGGGGTTTATTTCATATTGCATGAATTTATCTCTCTACATCATGTCATCTTGCTTAGGGCGTTACTCTGTTTTTAACTTAATACTCTAGATGCATGCTGGATAGCGGTCGATGAGTGGAGTAATAGTAGTAGATGTAGAATCATTTCAATCTACTTGTCATGGACGTGATGCCTATATACATGATCATGCCTAGATATTCTCATAATTATGCACAATTCTATCAATTTCTAAACAGTAATTTGTTCACCGACCGTAGAATACTTATACTCTTGAGAGAAGTCACTGGTGAAACCTATGGCCCCCAGGTCTATTCTCATTATATCAATCTCCATCACTTTTATATTGTTTTGCTATTTACTTTGCCTTTACTTTTTACTTTGCATCTTTATATAAAAAATACCAAAAATATTCTATCTATCAGATCTCAATCTCGTAAGTGACCGTGAAGGGCTTGACAACCCTGATCGCGTTGGTTGCGAGTAGCTATCGCTTTGTGCAGGTACGAGGGACTTGAGCGTGGGCTCCTACTAGATTGATACCTTAGTTCTCAAAAACTGAGGGAAATACTTACGCTGCTCTGCTGCATCATCCCTTCCTCTTCGGGGAAAACCAAAGCAAGCTCAAGACGTAGTAAGAAGGATTTCTGGCGCCGTTGCCAGGGAGCCTATGCAAAAAGTCAACATACCAAGTACCCATCACAATCCCTATCTCTCGCATTACATTATTTGCCATTTGCCTCTCATTTTCCTCTCCCCCCAATTCACCCTTGCCGTTTTATTCGCCCTCTCTCTCTCTCTATCCTCCCTCTCTATTTGCCTCTTCTGGCCCGTTTGCTTTTTATTTGCTCGTATGGTTGGAATAGTCATTTATTTATTACTAAACATAGAACGTAAGATTTATGGATCCTCATCCGCTTGCTAATCTTTTCAAGAGATCCAGTTATGTCGAACCAATTGCTAGTGAGTTTTGTGCACTGGATTATCTTTATGAAGTTTTGCTTGAAATTCGTGAATCTGAAAATTGCAATGAAGTATGTTATGAAGTGATTCACGTAGATCTTTGAATAAAAAGCATGATTGCAATGATGTTATTATAAATTCTATTAATGACAATTGTGCTAATAATATGCAAAACCCTAAGCTTGGGGATGCTAGTTTTGTTATGTCCTCTACTTGTTGCAATGATTATGATTGGGGTGATTCTTCTTATGATCTTGAAAATTTATTTAAACCCCATGATGAATATGAGATTGACAATAGTGTTTGCAATATTATTGAAAGTGGGTCCAGAAGAGTGTCAACTTTAGATCCCACATATTTGGAGAATGTTCAATCTTATGATAATCTTGATAAATGTGGGTTTGGAGAAGTCATGACTTTAGTTAATGTTAATCCCACTATTTTGGAAGAGTGTCAACTTTGCATGCATGTGGATCATGTTGAAATTATTTTATGTGATACCTATTTTGTTGAATTTTCTTATGATCCTACATGTAATTACTATGAGATAGGAAAATATGGTTGTAGAAATCTTCATGTTACTAAATTACCTCTCGTTATGTTGAGATTGCTATTGTTTCTTTCCGCTTCCTTGCATGTGCTAGTTTTTGCTTGCCTTGACAATTTGTTTGCCTATAAGATGCCTATGCATAGGAAGTATGTTAGACTTAGATGTGTTTGTCACATGTTTTATGATGCCCTCTTTGTGCTTCAATTCTTGTCTTTCATGTGAGCATCATTAAAATTATCAATGCCTAGCTAAGAAGGCTTTAAAAAAAGCGCTTATTGGGAGACAACCCAATATTTTTCCTTGCTGTTATTTAATAAATAAATTATTTAGCCTCTGTTTTGTTTGTGTTTTTGTGTTTAATTAGCGTTTGTGCCAAGTAGAACCGTTGGGAAGGCGGAAAGTCTTGTTGAACTTGTTGTAAAAAACAGAAACTTTAGCGCTCACGAGAACTGCTGTCATTTTTATTTGAAGAGTGCTATAAGATGCCTATGCATATGCATAGGAAGTATGTTAGACTTAGATGTGTTTGTCACATGTTTTATGATGCCCTCTTTGTGCTTCAATTCTTGTCTTTCATGTGAGCATCATTAAAATTAACAATGCCTAGCTAAGAAGGCTTTAAGAAAAGCGCTTATTGGGAGACAACCCAATATTTTCCCTTGCTGCTATTTAATAAATAAATTATTTAGGCTCTGTTTTGTTTGTGTTTTTTGTGTTTAATTAGCGTTTGTGCCAAGTAGAACCATTGGGAAGACTTGGGGAAAGTCTTGTTGAACTTGCTGTAAAAAACAGGAACTTTAGCGCTCACGAGAACTGCTGTCATTTTTATTTGAAGAGTGCTATTTAGTTAATTCTTTTTGCATATTATTAATAGATAAATTCCTCACGTCCAGCATTTTATTTTAGAATTTTTGGGGTTCCATATTTTGCGCTAGATACAGATTACTACAGACTGTTCTGTTTTTGATAGATTCTGTTTTTCATGTGTTGTTTGCTTATTTTGATGAATCTATGGCTAGTAAAATAGTTTATAATCCATAGATAAGTTGGAATACAGTAGGTTTAACACCAATAAAAATAAAGAATGAGTTCATTACAGTACCTTGAAGTGGTCTTTTGTTTTCTTTTGCTAACAGAGCTCACGAGTTTTCTATTTTGAGTTTTGTGTTGTGAAGTTTTCAAGTTTTGGGTGAATTCTTTTGATGGATCATGGAACAAGGAGTGGCAAGAGCCTAAGATTGGGGATGCCCATGGCAACCCCAAGATAATCCAAGGACATCAAAAAGTCAAAGCTTGGGGATGCCCCGGAAGGCATCCCCTCTTTTTCGTCCACTTCCATCGATAATTTACTTGGAGCTATATTTTTATTCACCAACATGATATGTGTTTTGCTTGGAGTGTCTTGTATTATTTGTGTATTTGTTTGTTAGTATGCCACAACCATCCTTGCTGTACACACCTTTTGAGAGAGCCATACATGAATTAAAATTTGATAGAATACTCTATGTGCTTCACTTATATCCTTTGAGCTAGATAGTTTTGCTTTATGTGCTTCACTTATATCTTTTGAGCAAGATAATTTTGCTCTATGTGCTTCACTTATATCCTTTGAGATAGATAGTTTTGCTCTATGTGCTTCACTTATATCTTTTATAGCATGGTGGTGGATTCGTTTTAAAGAAACTATTGATCTCTCATGCTTCACTTAAATTAATTTGAGAGTCTCTTAATAGCATGGTAATTTGCCTAATAATAATATGCTTAGTATTCAAGATTTGTGAAACTTTCTTTTGAGTGTGTTGAATACTAAGAAAAGATTGAAGCATGATAATTGTTTTGAGATATGGAGGTGATAATATTAAAATCATGCTAGTTGAGTAGTTGTGAATTTAAAGAATACTTGTGTTGAAGTTTGTGATTCCCGTAGCATGCACGTATGGTGAACCGTTATGTGATGAAGTCGGAGCATGATTTATTTATTGATTGTCTTCCTTATGAGTGGCGGTCGGGGACGAGCGATGGTCTTTTCCTACCAATCTATCCCCCTAGGAGCATGCGCGTAATACTTTGATTTGATAACTTCTAAATTTTTGCAACAAGTATATGAGTTCTTTATGACTAATGTTGAGTCCATGGATTATACGCGCTCTCACCCGTCCACCCTTGCTAGCCTCTCTAATACCGCGCACCTTTCGCCGGTATCATACACCTACCATATACCTTCCTCAAAACAGCCACCATACCTACCTATTATGGCATTTCCATAGCCATTCCGAGATATATTGCCATGCAACTTTCCACCATCTAGTTCATCATGACACATCCATCACTGTCATATTGCTTAGCGTGATCATGTAGTTGACATAGTATTTGTGGCAAAGCGACCGTTCATAATTCTTTCATACTTGTCACTCTTGATTCATTGCATATCCCGGTACACCGCGGGAGGCATTCATATAGAGGCATACTTTGTTTTAGTATCAAGTTGTAATCATTGAGTTGTAAATAAATAGAAGTGTGATGATCATCATTCAATAGAGCATTGTCCCAAAAAAAGAGAAAGGCCAAAGAAAAAAAAGAAGGCCTAAAAATAAATAAATGAAAAGGGGGAAATGCTACTATCCTTTTTTCCACACTTGTGCTTCAAAGTAGCACCATGATATAGCAAGTCTCATATATTGTGCTTCAAAGTAGCACCGTGTTCTTCATATAGAGAGTCTCATATGTTGTCACTTTCATATACTAGTGGGAATTTTATGTTATAGAACTTGGCTTGTATATTCCAATGATGGGCTTCCTCCAATTGCCCTAGGTCTTCGTGAGCAAGCAAGTTGGATGCACACCTACTAGTTTCTTTTCTTGAGCTTTCATACATTTATAGCTCTAGTGCATCCGTTGCATGGCAATCCCTACTCACTCACATTGATATCTATTGATGGGCATCTCCATAGCCCGTTGATACGCCTAGTTGATGTGAGACTATCTTCTCCTTTTGTCTTGTCCACAACCACCATTCTATTCCACCTATAAAGCTATATCCATGGCTCATGCTCATGTATTGCGTGAAGATTGAAAAAGTTTTGAAAAAGTTAGAGTATGAAAGAATTGCTTGGCTTGTCATCGGGGTTGTGCATGATTTAAATATTTTGTGTGGGGAAGATGGAGCATATCCAGACTATATGATTTTGTAGGGATAACTTTCTTTGGCCATGTTATTTTGAGAAGACATAATTGCTTTGTTAGTATGCTTGAAGTATTATTATTTTCTATGTCAATATAATTTTTTTGCTTGAATCTTTCTAATCTGAATATTCATACCACAATTAAGAAGATTTGCATTGAAATTATGCCAAGTAGCACTCTGCATCAAAAATTGTCTTTTTATCATTTACCCACTCGAGGCCGGGCAGGAATTAAGCTTGGGGATGCCTGATACGTCTCCAACGAATCTATAATTTTTGATTGCTCCATGCTATATTATCTACTGTTTTGGACTATATTGGGCTTTATTTTCCACTTTTATTTTATTTTTAGGGACTAACCTATTAACCAGAGGCCCAATCCCAGAATTGCTGTTTTTTCCCTATTTTAGTGTTTCGGATAAACGGAATATCAAACGGAGTCCAAACGGAATAAAATCTTCGAAAACCTGATTTTCTCACCGAACGTGATCCAGGAGACTTGGACCCTACTGCAAGGGATCAAAGAGGTGGTCACGAGGGTGGGGGGCACCCCCCTAGGGCGCGCCCCCTACCTCGTGGGCCCCTCGGTGCTCCACCGATGTACTCCTTCCTCCTATATATACACACGTACCCCCAAACGATCAGAACAGGAGCCAAAAACCTAATTCCACCGCCGCAACTTTCTTTATCCACGAGATCCCATCTTGGGGCCTGTTCCGGAGTTCCGCCGGAAGAGGGTCGTCATCACGGAGGACTTCTACATCATCATTGCCCCTCCGATGAAGTGTGAGTAGTTTACCTTAGTCCTTCGGGTCCATAGTTAGTAGCTAGATGACTTCTTCTCTCTCTTTGAATCTCAATACAAAGTTCTCGCCCTCTCTTGTGGAGATCTAGTCGATGTAATCTTCTTTTTGCGGTGTGTTTGTTGAGACCGATGAATTGTGGGTTTATGTCTATCTATGAATAATATTTAAATCGTCTCTAAATTCTTTTGTGCATGATTGGTTATCTTTGCAAGTCTCTTCGAATTATCTGTTTGGTTTGGCCAACTAGATTGGTAGTTCTTGCCATGGAAGAAGTGCTTAGCTTTGGGTTCGATCTTGCAGTGTCCTTACCCAGTGACAGAAGGGGCAGCAAGGCATGTATTGTATCGTTGCCATGGAGGATAACAAGATGGGGTTTATTTCATATTGAATGAATTTATCTCTCTACATCATGTCATCTTGCTTAAGGCGTTACTCTGTTTTTAACTTAATACTCAAGATGCATGCTGGATAGTGGTCGATGGGTGGAGTAATAGTAGTAGATGCAGAATCGTTTCGATCTACTTGTCACGGACGTGATGCCTATATACATGATCATGCCTAGATATTCTCATAATTATGCACAATTCTATCAATTGCTCAACAGTAATTTGTTCACCCACCGTATAATACTTATGCTCTTGAGAGAAGCCACTAGTGAAACCTATGGCCCCCGGGTCTATTCTCATCATATAAATCTCCATCACTTTTATATTGTTTTGCTATTTACTTTGCATTTACTTTTTACTTTGCATCTTTATATCAAAAATACCAAAAATATTCTATCTATCAGATCTCACTCTCGTAAGTGACCGTGAAGGGCTTGACAACCCCTAATCGCGTTGGTTGCGAGTAGCTATTGCTTTGTGCAGGTATGAGGGACTTGTGCGTGGGCTCCTACTAGATTGATACCTTGGTTCTCAAAAATTGAGGGAAATACTTACGCTGCTCTGCTGCATCATCCCTTCCCCTTCGGGGTAAACCAACGCAAGCTCAAGATGTAGCAATATCGAGGATCATCGACTTCGAGCTGAGTTCTATAACATCCAGCCCGAACTTTCCCAAATCATCATGAAGGAGGTTGTCGGAAAAACAGGGATGTTCTACGGAGAAGGACAAATGTCGCGGGAAGACATCCGAACATGGATAGCCTCTCAGCGTCTCGACATGAAGACGTTCACTAAGCTCGAGGACTATCTCCCTGACTTGGATGGATGGAACGACATGTTGGAGTGATTGTCGATATATGACAATGTGTCCGTTTAGTCCATACTTTCTGTATGACAAAACTTTGAGTTATGCACGGTGAAACTTTATTTGTGATGTAATTAAACCGTCCTCCTCCTCGACTAGCGAAAATCACTCTAGTTAGGGCATTTTGGGGTACGATGAACTTTGTTATTTATACATATGATATGTTGTTTCTATTTTTGCCAAGTCTGTCTCTTTCTGTTGCTCAACTATATATGTTGCATATCATCGACTCATGTGACGATGCAGGTGCATAGATCATAGATGGCGAAAAAGTGCTACACCAGCAGTATATATACGACAAGTGGCCGGAGTGTTAGGCCCAGGTGTACCGGTTTCGGTTTCGGAGCGACAAGCAGTAGTTAGTTTAGGTTCACGCTAATGAGAGAGAGGGATACGAACTCATGTACTCAAAGTGATAGATCTTCTCAGGTATATCATTCTTTAGATGGATGACGATGTATTTGCAAGTAATCGAGACTTGTATCGCTATTTTCGAGATGATGATGAGAGACCACTTTATGTTGGATGATGATTATGATGATGACATGATTTGATGAGACTAATTGTATGTATATGCTATGATTACATTTGTATGTGTATGATATGATAAACATTATTGTATAAAGCCTATTCATATACAAAACAAATACAAAACAAATATGCAGGGAAAAAACTAATAAAACTAGTAGTAGCAAGGGGGGGGGGGAATTTAGCAGTAGCGCCGCCTTACCAGTAGCGCTTCCCAGTAAACAGCGCCGCAGATAATATTAGCAGCGCCCTTTTCTAAACAGCGCAACAACTATTCTTGTATAGCAGTATCGTGGGACAACAGGCGCTACTGCTATACGTTAGCTGTAGCGCCTTATTAGTAGCGCCGGTCCCCGCGCTACTGAGAGGCCGAAAACCCGCGCTCCTGCTAGGCTTTTCCCTAGTAGTGCTAGTTTTGTCATCTATTTTCAAGTTTCAAGAATAAAACAACGGTAGATATTGCGTGCCAAACAATTCACAGTAAATTATACTACATATATAGCTTATCCTGGAGCGGGCCGACGGGAAGAAGGTGCCAGCAAGCGCACCGCCCTACCAATCAAACCCTAGAAAAACGGTTAGTTGGTCCAATAGTTCATAAAAAATGATCCAAGTTCCTCGTATAAAGGGGGTTGCAACTTCCCTTGTACTTTCCCAATACCGCATGACCCATAATTTCTCTTCATCGCCTTCACATCTCAAGTCACCCGGCCCGCTCATCCCATCCAATTCTCTCTTGTGCCACCAAACGGCCGAGCATCCCTAGTGACCACTAGGGCACTAGGCCGCCATCATCAGTCATAGTGGGCCATCGCATCAACTGACGCCGCTCGCCCCTTCATATTCCTTCGTCCGACGACCCATGAGACCATTGAACCTGCATCGGCGTACCATCAGCGCATTACCGCCCGTGCCAAGGCTCGGTCGGTTAAATCCATGAGTAATCCAGAAAGGGGAAAATTCAATTCCATGAGTTTAAATGGGACCGATAGTGGGTACCACACCCTTACCTACAATGTTGCTACGCTGATCAAACAAACGGCCGCAAATAGGATCAGCAAGGGCAACCCGACAACTAGGTTGATAGGAAGTCCGTGCACACCCCACCGCAAATGAACTCAACTATTAGAAACAACTAATCCCACTCGGAACCACTTGAGTACTGGGAAACCATGCGAACCGAATATGGATCTCCAACAGTGTATGAGCGTGGCGCGTCGTGCGGGTGCCCGGTGAACTGCCCCAACCGGATGACCCAGCGCGGGATGAGGCACCGGCTGGTGGTGTTCCGGTCCAACGAGACGAAGTGGACCTGATCCAGCTTGGCGCATTCCTCTGCGAGTTTATCGGGGATGTGCTCCCTGCAGATCACCTCCGCATTGCCAATGCGAATGCAATGCCAATACCGGCGCATCGACGGAGGAGCGGGCCCGCTTCATCGAGCCGCGGAAGCTTCCCCCGAGGTGGATTGAGTCGAGGTACGCTCCCACGGCGGCGCTTCCAGACGACCGCGAGGAACCGCCCCGGTTCGCGCAGTGCTGGGCACCGACATATGTGCTCGACGTGTCCAAGAGGAAGAACATCGCAGCCTACATCAGAGACAGCAGGTTCGCGCCGAACACCTTAGTCTAGCTTGTGGACCGTGGCGACGACGACGAGTCGTGCCCCCACCTGATGGTCTCCGCTATGGAGACCAACCCATCGATGAGCGAGCTGAGCATCAATTACAACGTCGATTAGTGATCGATCGGCAACATTTCCTGTATATTTACCCTCATTTCCAATTGTCATGAACGTTTCGCCTTCATTTTCAGTTGTCATGAACCTTTCTGTCATTGTTATTGATTGTATCATTGGATGGACGCAGCGCTAAGAGACCTGAAAATGAACTGCTTGCTTGTATTTCTTATGCCTGGTTTTCCGTGTTTGCACTTTGCAGTCGGCAAGTTATAGCCTGATTGCATGAGTTGAGTCTGGGATCGACATTATAACCATGGATGTGAGCGTGTAGTTGAGAATTTCATTCGATTTAGTTTTCTGTAGTCGTTGCAAAGGTTCATGAAGAAGTACGTGTCTAGGATGGCCTCTACAATGTCGTCTCAGCCACCTAAGGCCCCGGCAAGTCCGGCCCCGATGTCTGCCAGTTCAAGCGCATGCGTCTGCCCGGCCAGGAAGCGGTCGGCAGCAACATCTGGCGCTCCGCTAGATACCTCATCAACCAGCTCGACGCCGAGATCCGTCTGCCCGGCTACATCATCCTGGACATGTCCAACGGCAAGAAGGTGATTCCCGTCCCCGTCCGCAACACGGTGGACCTGCTTGACGTCTATCCCCTCGAGAGAGCGGGCGCCGGGAGCATGGTGCTGCCACGGTGCCTGCACACCGCGTCTACGGCTGCGGGAGAGTTCTCCTGCACGTTCTTCATCTAAAGTTTATTCTTTTAATTACATTATTTTGTAATGCATGAATTTATTTAATTTGAAGAATATTTTAAAAACCATTGATCACTTTTTCATCACATGATAATCTTACTAAAATATATTAACTACTTATTACATGGTTACATTTTTAAAAACTCAAACATATTTTAAAATGCATTCAACACTTTTTTTAATTACATCCAAATTTCTATAAATGTATCAAACAGTTGTTTTAGTACATGGATTGCTGATAATGATTATTTTTCTAATGACACAAACGTTTATGAAAATGGACCAAGCACTTTTTAAATTACATGAATTTCTTTGTAAAAATGTGAGAAACACTTTTGTAATTACATGAACATTTTCTAATCTATGAATTGCTCCTCTTCCACAAGGAGGTCTATGAACTTATCACCTTAGTAATCTATGTCATATTCATCTTACTGAATCTTGCTCTGATATTATAAGATGAAGTACTCCATCTGTCCATCATATCACAATGATAATATGGGCACGTCAGTATATGAATCCCTCATGCAGTAAATAAAAGTACACATTTCTCTTTGGGCTGTTTGCGGGCTTTACCGACATTAATTAGGGAGCAAATGGAAAAAAAATTCAAACTCATCATGCAAAACTTCCCGTTCCTAGTAGGAGGCCCTCAACAACATCCCTTCAGTTTAGGGAAAACTTTGTTTTTGCCACTCTAGTTTTTGCCAACTTCACTTATGCCACTCTAGAATTCAGCATCTCACTTCTGCCACACTTAGATTTTGACAATGTATCACAAATGCAATTCTGTTAGGTCAATGGACGTTTTGACCAAACAGAGCAGGGAAAAGACCATATTGCCCTCGGTTTTTTGTTTTGCTTTTGCCACTCCTATTTTTGCCAAATATTACTTTTGCCATGAGAGCATCTAAATACACTAAGCTGATGTGTTACAAATTTTGGCATGACCTATTTAAAAATATAACAATGCACATAATTACACATAAATACACTATTTGATCAGAAGTAAGCGCAATAATAACATCATGACCAGTAGCATAGTAAGAGGTTAGGCCATTATAAATACTAACAAATTACTTCATAGGAGTACAAATCCATCATCTAATTTAAACAGCAAGGTTCGCATGCATATTGACCACCCAAAAGGCAAGCTCCACACAAGTTGAGCAAAGTACAGCAAGGTCTAACCACATGACTGTTAGATAATAACGAGAAATAAACGAGACAAAGAGACACGGATTTTTACGTGGACACCCTTGCGGGAGAAAACCACGGACGCACGAAGGCGCAATCACTATGATGGAGGAGTATTACAAGCACGAGACGACAGACCGTCTGAGGTGCGACTACATGGGGTATATATGAGGGCAATACATGAGAGTCCTTGGAGGACAAGTAAACGAGTTGTACTCGTACGCGTCGACATCAACGCAAAGGCCCACACCAGTTGTACTACGTCTAGTCCAACACAGTATAATTTGGATCATAATTTAACAATCTCCACCTTGATCCAAATTCCCTTCAGTAGTCGAAGAAAGTAAATAACTCCATCCAAATCAGTTTAAACACCTTGTGCGTCAAAGTCCATAGGACTAGTGAGAAATACCAACTAAGCCTGAGCAAAGCTCAAACTTATTGGTCGGAACTGGCTTTGTCATCATATCAGCAGGATTATCATGAGTACTTATCTTGCATACCTCCAAATCGCCTTCAGCAACAACATCTCGAATATAATGAAATCTGACATCAATGTGCTTTGTTCTCTCATGATACATTAGATTCTTTGTAAGATATATGGCACTTTGACTGTCAGAAAATATGGTAGGGCAAGATGAATCTCCACAAAGCTCATTGTACAAACCTCTCAACCAGATAGCTTCTTTGCATGACTCAGAAATAGCCATATACTCGGCATCAGTAGTGGAACAAGCCACAATAGACTGCAAAGTTGCTCTCCAACTCACAGCACAACCACCAATGGTGAAAACATGACCTGTGAGTGATCTTCTCTTATCCAAATCACCAGCAAAATCAGAATCAACAAAACCAACAAGTCCATCTCTAGTTCTCCCAAACTGTAAATAAGCATTTGAAGTACCACGCAGGTATCTGAAAATCCACTGAACTGCTCTCCAATGCTCTTTTCCAGGATTAGCCATGTATCTACTGACAACACTCAATGCATATGATAAATCCGGACCAGAACAAACCATGGCATACATAAGTGAACCAACTGCACTTGAATAGGGAACTCTAGACATGTACTCAATATCTGCATCTGACTTAGGACATAAAGCTGATGATAATTTGAAGTGTGCAGCTAACGAAGTACTTACTGGCTTGGCATTATGCATATTAAAACGACGAAGAGCTTTATCAATATATCCCTTTTGACTGAGATACACTTTTCCAGATGGTCTATCTCTGGATATTTCCATGCCAAGTATTTTCTTTGCTGCACCCAAAACCTTCATCTCAAACTCATTACTCAATTGCTTCTTTAGTTCATTAATATCTGACATACTCTGTGCAGCAATAAGCTTATCATCAACATAAAGGAGCAAATAAATAGTTGAACCTTTGACAGTTTTCAAATAAACACAACTCTCATAATTAGACCTTTTGAAACCTTGAGAGAGCATAAAGGTGTCAAATCTCTTGTACCACTGTCTAGGGGATTGCTTCAATCCATACAGAGATTTCTTTAACTTACAGACAAGCGTTTCTTTTCCCGGAATAACAAAACCTTCAGGTTGTTCCATATAAATATCCTCTTCTAATTCTCCATGTAAGAATGCAGTTTTAACATCCAATTGTTCAAGCTCAAGATCATGCATGGCAACAATACTGAGTAAAGTGCGAATAGAGCTATGCTTCACAACAGGAGAAAAGACTTCGTTATAGTCAATACCTGGAATCTGACTGTAACCTTTAGCAACTAACCTTGCTTTATATCTTGTCTCATCATTAGGAGAAACACCTTCTTTCCTCTTGAAAACCCCCTTGCAACGAATAGGTTTCTTCTCTCTAGGTAATCTTACTAAATCCCAAGTGCCATTCTTTTCAAGTGATTCCATCTCATCATGCATAGCGGTCATCCACTTATTACTATCACTAGAAATAATAGCCTCGGAATATGAAGAAGGCTCAGCATTACCTTCAATTTCTTCTGCAACAGATAAAGCAAAAGAAACAATATTGCACTCTTCAATTAACCTGTCAGGTTTGTTAGTACCCCGCCTAACTCTGTCACATGCAAGATTCCAACTGGGTGGAACAATAGGCTGATTTGGAGTGGGAGTCACATTATCATCATTAACGACGGGTTCATCATGTGCATCAACAATTTCATTACCAGATGTATCACCTGAATCAATAACATGCTCCACCTGAACAGTAGGCTCCTGAACAAAAGGCTGCTGTTCACTCTCAACGGGAACATTAGTAGATGAAACATCATGTAACATAGCAGATTCATTAAAGATAACATTTCTGCTAATAACAACCTTCTAGGTTTCAGGATTCCATAATTTAAAACCTTTAACACCAGACTTATAACCAAGAAAGATGCACTTAACAGCCCCAGGCTCCAACTTTCCATTATCAACATGAGCATAAGCAGTGCAACCAAAAACTCTCAACTATGAATAATCAGCAGGTGAACCAGACCAAACCTCAATTGGAGTTTTCTTATTAAGAGCAATAGATGGTGAATGGTTAATGAGATAACAAGCAGTGGAAGTGGCCTCAGCCCAAAAACGCCTATGCAAACCTGCATTGGACAACATGCAACGGGCTCTGGAAATAATGGTCCTGTTCATACGCTCAGCAACACCATTTTGTTGAGGAGTATAAGGAACGGTGTAATGTCTGACAATGCCTTCAGACTTGCAATAATTCTTAAATTGCTTAGAACAGAATTCCATACCATTATCAGTGCGAAGTATCTTTACCTTCTTTTCTGTCTGCCTTTCAATCATAATCTTCCACTCCTTAAATGCTGAGAATGCTTCATATTTATGCTTCAAGAAATAAGGCCAAACTTTTCTCGAATAATCATCAATAATAGTCAGCATGTAACTAGCACCACCTAGTGACTTCTTGCGAGATGGTCCCCATAAATCAGAATGCACATAATCAAGAATACCTTCGGTTGTATGAGTCGAAGTATTGAACTTCACCCTCTTGTGCTTGCCGAAGATACAATGCTCACAAAATTTCAATTTACCAAGTTCATATCCACCAAGAAGACCTCTCTTATTTAACTCTGCTAAACCAAGTTCACTCGTATGTCCAAGACGCATATGCCAAAGGTTAGCAGCATCACAATCAAAATTGTTTGAAACAACTGGAGTAGCGTTACCTGAAACTGTAGAACCTCGAAGGTAATAAAGACCATTGGTCGAACTTAAATCACCTTTCATCACAATAAGGGAACCTTTGGTGACTTTCAAAACACTATCTCCACCTGAATACTTGTATCCCTTTGCATCAAGGGCACTCATAGAAATAAGATTTCTCTTCATCTTCGGAATATACCGAACATCTGTCAAAGTTCTGATTATGCCATCAAACATCTTGATTCGAATAGAACCTATGCCTTCAATCTTGCATGGTGAATTATCAAAACCCAAAACGGAACCAGCAGCAGAAGTGGAATCAAAACTAGTAAACCAATCTCTATGCGGGCACATATGAAAAGTGCATGCAGTGTCAAGTACCCACTCATCATTGGTCTCAGCACATCCAGCAATAACGACAAGAGCATCATCAGAACTATCCTCACGAGCAACGTTAGAAGAATTGTCACCTTGTTTGTTACCTTTTCTCTTTTCCTTGTTCTGCAACTTGAAACACTCTGAGATGTCATGCCCGTCTCTCTTGCAATACCTGCAATATTTCTTGTCTCTGGATTGCGACCGGCCCCTATAGCCGTTCTTACTTTTGCCTCTGTTTCCATTATTGGAGTTCTTCTCCTTTGTCCTGCCACGAACAGATAATCCCTCTGCTTGGGATGAACTTGAACCATCATGAGGCACCATTAATTTCATCTTCTCCTTAGAGTTCAAAGCTTCATAAACTTCATTAAGCGTGAGAGTATCACGACTGTATAATATGGTGTCTCTAAAATTGGTATAAGAACTTGGCAGTGAACAAAGTAACATTAAAGCAGTATCTTCCTCTTCATACTTAACCTCCATTGCAGCTAGATCGGATATAATCTCCTTAAATTCTGAAATATGATTCAAAACATTACCTCACTCGGGTAACCTATGGAAGAATAATTTTTGCTTCAGATGCATCTTGTTGGTGAGATCTTTAGTCATGCAAATCCCTTCCAGCTTTAACCATAGAGCGGCGGCAGTTTTCTCGCTCAAAACTTCCTGCAAAATATTATTATGCAAATGAAGTTGAATTTGTGAATAAGCCTTACAATCAATTCTTTTTTCCTCGTCAGTCCAGTCCTGAATCCTTTGCTTCCCAAAACTATCCAGTGCTTCATCATAGTCGGACTGTGCCAACAACGCCCGCATCTTGACTTGCCATAGGGTAAACCTTGTGTACACAAAGTAGTACAAGCCGATAGAAAATTCTTGATAGAATTAATATGCGGACCAAGAATCAGCAGAAATAGCACCTGGTAGTTCGCTGGTGGCCGTAGCAAATTGACGGCAATAGTACTAGATCAGGCAACTAGCTTCCACGTGAGCAGTACTCGATGGAACTAGTACTCGTATACGAACTTTGCTTCGGTCTCCACGTGAGAAAGCAACGGCTGGTCAGGTACTCAGGCTGCTTGCCCCACCCTAGGGACTTGGAGCCTGTAGTGGAGGCGTTAAGCGGCAGCAGATGTAAACGCTGCGTACGGAGCAGCAGCGGCAACGCGCGGAACAGCAACAGCGGCAGCTTTGAGGGATTTCCGCGGGTTGGAAATCGAGTCGGTCTCGGCGACGTGCGGCGGTGCAGCAGCGGAAATCGATCCGGCTTTGGATCGCCTGGTTACGCGAGTGCGGTGGCACAAAGGACGCCACAACCCTAATCTCCGGATCTCAAATCTCGTGTCTGTAAACTTGGCTCTGTATACCACTTGTTAGATAATAACGAGAAATAAACGAGACAAGGAGACACGGATTTTTACGTGGAAACCCTTGCGGGAGAAAACCACGGACGCACGAAGGCGCAATCACTATGATGGAGGAGTATTACAAGCACGAGACGACAGACCGTCTGAGGTGCGACTACATGAGGTATATATCAGGGCAATACATGAGAGTCCTTGGAGGACAAGTGAACGAGTTGTACTCGTACGCGTCGACGTCAATGCAAAGGCCCACACCAGTTGTAGTACGTCTAGTCCAACACAGTATAATTTGGATCACAATTTAACAATGACAAGCTGAACATAGTACACAGCAAGGCATGGTGCTCCACAAAATAGCATGTAGTTGCATCTACACAACAAGGCCCAGATATGCATGGTGCTCCACAAAATAACCTACAATTGCATCAGCTACACAACTACACAGAAACGTTCCATATGCATAGTGCTCCACAATAACATGTAGTTGCACAGGAAGGTTCACAACTTCTTTCTGCTTCTTGTGCTCTTCGATGGAGGACACTGTTTGCTTCTTGTGTTCTTTGCTGGACTATCATGTGTAGCGGAAGTCTTCTTAGATGCTTCAGAAACTGGGCTAGGCTTTGCCCTTTTACCACCTCCTTTTCTCGGCTTTTTAGAACTGAGAATGAATGAAAACAAGAGTGTTGAAATGCAGATTTGCAATAGGAAAAATTAGACCACTATGGACTATTTGAAGCAAAACAAGAATGTTTACCTGCTGGTGCCGAGAGTTTCAGCATCTATGGCATTGAATTCTATGTCTTCTATGTCTTGAGGCTCAACATTTTTTCGTTTCCTAGCAGTTTTCAGATAGAGAATTAAGTTAAGACTATACATTTCATTGCATTTAGACTACATGATGGATTTGTATAGCAGGTTCACATGTACATGTACTATTCAAGATCAGCAGATTTAACTCAGCAAGGTTCACAAGCATATGGACCACCAAAAATCTGAACAACAGGTTCACATGCATATATATAATTCTTTGCTAGCAATTAACTGTTTCGCTTGCATTCAGGATGAAGTATTGGACATGTCTTCAGCATATGCCCAAATTCTTTGCATTCTTTGCACTTGTGTCTTCTCTTCGATATGCTCTCAAAGGCTGACTTTATCCTTTGTGTCCTAGGTCTACCAGTAGCCTTTTTTCAACACGGGAGGGTGCAATTTGAACCCAACATCGACCATTGGCCATTGCTTCTTATCGGTCATGGTGGGCACATTTTTCGCATATGCATTGCTGAATGATTTCACAGAGTAGTACTCATGCACATAGTCATCTATCCCTCGACCTCCTCTAATACTTGTGATGAATGCAATGGCATGTAGGCAAGGTTGTCCAGTTACTTGCCAACGTCTACAGGTACATTCCCACTTCTCCAAATCTACATAGTGCTTCCAATTATAGCCATGGATCTTTATAGTAACCTCCGCTTTCAAGTCATCACTTCTAGAGATCCCAACTAACACTATCCCCCTTGATCTATTGTTCATCATGTTGGTGATCCTTGGCAGAATTTTTAGAAGTCCACGTACAAATCTTCTCGCTATTTTACCGATGTGGAGCGCGTCGGGGAGGGAGGCCCCTGCCGCCATGGCCGGCGGTGCGACTCCCTCCATCCCATGTGAGCCGCTGAAGGGGGGGGGGGGGGGAAGGGGGGTCGCCGATGTGGACCGCGTCGGGCAGGGAGGCCGATGAAGGGAGCCGCGGAGGGGAGGCCGCAGATGTGTGAAGCGTCGTCGATTCCAGAGCAGGTCCCCTCGGAGGGGAGACCATGGATGCGGGTTGTGTCGGCGAGGCAAGCTCAGGGCGTCGCGGAGTGGATGCGGCGGCGGACGGCGGGGTGTGGATGCGGCGGCGGCGCGCCAGGGCAGGCGGACGCGGCGGCATGGATGGATGCGGCTAGGTCATTCTCTGGATGGGGATTGGAATCGGGACGGGTGTGGTTCGTGTGTGTGTACAGTTTTGTGTATGGGTCACTTGCAAAGCGGCCCCACAAGTCAGTAAGGGCAACTAATGTAATTTTTGCAAAAACTGACAGGTCCTTTCTTGGTCAACTGGCTAGAGTAAATGGTCAACTCATGGATGTGTAACGGAATGGCATTTGTGATGTATTGTCAAAATCTAAGAGTGGCAGAAGTGAGATGTTGAATTCTAGGGTGGCATAAGTGAAGTTGGCAAAAACTAGAGTGGCAAAAACAAAGTTTTTCCTTCAGTTTACGCCCATTGTTTTTGGCTCTACAGTCCACCATGGTGTGTATGAGATGACAGCAGAGCTCATTTTGTTTCCTTGGGGAGACAGAGCGGGTGCCGGGACCATGGTGTTGCTACCTTAGCCATGGCATTCGTCACAGCAACACATGTCGTCGGCTATGGGAGAGTTTTCCTCTGCATCGCCCCCCTCGTCGAGGAGAGCGATCTCCCGAGCTCCATGTTCATCCACGACTATGTGGTTGTGCCACATGGGAGGCACATGATTGGAATCCAGGCCCTCTGAACAGCGATGTGCATCATCCTCGCGTCGTTCTACGATGACCAGGCACCCTTCGACCAGAATGTCGAGGTCGTGGACACTGCGATCTTCCAAAACTACAAGATTTGTCATGGGTTCATCCACAAGATACTCGTCGATGCGCCGGTGAGCACCGAGTACGACCTCGCCCCAGCAATTGGCAAACTAGGGGATCTGGCTCACCCGCCAATGTACAATACCATCGTGATCGACCACCAAATCGACAGCCATGGGCGCTCGTCCAGTGCCTCGACATTGACATCCTACTGTCGAAACTCCGGGAATGTTTGGTCTATTGCGAGACGTATGCCCTAATCCGCGCATGCAAAAAGGTTGCCGCTCCTGGAGCTCTTGCGATACCGAGCATGGTGTGCGTCACATGTATGCTGGAGTTGGAGCTAGGTGAAGCTCAGAGTAACTTCGCATCTTTTGCTCCTTGCCGTACCCCTGGGAGAAGGTTGATGTGCCTACTACGTTGCTACGGAAAACGTTTGGAGATGAAGCATGATATTTTGCATCCACTCTAGTGTTTCATATCTTGCCTTCTCGAGGCATATATTTCTTTACCCGTGAACCAAGGATTTCTTTACCCATGAGCCAAGGATACATATATTGAGGTAATAAATATTTGGGATGCCTAAACCACTAAAGTTGAAAGAATAAACTTCTAATGTAAACATTTTCTATCCCTAACATGCTGTTCTATTTGTTGCAACGTTTTTTTTCTTTTGCAATTCTAGTATTCCTTCATCTTTTAATTTTTTTCATAACAAAAAAATCTGTAATTATATGATTTATTAAGAATGTCTCACACTTTTTTAATTACATGATTTTGTAATGCATGAGTTTTTTTAATGACATGAATATTTAAAATATCATTGAACACTTTTTAATAATCACATGACCATCTTAACAAAAATATATTGACTACATTATTACATATGGTTAGCTATCTAGGTAGCACCTGTGAGAACGGCGCTACAACACAACACATAGCAGCAACGCATTGGGCGCTAACTAAATGTTTTGTTCTGTGAAATACTTCCACGAAGAGTTTAATTACTATTTGAATTTGTTTCACTTTTTGGTTATATTTTCCATTTTGCCCTGCACATCAGTTTATGATGCCCTAGGGCAGCAAATTAAAGGGCCCGGTTGTCTCTAAACTGTATCCATTCTTCACCGACATTAATTATAGGGAGCTAAAAGGAAAGTCTTGAAGCTCATCGTTTACAACCGGTCACAAACAGTGGGTCCACTTTCCGTTTCCACTAGGCGACCCGCAGTAGCATCCCGTCAGTTTACAGCCGGTCATGCGCCCTCCTTCCTTTGGCTATAAGAAATCGCGTCCGACGATCCGCCATGATGCAGAGCTCAATTCGTTTCATGAGAGAGAGAGAGAGAGAGAGAGAGAGAGAGAGAGAGCAGGCGCCGGGGCCATGGTGCATGGCGTTACTGTTAGCCATAGTCTTGATCTTGCGTCGGTTAGGGTTACTGTTAGCTGGTGATGGTGCATGGTGCATCGTGCATCGTGCTACTGTTAGCTGCATGCGTTGTGTTTGCTTGTAGCTACCTACATGCATGGAAGGAAACGGCTGAGTCCGTGTGGCGGTTTCGTAAGGTTAGCTAGTGCGGTGCATGCATGGAGACGTGGGTCCGTGTGTGCATGCTAGTTAGGGGGCTTAGTGGCTGGTTGATCTTGCGTGTGTGCGTGAGTGTGCTGGCGTGTGTGCTAGCCTGGTATAAAAAGCTCTCTACTGTACTGCTCAGGTGTCTGTGTCTCGAGTTGTTGCTCGAGGAAAAGACCGCCTTGCGGCAGGCGTATGCGCACCGGAAAAACACCACCGTGTCCTATATCCCCTCTTTCTTTTATCTTTGTTTGTGCGAGAGGGAGAGAGCGTGAGCGAACTGGGCACCGGCGCAAAGAGCAAGCTAGGGCTCGGCGCCAACAGTTCCCACCATGGCCGCACACCGCGGGAGGTCATGGAGACTGACGTCTACGGCTGCCGTAGAGTTCTCCTGCGCGTTGTTCCCCGCCTGAAGCTAAGCCATCTCCCGAGCTCCCTACGCATCCACGCCTCGTTCGACGACCGAGCGCCCTTCGACCACCGCGTCGATCGGCCATGGACCCTGCCGTCTACCGAAACTACGAGGCCTGCCGCGACCTCATCCATGGCATGCATGCTCGCTGACGGGCCTGTCACCGGCGAGGACGACCTCGCACCCGGTACCTGCGGTACCATCTTCACCGGCAAAGGGACTTCACCGATGTCATCGGCCGCACAATCGATAGCCTTCAGGGCGTCGTCCTGCGCTGCTTTGATGTTGACATCTACCTGCCTTTGTTACTGGTATGTCAGTTTTCAGCCATCCACAGGACTTAATCCGCGTCTGCAAAGAGGCGGTACACTGCTTGGTGTGCGCGATTGGCTGGAGTTGAAGCCTGGTGTTGAGGAGATCGTCATTCTGCCCCGCTTCCACACCCACGCCTTTCCACATCCTGTGCACCAAACCGTGGTTCTATCAAGAGTGAAAGTGCCCAATTCGTCTACGTGAGGTGATGCATTACTTTGGCTTTAGATTCTGAGATTCGATAGCTGATGGCGCTTGACTCATACATCTCGGATGCAAAGATGTTGATAGATTACATAGCCGATGAATAAATTCAGAGATTCTGTAGCTGAAGATGGTTTCAATTAATGAGCAGCAGTTCATAGATCTCGCAGTCCTAAGATGAGGGTTTCATGTATAACATATCCGAAAATTAACAATTGAGTTGGCCTCGATATGTATGAGTGGAGGATTGTCAGAAAATTTCCGTGATGATTTTTTATCAACAATTTCAGGTTATTGTTTCAATTCTTTTTAAGAGTATCCAGTAGGACATGTATAGACCATACACACACCTATAACGCCCTGCAAGGATATCAAATATTTCATGGTCAAGCATCTCTTTACTTGTTTTGTTCCTCACGTTATATGTAGTATGATTTGAAATTTTTGGGAGAGGGAGGTGATCTTGAAACGTGGTATTTGCTTCTCCACCTTTGCTCTTCTGGGAGTACTTGTTTTGGAACTCTACACTTTGAAAATAGAAATGACTTTGAGATGACGACACATACATACATAACATGTCAAATCATGTGCTTAAAAGTTCATTTCTCTTCAAGTTTTTTGTACTCGATGTAGGAAATCATCTTGATAACTCCCATATAGGAGTTAACATAATACTAAAATAATATACAACATGTACCAGACTAGCAATAGCACGACTAAGAATGTGCGGTCATGTTCTCCACAGGTATATTGGGAAATCACGTACTTTAAAGATAAACATTTTTCTACTGGGACAGAATGCTATAACAATGATTCTTAACCAATGAACTAAATTATTACTATTAACAAGGTATATTATGCACCGCATATAAACAAAATGAAACATCGAGGAAGTTATTTGCTTCCCAAATAAACAATACTTTCCATGGTAGAAGAAATTCCTTTGTAATGAAGTTGCAAACTAGCAACTTTTTGGGTTAAAATTCCAAAGTTTTATTAGGTCCTCCTATGCACTAGGAAATGTATCCTATGGAACAGCACAAAAACTTCATAAGCATATCCTACAGGTTAATAATGTAGCAACCTTTCTAAAAGGCACTAACAAACATAAGCACCACAGTAAACTAATAATTCGTAACTGACCTGAAGAATAAGACCAATGAACTTAAATAAGATCATGGAATTATTTGTAACCATCCCTTTAAGTTGACCTAGACCTAGTTCAACATGGAATTATGAAAACAACCCCTAAACCAATCTTTTGAGAAGTAATATTACTTCTGTATACAGGATCACAACTAGTGAATCTTAGAAGCTGCCAAAAAAGGAGAATAATTATGAGCTGTGATTACATTATTATAAACAATTTTAGTTATTGAGACATAACACAACTTAGTGTTTAATGCTAGGTGGTCTTTCCGCTTCCCTAGATGTGGCACCGCTTGTAGAATAGGGGCATGAGAGATCTATGAATATATACAATATACATACTGATTATAGGCAACACATGCATTAAAATAACAGTAAATAGGCTCTATGCACTATAAGGTTAGTCTATGCAAGCACTAGTTCAACAGCGGGAGCGAGTAATGAACAAACAATCACCTGTGTTTATAGATATGAAACACTAACTGAAAATGTATAAAACGCCAAAGAAGGTGAAATTGGAGGCACTAATATATTCAATAAGCTAATACATAAGGAACTATATGACGACACTTGGTTTTGAGTCGGATAATATTACCGATCTTAAAAGATCTGATCAAGCCCTCTGAAAACCCAAGTGAAATCTGAGTGGCTAGTGAATATCCTAGGACACCTTCTCCATTTCCAAGAACCAAACATTTAATACAATTAGGGATCATTTCGGACTTGAGGAAGTATTTTTGAAAGCTTCTCCATTTGCGTGAAGCTGATCTATCCTACCAAAGATCGAAGCAAAACACCCATAGATGACCAGGAGAGATCCATAGAGAAGATTATGAGGAGTGACACTCACTAGTCACCATCGTGATGAGAAGATTGTGTGCTCATCTTGGTTGTTGTGGCCCGGCATGGGGTGCCTGGTATGAAAAGTTTACATCCCGTGATAGCTTTCTCCTTCTCCTACTTCTCGTTCTTCTTTTTCTCTTTCTCCAGTTCCGCACGGAGAGTTTCTACTTCTTCCTACAATGCCAGATGCTTGGATTCCAGTTCACAATATTTCTACTCAAAAGACATGAGATAGCAGTTAGTAATATAGTGATCGAGAGAAACTATGGATTCAAAGGGATTGACCAAAATTTCAAGGACAAAGAATAATCTAGTAATGTAGACTCCAACTGATTGTCAACAATCAGCCGGAGTCATGAATTTAAGATATCGGTTCTAGATTTATGAAGAAGGAAATAAACTAACTGTATAGACTCTGATTGCTTGCAATCAATCAGAGTCTCGGAGGCAACACCTAGTATGTGCACTGAACGTGCCCCTACTGGAAGAAAACATATCAGGTGCTACTCAGATGACAAGTCAAAAAGTTGAACGTCCGAATGAAAATGGTCGGCACTTAAGGTGGTACTTTCTTGGGGATGAGATTTCAGAGCCTCACTTGAATTGAGTTAATCCTTCAGCTTGGGGTTCATTAGCTCGGCTTGAGTCATGGACTCTTCTCTGGTACTAACCCCATCCTCTAGAGTGCTGGCCAACGGATACAATACATAAGGTATAGTGGGAGGCACTGAAGGTCGGGGCTTCGTAACCGCCAATGCACTTGGACTGGCTTGTACAATATCGGTCAGCGCTCGCACACTTGCATCCAACAGAATTTCCAGAAATTTTGGTACCATGTCATGATCGGTGTCCATATCCACAAGATTTCTCCTTGGACTAGGAGCATCAACGTCCATTTGAACATACTCTTCAGCATCATCCACAGTAATCACTTCTTCATTGGCTACAAACAATGCAAAGCAACAGTTCATCAGTCCTTGCACTGTCTTTTCTACTTTGATGATTTTACAAGAAATATAATACCTTTCGAACTAACAACAGCAACGTCAGGTTGTCCTTTGGCTTTACTTGCAGTTTGCTTGGTAGGTTGGCTGTAGAAGTAGCAACCCTGCATCGGAAGAGGATATAAGATGGTTATAATGTCCCAATGATCAAAGCAAGATTCAGCTACAATACTTACTTGGAGACAACTGGCACCACATTCTTTATGTTACAGCTAGGCTGGGCTGCCAACAACAGCTGGTCGGAAGGCGTTGGGAGATCTCCAGCAGACAAGTAGACAGAAGCCAAATCTGGTCCTATTGCAACATGGCCCTGGGACACTGCCGCAATATTGCTAGCAGAGAGGTCCAGACAGAACTGCAGCAGATGTGGGGATGGACCAGGAGCTGATGGTGAGAGTGGAGGCCTAGAATCAGAGTGGGATACTATAGCAAATCTTAAAGATCTGATCAAGCCCTCTAAATACCCACGGGCATGCAATATTCCCTTATAATAACACAATGAAATCTGAGTGGCTAGTCAATCCTAGGAAAACATGTCCGTTTCCAAGAAGCAATCGTGTAATAAAAATAGGGCGCATCGGAGGGGCTTTGGCCTGAGATGGAATAACACTTCTCGCCCGCTATCGATTCCCTCTCTCTATTCTCTGCTCGTCAGATATTTTCTTCACCACGAGCAGCATTCAGCAGCGCCAGAGATCTCTTCCGCCGACTCCGTCGGCAAGAACTCTGGCAGCCGGTCTTGTCCCTTCTCCCATGTGGGCAACGACACCGGCGAACTCCCTCCACCGTGAATACGTTACCAGTGTCCCAACGAAACGTGTCGTGGGTATAGCCATTAACTGGTAGGGGAATGGAGATTTAGTAATTGATGCTCACCTTGGTCATCGTTGCCCTTGTCGCTTCCGCGGCCGCCGAGCATGTCCTGGCCGCGGCTGCCCTGGAGGGGCGTGGAGGAGAACCCAGGCGGGCCGGCGGAGGAGAACTCAGGCGCGGAGGAGAACCCAGGCAGGCCAGCGGAGGAGAACTCATGCGCGGAGAACCCAGGCGGGGTGGCACCATAACTCCCTGCAAGGATACATATATTGAGGTAATAAATATTTGGGATTCCAAAACAACCACAATTGAAAGAATAAACTTCAAATGTGAACATTTTGGATCCCTAACTTGCTGCTCTATTCGTCTTAATATTGTTATTTTATTTTATTTTTGCCTTTCTAGTGCTCCTTTAACTTTTTTTTCATAACAAGTAAATCTGACATTGTATGATTTTTCTAAGAATGCGTCACACACTTTTTTAATTACATGATTTGGCAATGCGTGAATTTTTTTAATTACAAGAATATTCTGAAAACCATTGAACACGTTCTAATCACATGACCATCTTACTAAAATATATTGACTATCTTTTACTTGAACATGTTTTAAAATGCATTCAACACTTTTTTCATTTACATCAAAATTTCCATAAATGTATCATACTGTTTTTTTATTACATCGATTTCTAGTAATGTTTTTTTTTCTAATGACAAAAATATTATGAAAATTGACGAACACTTTTTAAATTACATGAATTTCTTTGAAAAATTGTGAGAAACACATTGTTAGTTACATGAACATTTTCTAATCTATGAATTGCTCCTCTTCAGCAATGAGGTCTATGAACTTATCATCTTAGTAATCTAGCTAATATTCATATTACTAAATCTTGCTCTGATCTTATAAGCTGAAGTACCTCATCATCTTACAACGATAAAATGGGAACGTCAGTACATGAATCCCTCATGCAGTAAAAAAAAAATCAAAGTACAGTTCTCTTTGAGCTGTTTGCGGTCTTTACTGACCTTAATTAGCGAGCAAATATAAAAGTATTCAAACTCATTAATTAGGGAGTACATGGCTCTTGTCCACAACCACAAACAAAACACACAGCGAAAAAGCAATGCGGAAGCAAAGCAACGAGGAGAAAATTCTTATCGTTTGCCGCGCTCAGCCGGGTGGCCGCCAGGTCCGACCCCGTCGCCGCCGCCACGAGGATCCCTCTAACATCCGAGCTCCTCACCATCCTGCATGGCGATCTCGAGCCCTTCCCCGACGACCACTCCTACATGGCCCTCCATCTCCGCCTTTCGCAGCAGCAGCTCGACTCCATCTCTGCTAGCCACCCCTCCGCCACACCACCGTAATGTCCACAGTCTTCCCTGCCCCCGCCGCCCTCCCGGGCGCCCTCTCATGTGTCACCACCCCTTCCTCCGCCCAGAGCGCATGCCAATCCGGCGATGGAGATGGTGCGACTGCGGGTCATATCCGCGGAGGAGGACACGCTCCACTATCGCCCGCTGGTGCGCCGCATGCGACTCACCTTTGAGGCGCTCTGGGCCGCTACCACCGCACCACACTGACCGCAACGCCGAGCACAACCCGGGAGGTGCAAGCGCAACTAGGCCGACTTATGGGCCCTCGGTGCCATGATCACAGGGGGGCTCTGTCGGGCGCCTTCGTCGGCTACGCCTTCAACTACCGCGCCGAGCTCCTCATCCTCGGCCCCACAACCAAACGCGGGCCGGCATCGGCTATGTGCCCATGCCTCGTTCGAAGATGACCCTGCGGTCTTATGAAACTACGAGGCCTACCGCGACCTCATCCACAGGATGCGCGCCGACGGGCCTGTCCCCTTGAAATGGGCGGGGGGGGGGGGGGCATCATCACCCGCAAATGGACTTCGCTGATGAGATCGTCCCCAAGATCGATAGCCTTGAGGGTGTCGTCCCATGCTTCAACATCGACATCAACCTGTCATAGTTACTGGTATCTCTGGTTTTTAGCCATCCACAGGCGGACGTTGTTGTAAGAGCTCTGGCGGTACCCGGCCTGGCGTGCGCGATTCGCCATTTGGAGTTGGAGCCTGGTGACAAGGAGATGGTGAGGCTGGCATGCCTCCACAATAATGCCTTCCACATCCCGTGCATCAAAGTGTGGTTCTATCAAGAGTCAAAGTGCCAAATTTGTCGGCGTGAGGTGATGGATTACTTCGGCTTTAGATTCTGAGATTAGATAGCTGAAGGTGCTTGACTCATACATCTCGAATGCAAAGATGTTGATAGATTACAGAGTAGATGAATAAATTTCTTCCCCACAAAAAAGAAACAAAGAATAAATTCTGATGTAATTAATATTTGGGAGGTGGGACTGGTTTTTCAGCACCCGGGTGTCTAGGCACCTGGTTCATCAGCACCTTCCGTGAAGCAACTAGCCCATAGAGATTTTCACCAAGTGGCAATATATAAAACGAATATGTGCCTATACTCACACTGTTCATTTGTAGGCAGATTCCCCCTCGCCTGTTACCGCATCTTTCCGTTTCCTGGTAAACGGCCAGATAAAATGGGGTCGGGACCCCCGGGTGCTACCGCACCTTTCTGTCTCATCAAGGGTGAGTGGCCAGATAAAAGGGGGTCGGGACCCCAGGTGCTACCGCACCTTTCCGTTTCTTGGTATCTGTGTAAGGTTACAAAGAGCAAAGTGAGCAGTTGGTAGTAGCCATACAGGAATTTAACCACTGCTGGATTATTGATTGTGGGAAAAATTGCAGAAGATATGAGCAAATATCACTTATCCCGAATTCATCTAACTAATACTAGTAATTAGTACTCCCTCCGTGCCAAAATATAGTGCTTCCTCTATTTCCATGCTTCAACTTTGACCATAAATTAACCAACGAGACCAACTGCGGTGGGAGCAAAAGTTATACCAGTGAATTCGTATTCATAAGAAGTTTTCAATTATATATATTTTTCTCCCGCCGCAGTCGGTCTCGTTGGTTAAATTTATGGTCAAAGTTGAACCTCGGGAAACACAGGCGCACTATATTTTCAAATGGAGGGAGTAGCGTGTCAGCCTAGACAGCAAACCACTTGCTCTTATCTACATCAGATTTGTTAATTAGATAGGTAACATGGATTACTAAGAAGGTTGTCAGGAATTTAGATATCATGTTATATCAGATAGAAGAATTCATTTTGGATCGGAGTGAGTAACTGTTAATTTTTTCTTAATGCCTAGCTTAATTCTAAATGGGTCATCAAAGTCCAGATTGCAACTCCCTCCGCTCGTCTCACTATTAGCGTCTTTGTCTGAGAATCTGTTTCAAAGCATTTGCCAGTTGAGAGAATAAAAGAAATTGTTTACTGCTGTATTTCTACACTTAAATGCTTTCAACCTGGTAAAGGTGATTGTAGTTTCTGAATCTATAGGAATGTAGCCAAAGATATATAGTTATAGGAACCGAAGTGAGTAGTGACCAGTAATGCTATGTAGTATAGTGATACATCATTTTAAGCCAACACCATTGACTTTGGTTGCAATAAGATAAGGTAGTACATAGTATCTACAAATGGCAGGTCCATATTACTATTTTGAAATAACTGACAGGAGCAGCATAACTTATCTGATGCCCTTGTTTTCGAGCCAAACGATAGACTAGTTAATGAGTCATAAATACCTCGACTAGTCGATCGGGATGGCATGACTTGTCGAGAGTCGCTAACAAAATGACTCGTCGACTCGTCAACTCAAAAACCTTGATCTGATGTGGATATTTATTTTAAGGAATGGTGATAAAAGCTCAGCTTCTAGTAACGAATTAGCAACTTTGGATCTCTCGCCCGCTCACCTCGCTGGGCAAGGAAAACCTTGCCAACGGATGGTAGCCGAATTGGCTTGCTCACACAAACGAGGAAAAAACTTGGAACTGCGGGTAACGAGATGAGTTGCCGGGGAACCAAACCCCTCGCTTCTTTGCTTTGCGAGGCAAGACACGCGCTTGCCCAGAATCCAAATTTGCAATAAGCTTTGCTAGATTTACATGCCATGCCTGATTAGGCATAGCTTTGTTTTTCTTTTACCCATTTAATTTTGCTGGTCCCTGGCAAAGACCCAGTCAGAGTGAGAATTCACAACCTATGGGGACAGCAACAAATTCGAATAGGTTTACTTTTGCTGGTCCCTGACAAAGAGCCACTCAGAGTGAGAAGTTCAGAATTCAATTTGCCCTCAATACAAAGTTCAGAATGTTGGGTAGTTGACGACAAAATTATGTACTAAGCTACATCATGGTCAACAAAAATCTTAAGATTCTTCCAAAATAGGTTTAGTTTGACAACAGCCTAGAAATTCAACAATATAGCAAGAATTCTAGTAGGAAAATATTGGTCATCATCTGATGGAAAAGTAAATCAAAACACAAGTTTAGGAGCACAGCAGGGGTTCTTAAGTAGTAGGCAACGAACGAAACACTTAAGAGCGCTTAATAGTCGTGGCAACAAAGAGAATTATTTTGTTTTCTCTACTGAATAAAATAATGAAAAATAATGATGTTCATTAGATATGTTAGGCTGCATATTGTGCAATTTATATAAAAGGAGTTCCATATAAAGAGCTCCATATTAGATGGAAGGCCATGAAGGATTCATAAATGAAACTAGGATCTGTTTACATTCAGCCACCAATAACAGATATCAAGTGACAACATCAATTAGTATTACCTAAAAGCAAATATATAAGGGACTAGATCATTCATACAACTACGCATTATCCATTGGATCGCTTGTCGCTTACAAAATATGTAAAGCTAACCAACATTGTTCAAAGCCACAAAAGGGCATGCACCTGAAGAGCATGTTTTGGAATGCTGGCACGGAACTAGACCATTAGGCATATGCATGCACACCCAACGACTAGTTTTTACAAAGGCATTTGTTCCACCAAGTTAAATGCATGAAGAAGCAAGGACTTTCAGCAATCATCCGCCAACCAAATCTGTGAAACAGGGAATATAAGGTAAACCACCCATGAAATCTCCAGAATTGCACATAAGATGCACTTTCCACCCTCCTCTATTTTAATAGCAATGCACCGTAATTCTTCACCCTCCTCTATTTTAATAGCAATGCACCGTAATTTTACATTCCGTAAATTTTGTCTTATTTTGTACGTAAAAATAGATCGTAAAAAAAAATATAGTCGCCGTAAAAAATATTTTATGTTACGTAAAATTACAAACATAAAACATAGTGTAAAATATACATAAAATGCATTTTTTCTGATCTTATCACCTATATTTTTGTATTCTTATGCCAAATTTTATGTAGTAAATCAATATGAATGTAACTATTTGTATTTCAAACGTAATTTATTTATTATACGATCGTAAAATTACCTCGGGTGAAGAATAACTTATTCTGCACCCTGGGTAATGAATAGTGTCCCATATATATAAAGGGACTAGGTCATTCATACAACTAGGCGTTATCCATTGGATCGCTTGTCGCTTACAAAATATGTAAAGCTAACCAACATTGTTCAAAGCCACAAAAGGGCATGCACCTGGAGAGTACGTATTGGAATGCTGCCACGGAACTAGACCATTAGCCACACGCACACACAATCAACGACAAGTTTTTACAAAGGCATTTGTGCCACCATGTTAAATGCATGAAGCAGCAAGGACTTTCAGCAATCATCCGCCAACCAAATCCGCGAAACAGGGAATATAAGGTAAACCACACATGAAATCTCCAGAATTGCACATAAGATGTGCTTCCCTGCTATACATATCATACGACAGATTCACCTCCTTCCAGTCAGTAACGAAAATTAAATTACCACCCGGATGAATTGCAAACATCTCATACTTAAAGGTCTTGTCCTCTTCGTCAAAATCCTCTCTCGCATATTCCCTTCCAAACATTTGGGGAACATCAATAGTATGCTTTAGGGTCCACACTTCACTAGCATAATCCTCAAGTACCCTCACAAAGAGTTGGTAATAATAAGGAACCATAGACCAAGCATGCAATTTCCCTTGAGAGTATCCAATTGAGCTATAACCAGACCTAGCTTCTTCCATTCCTTCCGGGAGAGCAATTTCCCCAAAAACACCCCCCTTTGAGTCCACTGCAGATATAATAGGTTCCTCGATCACCAAATTCATAAAATCCATCATGCCATCCACGAAGGCACATTATGCAGTAAATGGAGGGTACTCTTTGGTATCCCCCCACTCACGGCTGTTCTGAGTCCATCGCCCAGTTTCGGACGATTATATCGCCACATCGTCGTGCAACTCTACCAGGGGTGTAAACACCAAAAAGCGGAACGGGACGGCCGCGTCAAAAAAAGCCAGGAAGGGTTGTGCTAGTTTGACATGCGCATGTTCATCACCCTCTTCATCTTGCCATACTATAGGCGGTAACACAGTCCACTACCCGTCATAGGATTGCACACGATATAATTGCATTCCTCATCTTCTTGCGATTCCCAGCATTTGCTGAGGAGAAGGCTGCTGCTACATTGTTTGAGCTTGACCCTAGTGTAGCTCCCGCGAAGGAAAGGGAGCGACGCGTCAACCAGAGAGGCCGCTCCCGGCCCTCGACAGATTGCTGAAAAGAAGACCGCCGTCTGAGTGGCAGGTGGGGAAGAATATGTAATTCTAGGGGTTGGACTTCACAAGCCGGAAAGGGCAATAGAGACGCGGCTGTGTGTGCCTGGATCTGGATGGGCTTTACCACTTCTTCGAAAATTTTGCCCAAAGGTTGTATATATCGGTAAATAGGGCAAGAGAGTGGGGCGGTGGCTGTGTATATTGGGAAAAACATTTTTCTAACAAATTACCTTCTATGGATGCAGATCATTATCTGTCCAAATTTATGTAGGGCATATGTATAAGGCATATCCAAATGTCCATGTATACCTACTTCCATTTTAGAGACACACAAAGGCATGGCTTTCTTCAACGTTTTTCAAACTAGTTTTGTCATCTATTTTCAAGTTTCAAGAATAAAACAACGGTAGATGTAGCATGCCAAACAATTCACAGTAAATTATACTACATATATAGCTTATCCTGGAGCGGGCCGACGGGAAGAAAATGCCAGCAAGGGCACCGCCATACGAATCAAACCATAGAAAAACGGTTACTTGGTCCAATAGTTCATAAAAAAACGCTCCAACTTCCTCATATGAAGGGGGTTGCAACTCCCCTGATACTTTCCCAATACCGCATGACCCATAATTTCACTCCATCGCCTTTACATCTCATGTCACCCGGCCCGCTCATCCCATTCAATGCTCTCTTGTGCCACCAAACCGCCGAGCGTCCCCAGCGACCACTAGGGCACTAGGCCGCCATCGTCAGTCGTAGTGGGCCATCGCATCAGCTGACGCCGCTCGCCCCTTCATATTCCTTCGTCTGACAACCCATGAGACCATTGAACCTGCATCGGCGTACCATCTGCGCATTACCACCCATGCCTAGGCGCGGCCGGTTAAATCCATGAGCAATCCACAAAGGGGAAAATTCAATTCCATGAGTTTAAATGGGACCGATAGTGGGTACCACACCCTTACCTACAATTTTGCTACGCTGATCAAACAAACGGCCCCAAATAGGATCAGCCAGGGCAACCCAACAGCCAGGTTGATAGGAAGTCCGACCACACCCCATGGCAAATGAACTCAACTATTAGAAAAGACTAATCCCACTCGGAACCACTTGAGTAATGGGAAACCATGCGAACCGAATATGGATCTCCAACAGTGTATGACCGTGGCGCGTCGTGCGGGTGCCCAACGAACTGCCCCAACCGGATGACCCAACGCAGGATGAGGCACCGGCTGGTGGTGTTCCGGTCCAACGAGAAGAAGTGGACCTGATCCAGCTTGGCGCATTCCTCTTCGAGTTCACCGGGGACGTGCTCCACGCAGATCACCTCCGCATTGCCAACGCCAATACCGGCGCATCCATGCAGGAGCAGGCACGCTTCATCGAGCTGCGGAAGTTTCCCGCGAGGTGGATTGAGTCGGGGTACGCCCCCGCGGTGGCGCTTCCAGACGACAGCGAGGAACCGCCCCGGTTCGCGCAGTGCGCGACACCGACGTACGTGCTCGACGTGTCCAAGAGGAAGAACATCACCCCCGCCGGACTCCACCCCCGCCGCCCCGACCCCCGCCGGACTCCAACCCCGCCGCCCCCGCGCCCCCGTGCCCCCCACTCCTGCCGCCCCGACCCCCGCCGGACTCCACCCCTGCCGCCCCCGCGCCCCCGTTGCGGCACCGTCGCCGTTCTCTTCACCGACCTTGCCCCCGCGCCATGGCTTCGTGCTCCGGCCACTCCCGCCCCTCGCGCGCCCACATACGGCAGCGAAGGTGCCCGGGTCCCCCGCTCGCCGTCTCCTCCGACTCCTCCAAGCCCCTCGCCTCCTCCTCGACTGGCGGCGGCGCCGACCCTGACGAGGAGCCCGTCCTGCCCCTCCTCCAGGAACTCGCAGTAAGTTCGATTTGCAATGCACTACTCCAAATCCTGGTCAAGTAGTTGATGTTGATTCCTACAAAAAAAAGTAGTTGCTATTGATGTAGTCTGAATTTAGAGAGGAATCCTGCAGTTGATGTAGTCCAGTATGTCAGATTTGATTTAGTCTGAATTTAGAGCTGCGTGTAGTGCCAAACTGGATGATGTTGTGCTATGAATTTAGAGGTTTATGTAGTGCCAAACTGGATGTAGTGCCAAATTTTGCAGTATGTAGACTCTATTTTGAAAATCAGAGATAATGAAAAGATCAAGCTGAGATTAATACCAGATCAAACTGAATAGCGGAGTACTGCTCACTGCAAAAAAGTGGAGTATCCACTCAAATTTTTGTATCTCAGTTTAAGTTACTGAATTTGCAAGCACTGTTCAGAGTAGATTTTTGGTTGAATTACAGTGCTTTCAATCAAGTTGCAACATTTGTCACTGTCGGATCATCACAAGCTAGAATTCCATCAAAGTGAGTAATACTTTCACTATCCTAATGCTTTATAAATGCAGAGAAGATGCTCATTTTTTTGTAACCTGTAGATGCCATGCTCAATTTTTTGGTAAAGCTAGAATTCCATATATTGTCTGCTTGTGTGATGCACTGCTGTTGTATATTCGAGTGTATTCGTCCTTTAAGCATGTTATTTTCTGGAGTGTCCATGGAAATATGAGCAGAGTAACTAAATTGTGTAAGCATACAGTAACTAATGCCTCACTCTTGAATGCCCTACATCTGTTCAGAAGGGCCAGTGTTAGCAACTTGTTACCGAATTCATAATATTTCTCGCAGCTGGTAGGGGGTTTGTACCACATGGAGCAGATGAGCTTGGATCGGAGCTAAGATAATCAGTTTGCTGGGTTTTGTCTCCGCCCATCGTGTCGTGATGATTTTGCAGGTACCCCGAGAGGCCCTTGAGTCTGCTGAAATGTCGATTAACTTCCGTTCCGGCAAATTCGGGTACTCCATATGTCCTATTTTCAGCAAAGGTCATGGTGAAATTTTCCGTGAATTTTAGCATGACTTTGCTAAAAATAGGACATGTGGGGTACTTGCGACTAACGCATGGGCTGGGGTATCTTAGTACTTAGTTAAGTAGGATCAACTGCCCCGCCATTCCGATAAACCCTAGATGATAAACCCAACATAGGTGGCAATAGAGCCAAGTGATTAGTGCCAAGTGATTAGGCCCAACCTAGGGTGCCTAGGCATCGATAAACCCTAAATGATGAAAACTTAACTTAGCATTTAGGGTGCCTCAGCGTTGACAAACCCTAAATGATGAAACCTTGGCTTCTATAGGGTGCCTCGGTGTCGATGAGAACCTAAATGATGTACGCTTAGGCTTTTAGGGTGCCTCGGCGTGGACAAACCCTAAATGATAAAAGCTTAGCTTTTAGGATGCCTCGGTGTCGACAAACCCTAAATGATGAGACCATGATCTTGTTCCTTGACAATAACCAACTTTTTGACCAAACTTTTTTCCTATTTAGAGCGAAACATGGCCCACAACGATGAGGCCAGCGGTTCTGGCGGGAAGCAATTCTGGGAGCTGTCCCAGGAATTGGAGGAATAACCTCACCGCTATGAGGACGCCGCGGAAGACACCGATCCTGACTACACAACCACTAGTGGCATCGGGGATGACACCACTGATGGTGCCGCCAAGGATGCCACCACTGATGATGGCGGCGCACGCACAGATGGCAGCCAACCGAAGAGGCAACGGAAGGACCGGCGCCCGAGCGTGCTCGGCACCGTGAAGGAGGAATTTACTGAACTGAACTCCGACGGGCATCCGATGGCGCCCGAACAAGTAGTCAAGGGGTACTCGGTTCAGCTCGGGTGCATTCTCCGGAGCACCGTCTCGATCAACACCGAGAACCTAAGGCATAAGGACCGAGGGAATTTGCGCAGCCTCTTCTTCACGAAGCTGCCCGAACGATACAAGTTCCCCGCTGAGTTTGCAAACACACGCCTCTCAGGTAATAAAGTGAACAGTGCCGCCCTCACGAGGATGAGCATGGCCCTGTCTACATGGAAAAGCACGGTGAAGGCAATGATTGAAAAAGGTGATAGTTATGAGAAGATCAGGGCGAAATATCCTTTGATGAGCGAAGATGACTACAAGGAGTTCAAGATCAAGTGCGAGAGCAGCGCAACCTCCGAATCAAGTCAGTGGGGGAAAGAAATGTGGAAGTTGAACTTAGGGGTCCATTAATTCGGTCCCGGGGGTTACAGTGTGGCGGAGCCTATATGGAACAAGGAAGACGCGGAGCGTGCCGAGCAAGGCCAACCGCCCCGCTTCGAGAAATACCATGACAAGCAAACCAGGAACTTTCTCAGGGCCCGATACAAGGAGGACCCGGTAACAAAGGAGCTTACCACGAATCCGAAGACCAGGGCGCTTGAGCTTGTTCTGGTAAGGAATACACCCCCGCGTAATTAGCTCCATATGGCTGCATTCTAATTAATCCCCAATATTTCTAATATGGTTCACGTTTCTTCTGCGGGACAATGAAAGCAGTAGCGCGGGGTCGTCTCAGAGCTCCCCTTTCGACACCCCTTTAAATAGGTCGTTGAACATAATGAAAAACAAGGATAAGCTCAGTAAGCCGACGTCAGCTGGTCGTGTGGCCGGCAAAGGCTTGTCCACAAAATGGTCATCATACTTTACCGCTGGTGGGCGAAAGGAGAAAAAGACCAGCTCGGAAAGCCAGTCGCGCGAGGTTGAAGCACTCAAGGCACAAGTGGCGCGGATTCTGGAGATTGTCCAAGAGCATGTGCAACAACAACTGGGAATGACGCTCAACGCCATGGTGCCTACGTTGATTCATGGGCTGACGACGTGGATTGCGGGCGGCCAACAGGGGCCTCCCCCGGTTCCCAGCTTCACGGCCAGCAACTCGCACAACGCACTGGCGGCGCCATTGGTGTCTCCGGCGGAGGCGGTATTCGTGTTTCCGGCGCCAGCACGGGCATTGGAGCTTAATGCACCCAGGTGTACGCCGGCCGGCACCTCGCCAGCAAGCGGCCCCTCCCTCAGTTGCACGCCCGCCGTTGGCGGTGCCTCGACATTAGCCGAGCTCGACGGCATCACGGTAACTAAGCCTCTCGGCCGATGAATTCATCTCCTTGCCTTTGACTGGGCATCCCTGACGCCCTACATGTTTTCGCAGGGCACCGCCGATGTTCCTTGCAGTCTCCTGCAATTCGTGGGCGGCGAGTTGGTCGATGTCGCCAAGGGCAGAATCGTTCAACCACGCAACCCCGTGTTCCACGGTAATCCGATGCCACCCACAGTGTATATGGTTGAAGTGGTTCGGGTGCTGCCAGGCTGCGACCAGCTGTTACCTCCGATTCAACTCGCTGGGGCCGACGAAGAAGATGAGATGACCCTTAGTGCCTGCTTAAGATGGCCCCTGCTTTGGCTGAAGAGTTAGATTCGTTTGGGGGCGGGGACACCACCCCACAGACAAGACCGCCAGTCGTGCCGGCGCCAAGCCATGGCATGAACGCCGCAACGCTACTGGACATGCCGGACATCCCTATGGCACAGGATCCGGACATGCATATGGCACATGATCTGGACGACGACGACAACAACGATGGTACATTCACCAACGTCGATAAGTACTTTGCCGAACATGGGTACGGTGACGAGTTCTGCGGGCCTCCTTCTCAAGTACCCAACCAAGACGACCACGATCTAGCTAGTACGGCGGAGAAACCCAATTGCAATAGCCGTCGTCTAGCGTTTAGTTCTCAGGAGACGCCTCCAGCTGCCGCTTCACCGAGCCTCAGTTAGCTGAGGTGCGAAATATTATCAGCCCCAACATGCTCAAGTAGGCGGTCTGTAAGAAAAATTCGGTCCCATTACAACAGATCAAGAGAAGGGACAGAAACGAAAGGCTAAAAAGGGCGCAGGTGCGAGCCAGCCGGCACCGAGTACGATCCATGCTCAGGACGGGCCACCTTCACCTAAGGATATCTTGAGGAGGGTCCATGTGGCGGGTAGGGCGATGCTACCGACAAATATGCTCAATGCTGCAACCGGTGCTATGCAGAGTCTGCATGACAGTGTTCTTTCTTTCGAGAAGCGGCGTCTCAGAGAGAATGATGTGGCATACCCGGTTTTCATGGCCAAGGTGCCAGAGGGCAAGGGCTTTGTGGATGGCGCCATCAGGGTATGATCGTCCTGCGGTTTGATGACATCTTTGCTATGTTTAACCTTCATCCGCTGCACTACACCTTCGTTCGGCTGTTTTTGCTGAGTATGGAGATGCGGATCATTAGAGACAAGACCCCAGACATCGTGATAGTCGACCCCTTCAACATGCATGCCATGCTCTTGGGTAGCGCTGGGGACCACTAAGTCGCGAGTTCACACCTCGAAGGCGTCATTCTGGCAAACCCAGACAAGGATAACTTCGTCGTGTCTTACTTTCCTGAGTAAGTCATCCCTTAACCGCCCCGTAACATATGATTTCTTAGATTTCGATTGTTTTTTTTCTAACATTCCGTGTTCTGTGCAGTGACACACATTGCACACTCATCCTCTTAAGCCCGAAATATTCCATGGCCACGTATTTCGACCCGAACCATGACTCCCAGATAGACTACACTCATCCTCGTAAGTTCTTGATGATGTTCTCCCCGGCTACGCCAAATCTGGAGGCACCTTCACCAGGCCTGTCTGTAGGTATGGCAGGCACATGTTCGCCCACAATACTAAGTTCTGCTGCGTCAAGCAGCCGCCTGGCGGTCAGAAGGATGCCTACTATGCCCTCCATCACATGTGGGCGATCGTACGGGACCATCATCACCTTCTGCTACCAGATAATCTCAAAGATTGGGCCGCGAGATTGTCGGCAATCCAGGACGCGGACATCAGACAAGAATCTTTCGCATCCAGTCAGAGTTTGTAGAAATCATCCATCAAGATGTCCTTCATACCTCGGGGCAGTTCTACCTTAGATATCAACCGTCCAATAGTGAGATAGACACAACGCTACAAATGCAGGCTGACAACGCCCGCGATTCCATGACCATCACGACAAACGGCGACTTCATCCATGCTCCGGTCCCATGAGTCGAGTCGAAAGTAGTGATGCTATGTGTTGTTCTGAAACATTGATTGGCTCATGTTGTAATTAAACTTTAATGAATTGTATGTCTCTTTGGTTTGGACAGTCGTTCAACTTAGATGTAATCGATGTTATTTATTAGCAGGACCATGAATCGTGCTATTAAGGTCTTGCTTTTCTCTTCCGATCCTTTTGTTGCATACTTATATATTGCTCATGTATTGTCTGTTGTTTGGCTTGTGCATAGAGATGCCGTCGTATGTCGTGTACAAGGGTAGGGTTCCCGGAGTCTACGACGACTGGGAGGAGTGTTGGAGACAGGTTCACCGTTTCAGCGGTAACAGTTACAAAGGGTACACCACTAGGGCGGAGGCGGAATCTAGATACGCCCGCTATCTAGTGGGAGAGAGGAGGGAGTGTTGGAGGAACCGGATGAAGACCAGTTTCATCTCGATGATGCTCATCGTGATGACCGCAGCTCTCTTCTATGTGATGGTAGTTTAGATGATCGACATCGACTTGTAATGTGAAGACAAACTCGCTACTCGCGGTCTCGAGACTTGTAATGTTCTATCTTGTTCGGTCTTTTGAATTCGGAGACTAATATGATGAATTGTATTCGCAGACTAATATTCTATTGTATTCGATGAATCTATTGTTGTTGTGCGGTGCTGTCTATATTCTGTCCAATAATATATTTTGTAACCTATGCAAAAATCAGAAAAGTAAAAAAACCGTAATATTCATACTAATGGTGCATCATCTCAAAGTGCGCCATTAGTATGCCGAAGGATACTAATGGCGCATCACTACACAGTGTGCCATTAGTATGCCAAAGGATACTAATGGCGCATCACCCCACAGTGCGCCATTAGTATGCCAAAGCACATGGGTAAATATGGCCCCCTGGGAGGCATACTAATGGCGCATGTTGGTCTATACTAATGGCGCACGGCGTGGTGCCCCATTAGTATATAGGGACAATTCCATTTCTCCCCCTAACTTGAGCCACCACCTGGCATTTGCCCCTAATTTTCAGGTATGCTCAAAAATACCCCTCTTCCATCAAGTCACCTTATAGAAATACCCTTGCCGTCCGGTCAAAGGGCTTCGACCGTCTAGTGCATAGTAATGGTGAACATTAAATTTGAAAAAATAGCAAAAAAATCAAAAAAAATCTGAAATTTTGTCGGCTCGAAGATACTCAAGGGCGCAAGGTGCGTGCAAATTTTCACGCTATTTGGACATTCCAGGAACTCATGGGAAAGGAAAAAATGTAAATCTATACACTGTAAATAGTAAATTCAAAAAAAATAGCAAGAAAAATTTAAAAAGTATGAATTTTTCTAGCATCAAAGAGGCTTAGGTGCGCAAGGCGCTTGCAATTTTTTTTGATCAAATGACATGCGAGGTGCTCTAGCAAAAAAAACAAAATAGTGCATTTTTTCAGAGTTTTTTTTGCGCCAAATATAGTTTTTTCTCCACGAGCTCCTACAGTGTCGAAACACAACAAAAATTTGCACGCACCTTGCATACCCCAGCCTCTTTGATGCCAAATTTTTTCACAATTTTTTGAATTTACTATTTACAGTGTACGTTTTAAAGTTTTTCCTTTGACACGAGCTCCTGGAATGTTGAAACTGTGCCAAAATTTGTACGCACCTTTCTCCCTTGAGTATCTTCGATCCCACAAAATTTCAGATTTTTTTGATTTTTTTTGCTATTTTTTCGAATTTACTATTCACCATGTCACTGTTCATCGCATGGTCAAACCCCTTTGACCGGACAGTAACGGCAGAAAAGGGCATTTCTGTAAGGTGACTTAAGGGAAGAGGGGTATTTTTGAGCATACCTGAAAATTAGGGGCAAATGTTAGGTGGTGGCTCAAGTTAGGGGGAGAAATCGAATTGTCCTTAGTATATAATACTAGTGGCGCATCAGTAGTGCGTCATTAGTAGGCAAAACTGGTGCGTTACTAGTAGGCCTTTTCCTAGTAGTGAGACCTTCGAAGTTGAAACGGTACATAACGATGACAAGTGTTACTTTCATAATTAAGCATGACTTCAACTATTTCAATGTGTAATTTTCATCTTTTACATTTCGAGTATAGCTTATCCCATGCCATTCAAGACGCTATGTCTTGGAGAGGATGGATTTTGAAGACCATGAAATTTCTAAAACAAAGAAAATTCACCTAAGGGCTCATCGCGATGTGGATTTTGAAGTAAATCTGTATAATTCTAGGAGCGTAACCCATTTTGATTGCAAAAATTGGGAAGCATTTTGCAAGATGTATGGTTTTGATGAGGGTATGCTTGTCAGCATGGATCTTGGTGATCCTAAAATCGAGCAAGACAGTATGGACATTTGGGTCCTTATTGATACACCTTCAATTCTAACGCTATGTGAGTTTCTCAAACATAGTTATTAGCTAATTTATATTGTTTATTTCAAAATAGTTGACAGCTTATTTTCATTATTCAAAGAATGTGCGGGAGATGGTAGACAAAACTCACTACACCGATGGCTCCGAATTAACAACTTACAAGGAGAAAAATCATCTGGTGAGATTTTGTGCTGACATTGAGAATTACAATATCTACAATCAAACTCCTCAATATTATGGACAATACGTGCCACTAGTACATGTGTTCAACTATGGTAACTACCATGGAGATACCTTGGTAAGATTTTTTTACTATTACGACATCCGTGCATCTTTTGCATACTTCAAAAACTAGTACATCATTGCTAACTATGAAGTTATTACCATGTTTTTCAACAGATAATCCCAGAGAATTGTCTGCCTCATTTGATGTATCAGAAAGGTAGCCTTAATGTCTTGAACATACACCCAGGTCATTCTACAAATCTCAATTGTCCATACAAGATTTCTAAAAGAAGTGGAGACATGCAAATCAAAGGATGGAAAAAATGTATGGACAGTCGTAAGGAGGTTCTTGGAAGCAAAAGGAAGCAAAGCACAAGAATTTGTTACAAGATGATCTCCATTCTCCATAATGAAGGGTCGGGGTCTATATTGTTTTATGCTATTTTACCATAAATAGGGAATTTAGGTCCTGCCTAATACCGATGATCATGTTCTAAGAACAATTAAGTAGGGTTGGTTCGATGACTATCAAGATGATGATCGTATGACTTTTTTTTTGAGGGGTAAGACAGTAGGAGAGGCTCCTACTGTGTGTATATATTTCTACCTTTTTGAAAAGGTTACATGTGAGTTACAGTAGTGTTACAAGGGGGTGTTCGACCACACCCCCATCACATGGAGGGGGGGTCGTGGAGGAACAGAAAGTGGTTACTGTCTAGAAGGTACAAGGAGGGAATTAGGTGAGAGAGTTACAAAAAGTAGTTACAAATGTCCTCTGTGCCTCCTTTACCCTGTGTTGGAGGAGGCCAAAATATCGCTTGAAACGTGTCAACCAAGAGCCAGTGCTAGGGTTGACCCCTCTGAAGTGTTTGTTATTGCGTTCTTTCCACAAATTCCATGCAGCTGTGAGAAAAATTTCCATGAAGAGAGGTCGATGCTCAGACTCATTGATCTGTGCGATCAGATCAAGTCTGGAGTCAAACTCAGGCCAGTGAATGCCAAGTTTCTCCCAACAAGTTTCACTAAAGGAGCAGGTAAAGATCATGTGGTCTACGGTTTCTTCAATATGTTGTCCACACGGAAGGCAGTCAAAGACTTCACCAATGTTGTAATGACGACGTTTCAGCATGTTCCTTGTGTTCAAACGATCGAAAAGGAGCAGCCAGCTGAAAACTTTGATTTTCATGGTGCTTTTGGAACACCACAGCAACCTGAAGGTTGGGTGCTTTGGGGCAAGTCTAAAACAGAATCTGTAGTAATCAGCCGCTTTGAACTCTGTTTGCCCCCAGGTATAGTGCCAAACATCAGCGGTAGTCGTGGATGGGCGCATGTTAGTGGACAAGGACTGCAGGTATCGAACTTCCAATAAGGCTTCGGGAGAAAGCGACAGGTGGAAAAGATCATGCAGTGACGTGCTCTCCAAGAAATCCTTGACAGATGCATCTTCATGCAAGGCAAAGGAGAAGGCTCGGGGGTGCGACACGTCCAGGGTGTTATCTAGCCAGAGATCTTTCCAAAAGAGAGTAGTTGTCCCATCGACCACTTGGACACAAGAGACCCCGCGATATTGAGGTGTGAGTTTAAGTATGTCGCGCCACCAGAACGAGCCGACCGATTCCGAGGCATGCGGGATTTTGTCTGTGTAGTAGGTGTCCCAGAGCAGATGCACCCAAGGGGCATCTTTCTTGTTATAGAACTTGTGCAAGAATTTCATTAGTAGGGCTTCGTTCTGTAGTTTCAGATTAATCACACCCAGGCCTCCATTTCTTTTTGGATTGCAGACCATGTTCCAAGCGGCCAGCGAGTTACATTTGTCCCTGTGTTCAGTCTTCTTATTCCAGAGACAGCGGCGACGGATCTTGTCCAACATCTCAAGTATTTGAGGGTGTAGGTTCAGCGTGCACATGGCATAAATAAGTAGGGATGTTACGGTCGCATTAAGCCAGGAAAGCTTCCCTCCATATGACATCATGGAAATTGTGGCAGTGAGACGTCGTTCTGCACTACAAACAAGCGACATGAGGTCTTGAACCGTAGGTTTGGAGATACCCATGGGGAGCCCGAGATATGTAAAAGGCATGGTGCCAACCGAACAGCCAAAGATGTTTGCTAATTCAGCAGTCAAGGCATCATCAAGATTTATAGTGATGAGAGTGGACTTGTTAAAGTTGATCTTGAGGCCAATGGACAATGCATAGTCTGAGAGGATCTGCTTGATAATTCCAGATTGACGTGGGCAGGCAGGGAGGGCCAGTATGGTATCATCGGCGTATTGGATGACAGGGTAGTCAGTTTGACCAGGACAAGGAAAAGGCAGCTCAATTCTCCCTTGTCTAAACGAATTGTTGATGGCAGCTTGAAGGAGATCAGCCGCAAGGACGAAGAGCAGGGGGGATAGGGGATCGCCCTGGCGTACCCCGCTCTTACAGTGGAATTGGCAGCCCGGCACACCATTGAGCAGAACTGAGGATCGAACTGTGGAAAAAATGCACTGAATCTAGTTGAGCCACTTGTCAGAAAAACCCATGTGCCGCATGATGTTGATCATAGGATCATGGCCAATGGTGTCAAAGGCTTTTGCAAAATCCAATTTGAGCAGTACAATTCTCTGTTTCGACGCATGGCACTGATGGATATATTGGAAGGCCCAAGCGAGGCAATCTTGAATGGTCCGGCCTTTAAGAAACCCGTATTGGTTACGGTGGACAAGGGTCAAGATGATTTTTTGTAAGCCGTTAGCCAAGAGTTTGGTGAGCAACTTGAGGCAACAATTAAGCAAAGTTATCGGTCTGCAATCAGTAACTGTCTCAGGCGATCGAACCTTTGGTATCAGAGTGATGAGGCCATCATTGATGCTTGTAAGATCAAGGTCTCCAGCGTGAAATTGAGAGCATAGCGCATAGAAATTGGATTTGATCAAAGGCTAGCAGGCCTTGAGGAACGCACCGCTGAACCCATCGGGGCCAGGTGCTCGGTCAGCAGGCATCTCTTTAACCACAGCATCGATCTCTTCATGTGTGAAAGGTTCAGTTCAGTGATCAAGGTTATTGGAGCGTTTTATTAACGCAGGTAAGTCAAATTTCATCTCTGCAGGTGATGTAGAACCTAGGCGATTTTTGTATGTCTGAAAGAGAAGAGCCTCTTTACTAGTGTGATCTTCCACCTGGTTGCCCTCATTATCCAGAAAGCAAGCGATGTTATTATTACGATAGCGCTCAGTGGCTACTGCCTGAAAGAACTTCGTGTTCTCATCACCAAATTTGATCCAACGGATTGTGCAGCGCCTTTTCAAATAGAGTTTCTGATATTGTAAAAGTCGGAGCATATGTTTCTTGAGGATGTTGCATAAGTTGTTTTCAGGGACGGTAAGGGGCCTTTTATTCTCTAGTTCATCAAAATGAGCCAAAGTTTGGTTACAGTTGCCAATGGCGATCGTCAAACGAGATATGTTCTTGCTCTAGATCTTGAGAGCATGCCAGAGCCTTTTAAATTTCGCACAGAGCATGGTGGATGCGTTGGATGAATTGACTGGTTTGTTCCAAGAGGCATTCACAACTTCCATATATCTAGGGTGAAGTAGCCAGTACGACTCAGATCTAAATATCTTAGTGCGTGGTATGTGAGTTTGGATTGAGACGACACAGGGTATGTGGTCAAAGACAGGCTTACCAAGCGGTTTAACCATTGTGTTGGGGTATACGTTGATCCAATGCAGAGAGGTGAAAAACCAATCTAACTGCTCAAGTAAGGGATCAAGTTGCATATTACTCCATGTGTATGCTCGGCCTTTGACAGGAAGTTCAAGGAGGTTTTGCGCATGGATAATATCATTGAAAGTGACCATGTCAGCAGTACTACCGCCATGTTTGTTACGATTATCAGGTGCACGAATATAGTTGAAATCACCCATTAAAAGCCATTCCTAAGACGCTGGTATGTCCAAATCGTACAACCAGTTAGTATCCATCTCTCGATCATCCCCAGTATATGACTTGTTATTAATAATGAGTAGAAGTTGTATGATGATGATTAGTAGGACTTGTTAGGATTAGTATAATTTCCGACAAACTCGCTACTCGCGGTCTCGAGACTTGTAATATTCTATCTTTGTTCGGTCTTTTGAATTCGGAGACTACTATGATGAATTGTATTCGGAGACTAATGTTTTATTGTATTCGATGAATCTGCTCTTTATATGTTGTGCTCTCTGTATTATTTGCAGTAATATGTTTTGTAACCTGTGCAAATATTAGAAAAGAAAAAAAATCCCTAATATTCATACTAGTGGCGCACCACTCAGCAAACTAATGGCGCACTGCAAAAAGAACTCTAATGACGCATCATCCATCAGTGTGTCATTAGTATGCCAAAACACATAGGTAAATATGGCCCCCTGGGAGGCATACTAATGACGCACCGTGGGCTATACTAATGGCGCACTGCATGGTGCGCCATTAGTATACCAGATACTAATGGTGCACCACATGTGCGCCATTAGTAAAAAAATACTAATGGCATGATACTAGTGGCGCACATGTAATGCGTCATTAGTAGGCAAAACAGGTGCGCCACTAGTAAGCCTTTTTCTAGTAGTGTTTGTTTACATTCAGCCACCGATAATAGATATCAAGTGACAACAGCAATTAGTATTACCTAAAAGCAAATATATAAGGGACTAGGTCATTCATACAACTAGGCATTATCCATTGGATCGCTTGTCGCTTACAAAATATGTAAAGCTAACCAACATTGTTCAAAGCCACAAAAGGGCATGCACCATGAAAAGCACGTTTTGGAATGCTGCCACGGAACTAGACCATTAGGCACACGCACGCACACCCCAACAACTTGTTTTTACAAAGGCATCTGTGCCACCATGTTAAATGCATGAAGGAGCAAGGACTTTCAGCAATCATCCGCCAACCAAATCCGCGAAACAGGAAATATAAGGTAAACCACACATGAAATCTCCAGAATTGCACATAAGATGTGCTTCCCTGCTATCGATATTATACGACAGATTCACCTCTTTCTAGTCAGTAACGAAAATCAAATTATGATTCGGATGAATTGCAAACATCTCATACTTAAAGGTCTTGTCCTCTTGGTCAAAATCCTCTGTCGCATATTCCCTTCCAAGCATTTGGGGAACATCAATAGTATGCTTTAGGGTCCACACATCAGTAGCATAATCCTCAAGTACCCTCGCAAAGAGTTGGTAATAATAAGGAACCATATACCAAGCATGGAATTTCCCCTGAGAATATCCAATTGAGCTATAACTAGACCTAGCTTCTTCCTTTACTTCCGGAAGAGCAATTTCCCCACAAACATCCCCCTTTGAGTCCACTGCAGCCATAATAGGTTCCTCGATCACCAAAATCATAAAATGCATCATGCCATTCACGAAGGCACATTCTGCAGTAAAAGGAGGATACTCTCTGGTATCCCCGCACTCACGGCTGTTCTGAGTCCATCGCCCGGCTTCGGACGAGTATATCGCCACATCGTCATGCAACTCTACCAGGGGTGTAAACACCACAAAGCAGAACAGAACGACTGCGTCAAAAAAAGCCAGTTAGGGTTGTGCCAGTTTGACATGCGCAGGTTCATCATCCTATTCATCCTGGCATACTATAGGAGGCAACACGATCCACTGCCCGTCATAGGATTGCTCACGATATAATTGCATTCCTTGTCTTATTGTGATTCCCAGCATTTGCAGAGGAGAAGGCTGCTGCAACATGGTTTGAGCTTGACCCTAGCATAGCTCCCGCAAAGGAAAGGGAGCGAAGCGTCGACCAGAGAGGTGTCTCCCGGCCCTGGACAGATTGTTGAAACAGAGACCGTCGAATAAGTGGCGGGTGTGGAAGAATCTGTAATTCTAGGGGTTGGACTTCACAAGCCGGAAAGGGCAATAGAGTCGCGGTTGTGTGTGCCTGGATCTGGATGGGCTTTATCACTTCTTCGAAAATTTTGCCCAAAGGTTGTGTATATCGGGAAAAAATGTTTTTCTAACAAATTGCCTTATATGGATGCAGATCATTATCTGTCCAATTTTCTGCAGGGCATATGTAAAAGGCATATCGAAATGTCCGCATATACCTACTTCCATTTAGAGATACACAATGGCATCGCTTTCATCACCTTTTTCAAACTAGTTTTGTCATCTGTTTTCAAGTTTCAAGATTAAAACAACGGTAGATGTAGCGTGCCAAACAATTCACAGTAAATTATACTACATATAGAGCTTATCCTGGAGCGTGCCGACGGGAAGAAAATGCCAGCAAGTGCACCGCCCTACCAATCAAACCCTAGAAAAACGGTTACTTGGTCCAATAGTTCATAAAAAAACGTTCCAAGTTCCTCGTATAAAGGGGGTTGCAACTCCCTTGGTACTTTCCCAATACCGCATGACCCATAATTTCACTCCATCGCCTTCACATCTCATGTCACCCGGCCCGCTCATCCCATCCAATTCTCTCTTGTGCCACCAAATGGCCGAGCGTCCCGAGCGACCACTAGGGCACTAGGCTGCCGTCATCGGTCATAGTGGGCCATCGCATCAACTGATGCCACTCGCCCCTTCATATTCCTTCGTCTAACGACCCATGAGACCATTGAACCTGCATCGGCGTACCATCCGTGCATTACCCCGCCCATGCCTAGGCGCGGCCGGCTAAATCCATGAGTAATCCAGAAAGGGGAAAATTCAATTCCAAGAGTTTAAATGGGACCGATAGTGGGTACCACACCCTTACCTACAATGTTGCTACGCTGATCAAACAAACGGCCGCAAATAGGATCAGCCAGGGCAACCCAACAACCAGGTTGATAGGAAGTCCGTGCACACCCCACGGCAAATGAACTCAACTATTAGAAACGACTAATCCCACTAAGAACCACTTGAGTACTGGGAAACCATGCGAACCGAAAATGGATCTCCAATAGTGTATGAGCGTGGCGCGTCGTGCAGGTGCCCGGTGAACTGCCCCAACCGGATGACCCAGCGCGGGATGAGGCACCGGCTAGTGGTGTTCCGATCCAACGAGACGAAGTGGACCTGATCCAGCTTGGCGCATTCCTCTGCAAGTTTATCGGGGACGTGCTCCCTACAGATCACCTCCGCACTGCCAACGCGAATGCCAATGCCAATACCGGCGCATCGACGAAGGAGCGGGCCCGCTTCATCGAGCCGCGGAAGTTTCCCCCGAGGTGGATTGAGTCGAGGTACGCCCCCACGGCGGCGCTTCCAGACGACGGCGAGGAACCGCCCCGGTTCGTGCAGTGTCGGGCACCGACATACGTGCTCGACGTGTCCAAGAGGAAGAACATCGCAGCCTACATCAGCCAAAGCAGGTTCGCGCCGAACACCTTAGTCTAGCTCGTGGTCCGTGGCGACGAAGACGAGTCGTGCCCCCACCTGATGGTCTCCGCTATGGACACCAACCCACCGATGAGCGAGCTGAGCATCAATTACAACGTCGATTAGTGATTGATCGGCAACATTTCCTGTATGTTTACCCTCGTTTCCAATTGTCATGAATGTTTCGCCTTCATTTTCAGTTGTCATGAACCTTTCTGTCATTGTTATTGATTGTATCATTGGATGGACGCAGCGCTAAGACACCTTAAACTGAACTGCTTGCTTGTATTTCTTATGCCTGGTTTGGCATGTTTGCACTTTGCAGTCGGCAAGTTATAGCCTGATTGCATGAGTTGAGTCTGGGATCGACATCATAACCATGGATGTGAGCGCATAGTTGAGAATTTCATTCGGTTTAGTTTTCCGTAGCCGTTGCAAAGGTTCATGAAGAAGTATGTGTCTTGGACGGCCTCTATAATGTCGTCTCCGCCACCTACGGCCCCAGCAAGTCCGGCCCCGACGTCTGCCAGTTCAAGCGCATGCGTCTGCCTGGCCAGGAAGCGGTCGGCGGCAACATCTGGCGCTTCACTAGAGACCTCATCAACCAGCTCGACGCCGAGATCTGTCCTCCCGGCTAGATCATTCTGGACATGTACAACGGCAAGGAGGTGATTCCCGTCCCCGTCCGCAACACGGTGGACCATGACGTCTATCCCCTCGAGAGAGCGGCCGCCGGGAGCATGGTGCTGCCACCGTGCCTGCACACCGCGTCTACGGCTGCGGGAGATTCTCCTGCACATTGTTCATCTAAAGTTTATTCTTTTAATTACATTATTTTGTAATGCATGAATACTAAATTGTTTTGTATTTCTTCTGGATTAGTTAAATAAAAGTTATGGCCGGGAATACCGATAGAGAAGGAGAAGAGCCCTGTTTGAGATCATATGCTCCCCTCGCCAGCCAGATGATCAGAATGAAGAAGATGATGGCTCCCAATATATGAACAATACCGGGTAGGGTGATATGATATTCGATCTAGACGACCGAATTGATGAAGTCCAGAACTATGATTATGATGACGAAGAAAATGTTGATCTTGAAATAATAGAGACCGGCGAGGTATATTTATATGCAGGCATCTGGTGATCACCACATGTTTTTAAGTGATTTGAAGATATATTAACCAATCGATCTTTTTTTTAGCATTCCGGATCGAGCAAATCTTCTAGAGGCAGAGTGAGAGGCCCGACCAAAAAGTTGAAGCAGGGCGTAAAGTAAAACATCGATGCCATCAAAACTGATGGTGAACCGATCTTGCCTAAAAATAATGCGAACAAGTTCATTCGTCAGTGCAGAGTTCTTGTGAAGGACCAACTCCCGATCTTCATGCAAGAATTGAAAAAGTCAGCAAAGGAACATCCAGATCTTACTTGGGTCAACGACAAAGCAAAAGATCTGCTTTGGGAATCTCTAATGGAACATTTCACCCTACCAGATCATTTCACAGATGTAGATGTGCAGAAAGTGAAGGCCGCCGCTCTTAGGAAGATGGCAGTTGCATTCAACAACCACAAGAAAACTATATGGGCCAAGTACGTTGAAGGAGGAAAGAAGACTCCAGAATTCATGGGAACACTAGAGAAGCAAAGAGAGCACTGGCCCAATTTTGTGAAATCAAGGAATCGGAATTATCTAAGGAATGGTCGAGAGTAAACAAGGACAATGCCCCAAAAAAGGAGCAATTCCATAAGCTGGGGCCAGGTGGCTACACGGTGGTATTGCCTAAGTGGGATAAGTCTGAGCAAGAGATGGTGGATGCAACAGTCACTCCAGTTACATTGAGCTGGCCCCCAGGTGCAGAACTTGGTTCTATGAGCATGGGGGGGGCGTTGGACCCGAATATAGGCAAGGTTTCGAAGAGGGCAACTCTTAAAGGAGTCGAAGATAAGATACTTGTTGCAATAGAAGAGGCTCGAATGGGGGTGTTCTCACCCAACAGAGAGAACAACGAGCTTACGCGTGCCCTAGGAAATCCTGAACAATCAGGAAGAAGACGAGGCAAAAGCGTTGTTCCGTGGTATGAGGGGTTTGCGGACTGGAACGCCGACTACAGAAGCCGTGCGAGAAGGAAGATGGAGGAGGATAAAAAGAGGAAGCTGGAGGAGGAGCAGAGGAAGAAGGAAGTAGAGCGCCTGAAAGGCCTAGAATCAAAGCACGCGGAGTTGGCACTCCAATTCCAGCGGTAGCAACAGCAGATCGACTCACTTAGCCAAGAAAAGGTGTCTCAGCAGTGGCATCAGCTAGCAGATGATCCAGCATTTGATAGCACCGTCCCATCCATGCCGAGAAGCAGCATGGGTTCCGCCCCAGGCGAGGCACAACTGCAGGATAGATACCCTGTGGATGAAATGATGGATAGCACTAATTGTGAGCTACACTTCAAAATGAAGAACATATCCATGAAGGTGGCGAATGTCATTGCTTATACAAATTCCCGTGAAGCAACATTCCATTGCAACCCGATTCCAGCTGGCTATGATCGTGTCGTGGTTGATGAAGTGGTGGACCAATATTCGGGGCTAGAGATTGACATTCTTGGAGGTGACTTGGAGCACACACTGGGAGAGGCCAAACATCGTATCATCCTATGGAGAAAGGATTGCATCATCTTTCCAAGGCCACCGACACCGCGTCAGCCAACTCCTCCTCGAAGTCCGCCACTGCGTCAGCAATCTCCCGCTCCTCCAAGTCATCAGCCACCGCCTCAGCACAGTCCTGCTCCTTCAAGTCTGCCAAGGCATCAGGCCACTCCTCCTCCTCCAAGTTCGGCACCGCGTCAGGCCACTCCTTCTGCTCCGAGTTCGACACCACATCAGTCCACTCCTCCCCTCCAAGTCCGGCACCGCATCAGCCCACTCATCCTCCTCCATGTCAGCCATGTCAGCCGTCTCCGCCGCCTGAAAAACTCCGGAAGAGAGCCACCACAGCTATGGTGCGTAGCGGTACAAGTCAAGGTAGTACAGGAGATACAGGCGGAGGAAAGCGATTTCAATATGGTCCAAGCCTCGCGCCTCTTCCGCTGAGGCCATACGACATGATCAACGAGCAAAACGAAGCCATAGTTAAGGCCTAAGTGGAGGCCCATTTTGGACCGAAACCGCCACCGCCGCCAAAGGAGAAAGTGCCACTTCTAGGAAAAGGCCTATTGTTGGCGCACCTGTTTTGCCTACTAATGGCGCAATACAGGTGCGCCACTACTAGCACGCCATTAGTGTCTAGTATACTAATGGCGCACAATGCAGTGCGCCATCAGTATAGCCCACAGTGCGCCATTAGTATGCCTCTCAGGGGGCCATATTTACCCATGTGCTTTGGCATACTAATGGCGCACTTGTGGATGATGCGCCATTAGTGTGCTCTGTCTTATTAATGGCGCACTATGTGGTGGTGCGCCACTAGTATGAATATTAGTGATTTTTTTTCTTTTCTGATATTTTCACAGGTTACAAAATATATTATTGGATAGAATATAGCTAGCACCACACAGCAACAGCAGATTCATCAAATACAATAGAAGATTAGTCTCCGAATACAATTCATCATATTAGTCTCCGAATTTAATATATCGAACAAAGTTAGAACATTACAAGTCTCGAAACCGCGAGTAGCGAGTTTTTCTTCACATTACAAGTCGATATCGATCATCTAAACTACCATCACATAGAAGAGAGCTGCGGTCATCACGATGAGCATAATCGCGATGAAACTGGTCTTCATCCGGTTCCTCCAACGCTCCCTCCTCTCTCCCGCTAGATAGCGCGCGTATCTAACTTCCGCCTCCGCCCTAGTGGCGTACCCTTTGTAACTGTTACCGCTGAAACCATGAACCTGTCTCCGACACTCCTCCCAGTCATCGTAGACTCCGGGAACCTTACCCTTATACACGACATACGACGGCATCTCTATGCACTAGCCAAACAAAACCTTAGTAGCAAGTCACAGACAATACATAAGCAATACATTAATAGCATCGATTACATCTAAGTTGAAAGACTGTCCAAACCAAAGAGACATACAATTCATTAAAGTTTAATTACAACATGTGCCAATCGATGTTTCAGAACTACACATAGAATCACTACTTTCGACTCGACTCAAGGGATCGGAGTGTGGATGAAGCCGCCGTCTCTCGTGATGGTCATGAAATCACGGGCGTTGTCAGCCTGCATTTGTAGCGTTGTGTCTATCTCACTGTTGGACAGTTGATTTCTGAGGTTGAACTGCCCCGAGGTACGAAGGACATCTTGATGGATGATTTCCGCAAACTTCGACTAGATGCAAAAGAATTCTTGTCTAATGTCCGCATCCTGGATTGCCCACAAGCTCGCGGCCCAATCTTTGAGATTATTTGGTAGCAGAAGGTGATTATGGTCTCGTACGATCACCCGCATGTGATGGAGGGCGTAGTAGGCATCCTTCTGACCGCCAGGCGGCTGCTTGACGCAGCAGAACGTCGTATTGTGGGCGAACACGTGCTTGCCGTACTTATGAACTGTCCTGGTGAAGGTGCCTCCAGATTTGGCGTAGCCGGGGAGAACATCATCAAGAACTTTCTTGATATTTGTGTAGTCTTTCTTCGACTGACGGTCTGAGTCGAAATACGTGGCCATGGAATATTTCGGGCTTAAGAGGATGAGTGTGCAATGTGTGTCACTGCACAAAACACGGAATGTTAGAAAAAAACGATTGAAATCTAAGAAATCATATGTTATGGGGCGGTTGAGGGGACGACTTACTCGGGAAAGTAAGGCATGAGGAAGTTATCCTTATCTGGGTTTGCCAGAATGACGCCTTCGAGGTAAGAACTCGCGACTTGCCGGTCCCCAGCCCTACCCAAGATCTTGGCACGCATGTAGAAGGGGTCGACTATCACGATGTCCGGGGTCTTGTCTCTAATGATCCGCATCTCCATACTCAGCGAAAATAGCCGAATGAAGGTGTAGTGCAGCGGAGGAAGGTTAAACATAGCGAAGATGTCATCAAACCGCAGGACGATTGTACCCCCGATGGAGTTATCCAGAAAGCCCTTGCCCTCTGGCACATTGGCCATGAAAACCAGGTATGCCACGACATTCTCTCTGAGACGCCGCTTCTCTAAAGAAAGAACACTATCATGCAGAATCCGCATAGCACCGGTTGCAGCATTGAGCATATTAGTCGGTAGCATCGGCCTACCTGCCACATGCACCCTCCTCGAGATATCCTTAGGTGAAGGTGGCCCGTCCTGAGCACGGATCGTACTCGGTGCCGGCTGGCTCGCACCCTTGTTACTCTTTATTTTCCGTCCCTTCTTCTTCTGCTGTAATGGGACCGAGTTCTGCTCACAGACCGCCTTCTTGAGTGTGTTGGGGCTGATAATATTTCACACCTCGGCTATCTGAGGCTCGGTGAAGTCGGCAGATGGAGGCGTCTCCTGAGAACTGAACGCCAGACGACGCCTGTTGCAATTGGGTTTCTTCGCGGTACCAACTAGATCGCGATCGTCTTTTGTAGGGTTGGGTTCTTGAGAAGGAGGCCCCAAGAATTCCTCATCGTACCCATGTTCGGCAAAGTACTTATCGACATTGGTAAATGTACCGTCGTTGTTGTCCGAATCCTGTGCCATATGCATGTTCGGATCCTGTGCCATAGGGATGTCCGGCATGTCCGGGAGTGTTGTGGCGGTCTTGCCATGGCTTGGCGCCGGCACGACTGGCGGTGTTGCCAAACGAATCTAGCTATTCGGCCAAAGCAGGGTCGTTAGATCATCTTCGTCGGCCCCGGCAGGTCGAATCGGAGGTAACAACTCGTGGCAGCCTGGTAGCACCTGAACCAGTTGAACCCTATACACGGTGGGTGGCATCGGATTACCGTGGAACAAGGGGTTGCCCGGTTGAACGATTTTTCCCTTGGCGATATCGACCAACTCGTCATTCAAGAAGTGCAGGAGAGTGCACGGAACATCGGCGGCGCCCTATGAAAACATGTAGGGCGTCAGGGATGCCCAGTCAAAGGCAAGGAGATGAAGTCCTCAGTCGAGAGGCTTAATTAGTTACCGTGATGATGGCATCGAGCTCGGGTAATGTCGAGGCACCGCCAACGGCGGGCATGCAACTGACGGAGGGGCCGCTTGCTGCCGAGGTGCCGGCCGGCATACACTTGGGTGCATTAAGCTCCAATGCTCGTGCCGGCGTCGGAGACACCAATACCGCCTCTGCCGGAGACACCAATGGCGCCGCCTGCGCGTTGTGCGAGTTGCTGGCCGTGAAGCTGGGAATTGGGGGCGGCCCCTGTTGGCCGCCCGCAATCCACGTCGTCAGCCCATGAATCAATGTAGGCATAATGCCGATGAGCGTTGATCCCGGTTGTTGTTGCACTTGCTCTTGGACAATCTCCAGAATCTGTGCCACTTGTGCCTTGAGTTCTTGAACCTCGCGCGACTGGCTTTCCGAGCTGGTCTTTCTCTCCTTTCGCCAACCAGCGTTAAAGTATGATGACCATTTTGTGGACAAGCCTTTGCCGGCCACACGACCAACTGACGACGGCTTACTGAGCTTATCCTTGTTTTTCATTACGTTCAACACCCTATTTAGAGTGCTGTCCCAAGGGGTGCTCTGAGACGACCCCGCGCTATTGCTTTCAGTCTCCTTCGCCCTGGTTTTCGGATCCGTGGTAAGCTCCTTTGTTACCGGGTCCTCCTTGTACCGGGCCCTGACATAGTTCCTGGTCTGCTTGTCACGGTATTTCTCGAAGCGGGGCGGTAGGCCTTGCTCGGCACGCTCCGCGTCCTCCTTGTCCCATATAGGCTCCGCACTCTGTAACCGCAGGGACCGAGTTTGTGTTCCCCAAATTCAACTCCCGCATTTCTTTCCCCCACTGAATTGATTCGGAGGTTGCGCTGCTCTCACACTTGATCTTGAACTCCTTGTAGTCATCTGCGCTGATCGAATGATTTTTCGCCTTGATCTTCTCATAACTGTCACCTTTGTCAATCATTCTCTTCACCACGCTTTTCCATGTAGATAGGGCCGTGCTCATCATCGTGAGGGCGGCATTGTTCACTTTATTCCCTGAGAGGCGTGTGTTTACAAATTCAGCGGGCACTGGTAGAAAAAGGGCCTATAGTCCCGGTTCGTAAGGGCCTTTAGTCCCGGTTCCTAAACCGGGACTAAAGTGTCGGTACTAATACCTCCCCTGTTTAGTCCCGGTTCAATCCAGAACCAGGACTAAAGCCCCTCCACGTGGGCAGTGCACAGAGCCCAGTCAGTAGACCCTTTGGTCCCGGTTGGTGGCACCAACCGGGACCAATAGGCATCCACGCGTCAGCTTTTTTGTGGCTAGGGTTTTTGTTTTTTTTTTTGAAAGGGGGGGGGGGGGGTTGGGGGTTTTGGGGGGTTAATTTAGGTGTTTCATATATTGTGTTAGCTAGCTATAATTAATATAGAGAAGTAGTCCTCTCTTATGTCCGTGCTTGGTCGACGCTACGTACTATACATACGTATAGAGAGGACTAGACACGCTGGCTAGCTAGTAAAGCAAACGAAGGAAACAGAAGATCGTCATGAACATATATGCATACAGAGACAAGTGATATCGACCACCTCTCCTTCTCCGAGAGATTGGTCAAACAACAAGTTCTCGTATATCTATCTGACAGTACCGACTACATATATACAATAATTAACTCTTAAAAATATAATCATACGGATTCAGGGTTCACATAGAATTCTCCGTCTTCAGGGATCACGTGGTCAAGAAAGAATGCCGCCAATTCCTCTTGAATTGCTCGCATGCGAGCTGGTGCTAGGAGTTCATCCCGCTTCCGAAACATCTAATTTGAAGAAGGGGGTCAATACATATATATATATATATATATATATATATATATATATATATATATATATATATATATATATGAATGAATGAAACTCAACACAAATGATGGTAATAAAATAAAATTGTGAATATTGTTATTTACGTATTTCATATTGTTCGTTAGAGTACCCGCCCCGCTCACACGTCGTGTGGCGGATGGACTCGCAGATGTAGTATCCACAGAAATCATTCCCTTGTTCCTGCCACAACCACTTTACAAGAAATAGAGGTCAATCAAACTGATAAGCAAGAATGCTAAATGGTATTGATGAAACTAGCGCTTGAATCACTAGGAGATGCGCGGAACATGCTACTATAGTACTTACTTTCGGTGTCTAAATTCCAGCTCCTTCGGCAGTCCCGGAACTTTTTTGGTGAATTTTCTCCAAACCCTGCTGGACAAAGAAAACAATTACTTGATATCAGGAAATGAACAAAGTTGCTGATATGGTGGATAATGATCGATTTAACTTACTTCTTGAGGATTTCAGTCATGTCTGCATAGTCCTGGAGATCTTTTCGTTTTGAGTCTAAGACGGTTACTAGTCCCTGCTCAAGCTTAATCTCTAGGAGAATATAGTGGAAACTGCACACGCATGCATAACTCATGAATTACATTACTATAACCTTGAGTAATATATAAGGGAAACCGAATATGCACAAGACAGTAACACTCACTTGAAGTTGTAAGGAAAGAGTATTATATCTTTGTTTTGATTTATTACGAACGATTGTAGCAAGTTGGCATTGGTAGCTACGGCATGAAGTTTAACCTGAATTGCATCTATGAGATATGTGTTAATGAACCCAATAGCACCGACTTGTCTTTTCTTCAATTCGACGATCTTCAATCTGCATAATATAGTGAGGATGATTATAAATACATGCAATGAAAGAGCTAAGCTATATAGAGAAACTTAATGACAGAAGTAGTACTGCTTACAGACAGTAGCAGGCGACCGTTGTTTTATCGAGGGCCAATTGATTGAAAAACTGATAGAACTCCTCAAATGGAACAGGCAACAGATGAATTCCAACGAGGTCATGCTCCTTTTTAACTTTCACATACAAAGTACTACTCCCCCCAGAGTCTCTACAGATTTTCAAGTACCAATCATGCAATCTTCGCATCATCTTTGATAGAGATCTTTCATCTTTGACGAGAGGCTTCCCGTACTCGTATCTTTGCATCTGCATCTCCATGGGTTCATAATGTTCTTCGTCGGGCAGGTAATCTGCAAGATTGCTATAACCGGGCACCATCCTCGGATCATTAGCGACGTTGTGGCTAGGCACCTTGAGCGGGGGGCATGATTGCTTCGCTTGTTTGCCGAGCTGGGAAATTTGTTTCCCAGCTCGTCGTTTTTTCAGCCTTTCATCACTGACAGTACTTCCCGACCGCTCCACTTCGGCAAATTCCTTTCCAATAATGAGCTCATAGTTTCCTTTCGGCGGATCAGACTTTGGTGGTTTTGTCAGGGCAGCCAGAGTGCGCTTCACTTTCACCCCATCTACCTTCTCCTCCAGAGGTGGATGTTTCTTTGCTTTCACCCCTTCAAAGAATTTCCTCACTTCTTCTCGCACGATCTCGGCGTTCTCCTCCTGGGTCCTCTCGTATGGTAACTTCTCTGGAGTCTTCAGAGAAGGACCGAATCTGTATGTCCTCCCGCCCCTGGTTGTACTGCTAGACGCCGACCGAGCAGACGAAGCGGTTGTCTTCTTTACTTGCTTAAGAGGCGGAGGAGAAGGACTACGACCCGCCGGAGCAGCTGGAGCGGTGGCAGGTCTCTTCTGCCCTTGGTGACGAGGCGGAGAAGGAGGAGGTTGGCTGCTCGGGCACGTCGGCGCAGGCGGAGACGGAGGCGGAGTGCCGCCACGCGCCGGAGAAGGAGCCGG